>LNAC01000217.1:2013514-2031189 GCA_002007465.1 Ailurus styani
CGGGCCCCCGGAGCCGCGCAGGATGCCCCACGAAGAGTTGCCGTCCCTGCAGAGGCCCCGTTATGGCTGTAAGTACGCCGGGTGCGCGCGGCTCCCGCCGGCCTTAGGGAGCTCCCTCCCCGGGGACCGCGTTGGAGAGTCCGAGAGGGCCGGGTACGCGCCGCGGAGGGAGCGGGAGGGCAGCGGCTGTGCGGTCGGCAAAGTTGAGAGCTGAAGTTGCAAAAGGGACTGAGCAGCGTCCTGCCCTTTCCCCACAGATTCCTGTTCCTCAGCCGGTAACCCCAGTCCTTCGTCCGGAAACCCCCCTGGGGAGCGCGAGCGGCGCTGGGTTGCGCTCTGGGACAGGCCAGGTTGGGGGTTTAGGGGTATCAGGTGAGGAGCCCTCGGAGCTCCGGGCCGCTGCTGCCTGGGGCCAGGGGGTGGCGTAAGGGACCGGGTTGCGCCGACTCGGAAGGAAAGTTTGTTTGCTGTGGCTACAGGTGGGCGCCACAAGTGCTGTGCCCACGCACTCCACCAGTGGAAAGGTCGGCGCTCCTGGAAGGGCAGGCGTCCTCTTCCCTGCTCCCTCGAAATGCCCCTGAGCAGCAAGAGCCAGTTTGCACCCCACTGAAGTGCCTCCTATTCTGGTGCTGCTGCTCGGGGCAGCGCCGGGCCCAGCGCCTCTCTTCCCCCCTCTCCCCTGTGACCCTGTCAGGACTGCCATCGGGAGAGGACCCAGAGCTGGGCTCCCCAGGATCCGGCCCGAGCCCGCGTGACTTGACCGAGATGGTGTAGATTACCCCGCCAGGGGCTGCCGTTTGGAAAGAGGTTGCTTTGGCGGATCATGAGTGGATGGAGTCAGATTAGCACCAACCACGTGGCTTCATGCACAGAGTTCAGAGTCTTCGCTAAACGTGTGCCAGGAAGTATTTCCTTTAAAACAAACAAAAAGTTGGCGCCCTGTCTCCACGGTTGGCCCTGTCCGTGAACCCGTGGCCGAAGACCACTGGTTAATCTTTTGCCGTGGCCTGGCCTTATGACAGAGGAATCAGGTTTGGGTTAAGGTGGTGATACCTGCCGCAGGGTTGTTTAGTCGGTTTGGGAGGGTGGGGCGGCCTGTCGGGAGGGCTGCAGACTTGCCTAATTAAACGGGGGGAGTAACTTGTGGAAGTTCTTTCTCCGCGCTAGGCTGCGAATGGATGGTCCGAGATAGGAAGTTCGTTTTGCCATGTGACCCTTTTGGTGTCAGGCAATGAGGAAGAAGCCCCGGGGAGCCAGCCGTAGCCTCTGTACAGTAGTGAAATGCACAGAGCAGTTCATCAGGACTCAGTTCTTTGCAGCCTTGATGACACTTGAGTAAACCACAGAGCCAACAGAGCTCCTTGGATTCAAGGAGGCATGCTGCGGTCATTCCGTGTGTGTAGTGTCAACCACAGGTTGGGGAAAGGCTTTTATTTATGAGACAAGCTCCCAGCACATATGGTATCTTCTCTGTGTCAAATTGGAGGATGACCACAAAGTCTGTAAAGGAGGCACAGACACACCAAGAAAGGGCTTTCGATACCACATTTTCACGCATGGTGTAGTTGGTGGGTCATCTCTCACTAGTTCAATATGCTTATGCAAAGTGGCAGCGAATGAAGGGCGTGAATGCAGCATCTTCACCCACCCAGACGGATGGATCTGTGATGTTTGCTTGATTTTTATTTTTTCCGTCAAATGTACCTATGGACTTAGTATACTCTAGGAGCAGCAACCAAAGAGGTTCAGATCCTACAACCACAAAGAACAATCCACATGGCCACTTTGTCTGGAAATCATTGTCCAGCTTTTCTCACGAGTCTGGCATGATGGGGTGGTGTGCAGCCTTATTGGAATCACTCCCGCGTGCTTTCCCCCAGCTCACGAGCTGCTTTGGTCATGGAGTAAAAGAAACAGGTTTGATAGTTTCCGCACTTTATGGTTACACTAAAGTATTAAGGCTTTCATAAAGTAGCCTGTTAAGTCCTTAAAATGAACATTTCTATAATTTGCTACTGGGTTCATAATTCATTAAAAAAATCTAGTTGAACGCACTTGAGTGTTAGCCAGTGTTAGGTAACACGTACTAATCATGCAAAAAGAGACTATGTAATGTATCAGAATACATAATTTATGGTAGTAGATTAATTTTTGGGGGGGCAGCTCCATCAGCACAAAACTGCAGACAGTGCTGTGAGCTTTTCACAGAAAGTCTGGGGAAGGAAAATGTACTGTCCTTGCTGTGTTGATTAAAGAATTGTGCTTTTCATAAGTACAGGTTCCATGAGACCTTGAACTGTAGCAAACAGGCTTTATCCCTGAGACTTAAAAATAAGTAAAGCCCCCATACATGCCCCGTACATGGTCGTAATTTCAGTTCTAGGACTGTATATTCTGAGTGAAAAGTATTTGAGACCGGGCTTTGCAAACAACTCTTCAGTAGTTGGTATTAACTGTGAAACTTGTTTTAGTTCTAGTCTTCTGTTCTGCCATCTCTCCTCCCCTTGAAATGTCATTTAATTCAGTAATTGTTGGACAAAGCAAACTCACTGAGCTCAGGGCTGTCACGTAGTTCTCTTCTCCACCAGGCTGAATGTCTGTTAAATACCACATAGTAAGTAGTCCTTGAGGGGTTTCTTGAGTTCTCTGTGAAGGCACCTTTCTCAGATTTCTGACAGGACAGATTGCTGAAGTCTTCCTGATTGGCACACTGGAGCACTGAATTAAAATTAAATAGATCATTTTCTATTTAATTCCTGCTTTTTCTATTTTCGCCACACTCTCCTGCAACCTTCGAAATTACTTTGTATCCAGTTACTACAGGACAAAGCTGATATAACTGATCATTCACGCCGTGCTGCAGGGAAGAAGTGGCAAAAGGTGAAGGTGGAAATGGGTTTACGAATTTAGACCTAACCAAAATATTGTATGATAAACTATCATGACCAGAGTATCTTTTACATTCAAAACCAAGTTTATGTATTTTTAAATATTTTATTTATTAATTTGAGAAAGGGAGAGAGGGCATGCGTGAGCAGGGGGAGGGGTAGAGGGAGGGAGAGAAGCAGACTCCCCGCTGAGCGCAGAGCCAGATGCCAGGCTCCACCTCAGGATCCCGAGATCATGACCTGAACCAAAGTGAGATGCCTAACCCACTGAGCCACCCAGGTAACCAACCAAACTGAAATGACACTTAAGTTTAGGCATGATTTGCAAATAATTTTCATGCTGTTGTAATGAAATACGATGAATTAGCCCAAGTAATGCTCAAACCACGTTGCCACCATGACCATCAAAAGTTTTCTTCCAGTTACTTGAGAGTTAAAAATACCACTGATAGCAAAAGAGGGGCTTTGTGATTATAGTTAGATGATCTCCGTCAGAACTGATAATTCAGTCAACATTTAAGTGCCTACTGTGGGTGGGTAATCAGTGTGCTTTTGGCAAGAACTGTGGTTATTGGCCCTCGGCAAAACTTCTCTCATGAGAAATGGTGAAGAGCTAATAGTGATCAGTGTTTCACTGTTGGTTTTAAAAAGTGCAACCTGGGCCTAATAGAAGGTGTAGGTGTGCGTGTGTGTGTGTGCGCGCGTGTGTGTGTGTGCGCGCGCGTGCGCCCATGCTGGGTGGCAGTGGGGCGCTGTTCTGCCTGATGCTTTAAGTTTTTCTTCTCCGTTCAGTGCATCTTGACTTCAACATTACATTGGTGTTTTCATGTGAATGCAAAAGGTGTAAGATATCTGCTGTGTTGCCATGTGATGCTGTCATTAGAAAGACCAGTCACTCCTTCGTGTGCTATTGTTTTGGTTGAGTTTTTCAAAAGGATCTTCAAGGTCAACAGCTAAAGTGCTATTTTAGTATGCCTTTAACTTTAATTACACATGTTGTTGGCCAAAATGACTTGTTTGGGAGAGTTTAAGCTTTGTAATAACAAGTTTATTTTAGAATTTAGTGTTTAGGGTGTTAACTAACCCCCTTTTTCTCTAGGGAACCATCGGTTTGCTGTTGCCCCTTACCCTCCCACCATGCAAGTGTTTCAACAGCTCATTTTACTGAAAAGTCTAGTATGCAAACTGATCTAACGCACCAAGTCTTCATGGTCACCCAAGGAGAAACAAAGGCGACTCACTCACCTTCTGATTTGATAGTCAGGTGGAGTCCTGCAGGGTAGGCAGTTGAGCCTAGGGAATTAAGGTTAGGGAACTTTGCAAGAGTCGGTGCTTCTCATGTACAGCTGTTACCATCTGCTCATTATTACCTTAGAGAGGGCCCTGTGTTTTCCCATTTCACAAAGGAGCTGAAATCCATGATGATGTCTCAAGGCCACACAGCTGGCTGGAGGTAGTGAGAACTTGAAAGCTGGTGCTATCAGAACCTGAACGCTCCTCTTGCCGGCTGTGTCGTTTGTCTCCCCTGAATTACTTGGAGCCGTTTCGTCTCTTTTTGTCTTAGGTGTTGGCTCTGATTTTGTCAAAGTCCAGAAACCTGTGGCTATTTGGAGAGTGTGATCTTTTAAAAGTAGATGCACCGTATTGTCTAAACTGGATTTTTCTTCCTCCCCGCCCCCAAGGAAAGCCTGAAAGAATATATGAGCTTTATACAGAGTACATCTAGGCTTCATCAGAGGCTTTTCTGGGTGTGTAGAGACATCCCATGTCACTGTGAGGCACTGAAATGAAAGGAAGATTTTGCCATAATACAGTGGTATGCTCCAGTGATTCCAAATGGGATAATTTGTAAAACGCACTTGATTACATCTACTGTCCATGCCTTAAAATCGGGGGTTGATGAGAAGTCAGGCAGAAGCTTGCAATGAGGGGACTGACAAGCAAGCCAGGACTTTTTTTTTTTTTTTTTTTAAAGATTTTATTTATTCATTTGACACAGAGAGAGAGATTACAAGTAGGCAGAGAGGCAGGCAGAGAGAGAGGAGAGAGGAGGAAGCAGGCTCCCTGCTGAGCAGAGAGCCCGATATGGGCCTCGATCCCAGGACCCTGGGATCATGACCTGAGCCGAAGGCAGGGGCTTTAACCCACTGAGCCACCCAGGCGCCCAAGCCAGGACTTTTTTCACTTAACTGTTCTCGTTTATTTTTCTTCCTCGAAGGGCAGAATGGCGTCAGTGAAACGGCAAGACCTTGTATAGTTTAGTAGACAAGGGTTTGAACCCTTACTGCCAGCACCGATGGCCTCTGTGGCCTTGGGGTTTTCTCCTGGGCCTTGAAGGGGGTGTTTTATCCTCCTGTAGGGGGGCCTGCTGTGGTTCCTGACACACATGCTGAACGGACTGTGGAGATTTCTGTTGAGCACCTAATCTCTACAACAAGTGATGGGTGAAAGAAAAAAAGACCAAGATGGTCACAGCTGTGAGAGAAACTGGGCGATGCAGAATAATGCTAGCACCTCTGACTGTACTTCTTAATTCTGTGGAAGAGAGGACATGAGAGTGATGAATTTGGGTGGGGCAACAGGAAGGCTTCATGGACCGTGAATTTGAACAAGACGGAGGAAAAAGTGGAAGGCATTTGCGTGTATTAGTGGTATGTGTAGCGTGTGCGGGATGGAAGCTTTGGTGGTTGGGGATAGTTGCTGGGGCACACTCGTGTAGCTGGAAGGGGATTTACCCTAGAATCATTTCTCTGTAGAGGACAAAGAGCACTTAGAGCTGTCTTGAGGAAAGTAGCTTGGCTCAGTCTCTTACTGAAGTATCGTTTTCTTTAAACCCCCCTTTTTTTTTTTTAACTTTTCATTAAATGTTGATTGGTGGGAGGCCCAGTGAAGTGGGGAATGAAGGGAAGTTTAAGTGTGATTGGAGTGCCTGATGCTGGAAACTCCGGGTGGCCAGGACAGGTTTGTATGTGGGGGCATTTGGGGTCCGCTGTCTGTGCTGCTCAGAGGTCCCTTCACCATGCTTCTAGGTTTGGGGATTCCTGCGGATGGGCGGGTTGGTCACAGAGTTTTGCTCAGGGTAGGTAGGACAGACGTTGCTGAATGATGCTGATGCTTATGGTACTGAAGGTGTTGAATGAATACAGAGACAGGTCGGCAGGGCCCTACTGGGCACTCGTCGACTCCAGACAGGGAGACAGACAACTAACAAAACCATCCCAGAAGCGACATTCTCTGAGAACAGGTGAGGAGAAAAGATACAGTTATAGCAGAACAGGGATCTTGAGAAGTAAATTTTTGGGCAGTAGAGTTTCTCACAACTCTTTTTTTTTTCATTCTATTACTTGGCTCAATTTTTACCTCTAAGATTTGACTGGAGATTTTGTGCCCTCCAACGAGCTGCATCTCAGTTTTGTGGGAAGATGGCTAATACCGCATTTCCTGTTCATCATCTCGATGTAATGAAACTCTCAGCAGACGCCCCTGTGGTTTTGGAATCATGGACTAGACCAAGTGTATCCATGTGCCTACACGCATCTGATAGCTGCTGCCCCAGCCAGAACAGTGATTTTCAGGGAGCATTTCTGGAGGAGCAATAGCAGCAGGACATCACCTGAGAACTTGTTACAAAGGTGAATTTTGGGCACCCCCCACCCCAGGCCTTCTGAATCAGCAGCTAGATAGGGGTGGGGCCCACCACCATGTCAGGGAGCCTTGTAGGGGAGTCTGGTCTGCCCTGGTCAAGGGCAGAGGTGAAAAGATTTCCTAATACACAGTCCCCCTCCTCACAGCGCTTTCAGGTTTTTGTCAGAAAAGTGTAAACACATGGCTACAATTCTGAAATATTTATTTAACTTGCTCCTTGTGTGTTTGATTTGAGCACACACCTGCCACCTCATACAAGCCCGAGCGCTGATTTCTATACAAATCTGTGTCTATTTTATGGGATTTATTTTTGTCTGTCTTTAAGGTCGCTTTTCTCTGTTCTGGGAAACAAATGGGATGTGGAAGATAAAGTCCAAAATCTCCACAGAGGAGGGATGGAGGCCCATTCCCCAAGGATTTGTAGGTGGAGGTTGTACTCTTAGGAGCCACGGGGAGAACTTTCTGTGTAAAAGGAGGCGCCAGGTTAGCAGTTATGAGCTCTAAAACTGGTATGCGTGCCTGGACAGGAAGGGGTAAAGGATGTCCTCTTCCTCCATCTTTTTCTTGAGAACAATTTGAAGTGTTTTTAATTCATTCACTTACTCACGGTTAGTTGAACATGCCGGCAGAAATACTGTTTTACTCAGGTCATCTTCACATTGCAGGGAAACTAAAAATCTGTTTATTTTGCTACTGATTATGGAGGACATTCCTATGATTTGATTGGATTTTTTACTTGGGGTTCCCAAAGATGACTTTTTCTTTTTTTTCTTCTTTTTCTTTCTTCTTTTAAAGATTTTATTTGAGGGAGAGGGAATGTGGAGAGAGGCAGGGGGAGAGGGAGAAAATCTCAAGCAGATGGCCTCAGTGAGTGCAGAGCCCCTCATGGGGCTTGACCTCGAGAACCTGAGATCATGATCAGAGCCTAGATCAAGACTTGAATGTTCAAACTGAGCCACCCAGGTGCCTCCAAAGATGACTTTTAATTATTTTCCTGTATTCATTACTATCAAATTTCTGAAGGAGGACCTTTTTAGATCATTTAAAAAAGCTAAGATCAGTTAGTTCCTGGTAATTTTTTCCATTCTCCTGTGGTTTTGTTGTTGTTGTTTACAGATAGGAACTCAATCTTAAGTAATGTTAATGCATTTCCTTAGTCATCTTCATCTAAGAGGACTGGATTTGCCAGTGATGGAAGCAACACATATTTCAATCAAGGGATGTTTATGTTCATTATCTAGCCGGTAGGTTGGTATCCTGGCACTGAGAAACCATTCAATAAATATTTGCTGTTATTACAGGTTTTGCTTAAAGTGTCTGTACTGTTTCTCTAAAGGAGGAACTTGTTTCCGTTATCTGTTAAAGATAATCAGAGCAGCTTTCAAGTGCCAGGCAAACATTCAGTGTTTAGATTTGTTTTCATACTGTGTGAAACCTAGGCAAGTTTTATTTCTCTGTGCCTCGGTTTCCATACTTGGAAACTGCAGGTGGGAAGGTTCATGCTCAGAGGGTTAAGTGATGTAATACATGGAAATGTACACGTTCAAATGTGTCTCTGGAGAGTCTGTACTTTAGAGTTGGAGGGGCGAGGGTGATGGCGGTGGCGGTTCCCCCTCATCGCTCCTGCCCCATGCCTGTCTTCCCTGCTCTTTGCCCTTTTCTCGCTTGAACAGAAAGTGGACTTAAAATCCTGGGCCCAGGTGAGCCTGGGCTGGCTCTGTCGATAGAGCATGCAGTTCCTTCATCTTGAGGTCATGAGTTCGAGCTCCACATTGAGGGTGGAGTTTACATTAAAAAAAAATTTAAAAATCCTGGGCCCATACTGTGTTGAAAGCCTATACTCATGGGTGAAAATTTTGTAGTTATCTAATTTGGAAATTGAGTGACTTTTACTTTGGGTGGAGATCAAATTATCCTTGTTAACATATATGTAAAAAAAAATCCCAATGCGTTTCCTTGCTGTTTCCAAATGAAGTTTGACTGGGATTGGATTCCTGTGCTGTGTTTTTCTGTCATTTCTTAAAAATGATAGTGGAGTTGTCAGTCACACATCTGAGTGAGGAACTGTCGCTCTGTGTTCCTAAGCATCCTCTTGTCTCTTGCAGGGTCATGTCGATTGCTGCTGAGGCTGCTGCTGGTTTGAAAGCCCAGGGGTTTGTGATGGTCTCAAGCTGGGCAGGAACTATTTGAAATAAGTGTTAGTCTTTATGCTTGATTTCCCCTTGTAGAGTTCGGCGTGGCCAGTGAGGTCCACCTTGTGCTGTGGTGGTTCGGAAGGGAGGCGAGGAAGAGGAGGAAGTGCACCGGGTTCGTCTGACCTTCCTCAGGCCTTACTGCTTCTAGAAAGTGAAGCCTAAATCCACTGGCCCAGTGACGCTCAACAGATAAGAATAACTGGGGTGTGTGTTGGAGCCAGGAGAAGTGGAGAATTTCGGCTGTGTTTCACCTTGGCACTTGGAAATGATGCATTCGTTTGGCTCTCCTTCTCAACTGGGCATTTTATTCTAGCACGTTTTCTGTAAAAGTCTTCTCCCCACCCCTGTAGTACTTACTGCCTCCAAGAGGGAGAATGGAGACCGGCTAGGCTTCAGTGACTGCTACATGGCTGTTGGCTGCGTCTGCCACTTTCTCGTCCTTGGCCTGAGCCCTGGGCTGACCAAGCAGGCTTCACAGGGGTGGGGAGAGGGTGCTGGGAAGTGTCTGTCATATACTCAGCCTCACGGGTTAGGAGTTCTCCTTTCAACCACCCCCGAAACTGCTGTCCCCTTAGGAGATCCAGGCAGGCGGCTTCCCAGAGCTTTGCTCAGAGCTTTCACTCTGTAGCTGAGATTTTTCCAAAGGAAAATAAGTTACTTAAAAAAAAGCATATGTAAAGATAGTTACCTGTCCATGGCAGCTGGGGTGACACTAGTCCTTTGCCACTAATTCTGGGTACAGTCTCAGATTTCTTCCTTGGTTCTTTAAGAAAATGTTTGCTACTGTCTGTTTGAATTAGCCTGTCGTTGGGAAGACTGTGCTTACGTACTCCTCTTCAGTGTAGGCTGTGGCAGGGGTGGGGATACTATTTTAAATTGATTTACCATGAATTACCTTTCAAAACAAATGAGTTTTGAAAAATAGTGTACTACATGGATTACTCTAAGGAATAACATGGACAGAAAAA
Organism: Ailurus styani; assembly: GCA_002007465.1. Classification (NCBI taxonomy): domain Eukaryota; kingdom Metazoa; phylum Chordata; class Mammalia; order Carnivora; family Ailuridae; genus Ailurus; species Ailurus styani. The sequence goes on from LNAC01000217.1 coordinate 2,023,211, forward strand.
TTTTTTTAACATGGACAAAATTAAAAAATACCCTCGTGGGTCAGGACTGTTTTGGATACTGCTATCTCCCCAGTATCTGGCCCATAGGTCAACTGTCATGTCAGCAGTGGGTCTCTCTAGATAATGAGGTAATGGGTGAATTTTAAAAAAAAAGGTTTTCCTCTTCAAATTTTTTATGAACATGTTATAGTTAGAAATGTTATAATAGTTACCCTTACCTGATGAGGATGGAAAGTTCTTGTGGAGAAAATCAGAGTCTGCAAGACAGGTCTGTTGTCATGGAAGGATTCAGTGGAGATCTGATTTTCAGGTGTGTTTGTGAGAGAGAGAGAGATGGAGAGACACACTGAGGGGTTAAGTGTTCAGAGGTCCAGGACTCGTAGTTGCTAAGCTGTTGGAGTTGGGATAGAGATGATGAGAGGTTGGATGAAAATCTAAAGATCAGCAAGGTGAACTTAGCAATGGGGACAAGAAAAAAAATCCTAGCTGGGCAGTAGCTATTTAAGGTTTTCTGTTTGTCTTAGTAACCTCCACACCCAAGGTGGGGCTCAAACTCGAGACCTCGAGATCAAGAGACCTGTGCTCTTCCCACTGAGCCAGCCAGGTGCCTCAGGTTTTTAAAATGTGTGAAGGGAAAGTGTGAAGGAACCCGATCTGTCAAAAGCAATAATGACCCTAAAAGTAGTGTCCACAGTGACAATAAAGATGGTCGACGTAACAGGAGGGGATTAGTCTCTTGACTCACAAGAAGTCTCACTAGGCTGTAAAGAGGTAGACCACTATTTTTCTTTCATTCAACAAGAGGCTTCTTACAGTCAATGTGTATATATGACGAAATTCACGCAGCCTGTAGACCAAATGCCTTCAGAGGTCAAGCGTGATCCGAGTCTTAGAAAAAAATGAGAAGCTTTGGCATGTCCTTTAATTGGAGATTGCATTTGCTGCCTTAGTCACTCAAATTGGGAGGAAAATAATTGTGAACAGTACACAGATCACTGTGCACAGGAATCTAGAAGCTTACTGGCCTCTTGGAAGCTGCCATTGTCCCCTGCAGTATCTTACACAACCCAGGTAGCTGTGGTGGAAGGATTGTCACCCTGGAACCAGGAGAAATATGAGGCACTGTGAGGACAAGGGTCGCATCTAGCATCGGAGAGCTTAGGTTAAGGTGTCACTTACTTTGTGATATTGCATATGACTTCCCTGAGCTCCTGTCTGTATCTGAAAAATGAGTTTACCTTTACCTCAAAAGGGATATAAGGTATGGGAGGTTGTGCTGAAAATGATTCAAGCATGTATATGTGGGACCGTGTCTGGGAGTTATGTTGCCACTTCCTTGAGTAACCTATTAGGAGTAGTCTTACTCAAGTTAGTGTTGATCGCTGACTCATTGATCTGCCTCAAAGGCAGTGCCACTTGAGTTTGTGACATATGCTGTCTTTGGAGCCATATTTGAAATGAGATTTCTTTTTCTTCTTCCTCTAGTTTGAAATGCAAAGTTGTGATGTGTGGTAACATTATCTGTGAGATGTAAACTTTCCACATCCTAAGACAGGATCTTTTGGCCAGATCTTCCTTGTCCAGCTGAACATTTCTTTTACCAGGAAGAGTAAATAATGCATATGGAGTTGAATAGTAGGATCTTTAAACTTGAAAAGACTTGTCAAAAGTAGTGTCTTTGAGAACTGTGCTGTAAGCAAGTGTTTCATAAAGGGAAACTACTTTATGGGAAGGGGGAAACCTCTGTGTTCAGCAACAGGGGGTGAAGCTAGGGAAGGCAACTCTGTCTCTCAGTCTGGTGATAGAACTCCTTTCTTTTTAGGGTGCCTAGGTGGCTCAATCAGGTAAGCATCCGACTCTTGGTCTCAGCTCAGGTCTTGATCGAAGAGTCATGAGTTCAAGCCCCACATTGGGCTCCATGCTGGATGTGGGACTTACATAAACAAAACAAAACAGAAAACAACCCTCTTATACTGTTGGTGGGAGTGAAAGTTGGTGCAGCCACTTTGGAAAACAGTGTGAAGGTTCCTCAAAGAATTAAAAATACTGCTACCCTATGACCCCACAATTGCGCTACTGGGTATTTACTGCAAAGATACAGATGTAGTGAAAAGAAGAGCCATATGGACTCCAATGTTCATAACAGCAATGTCCACAATTGCCAAACTGTGGAAGGAGCCAAGATGCCCTTCAGCAGACAAATGGATAAAGAAGATGTGGTCTGTATATACAATGGAATATTACGCAGCCATCAGAAAGGATGAATACCCAACTTTTGCATCAACATGGATGGGACTGGAGGAGATTATGCTGAGTGAAATAAGTCAGGCAGAGAAAGCCAATTATCTTATGGTTTCACTTACTTGTAGAACATAAGGAATAACATGGAGGACATTAGGAGAAGGAAGGGAAAAATGAAGGGGGGAAATTGGAGGGGTAGATGAACCATGAGAGACTGTGGACTCCGAGAAACAAACCAAGGGTTTTAGAGGGGAGGGGAGTTAGCATGTGGAGTGGGGGTGGGTTGGCCCAGTGATGGGTATTAAGGAGGGCATGATTGCATGGAACACTGGGTGTTTTACTCAATGAATCATGGAACACTACATCAAAAACTAATATAATGATGTACTGTATGGTGACTAACATAATAAAAAATAATAGTAATTTAAAAAAAACTTTCTTTCTTTCCAAAGTTGAGATGTTGTGATTTATTTTTACGTAAAGGAAAGGTGGAAGACAGGGCACCTGGGGTCATTTGGAGCTTGAGAAGATTTCTCAGGGCTGTTGGATGCCGGTAGGGGGCCAACTTGCTAGGTTAACAGCACATCTTGCTTTAGGACTCGGGTAATTCATAGTTGGCAACCTGGCTGCTGAGTAGAATTTCCACAGAAGCTTTGGTTTCCCTGAATCCCATCCCCCAGATACTCTGCTTATTTGTTTTGGTATAGAACTCTGACATAGGTATTTCTATTTTGTTGTGTTTTTGTTTTTTAAATAAAAAATTTGAATCCCCAACATCTCAAAGCACAATATGGTGAACATCCATTCCTTTCACTTAGCTTCACTGACTGCTAGCCCCCCCCCCCCCCCCCCGCCATTATACTCCGGCTGCAGACACCGGCCGCCCACCGCTAAATGCTCAGCTCCATCCTACAGGCCAACAAGGACCTTCTCCTTCCCGGATGCATCCTAGTACCCCAGTACTGTGCGTTCAAGTCCACTGTCAGGTTTGAAATTCAACACTAGGATTTTCCCCGGGTGTACTTTATAACCGACTTCACGAATCCATGGTGTGGGCAAGTTTCTCAGGTGGTTTCAGGGCTACCCCCAGCCTGCAATGGCTGCTGCCACATTCCTGTCAGTTCAAGGACACCGAGTGCCCCAAGGAGCCCAGGCGCATTTCTGCCCTGAATGCCTTATGACCACATCAGGAGGCCACCGGGTCCAAACTCCCGCGACGGGTGATGAGTAGATTGTTTTAAAACTCCATAGCATGGGGCGCCTGGGTGGCTCAGTGGGTTAAAGCCTCTGCCTTCGGCTCAGGTCATGATCTCAGGGTCCTGAGATTGAGCCCCACATGGGGCTCCCTGCTCAGCAAGGAGCCTGCTTCCTCCTCTCTCGCTCTGCCTGCCTCTCTGCCTACTTGTGATCTCTCTGTGTGTCAAATAATTTTTTAGTCTTTAAAAAAAAAAAACTCCATAGGAGATTCCAACGGTCACCCAAGGCTTGAAATCCAGAATTAAAACCCCTCTCTCTGTGCGTATGCATGTTTATCGTAAAACACACAACATAAAATTTATCATTTTGAGCATTTTTAAGGGTACACTTCTTGGGCATTGGGTACATTCACAGTGTTATGCAGTCCTAACCACAGTTCATCTCCAGAGCTTTTTCTCTTGTCAAAGTGCAACTTTGTACTCATGAAGCACTAACTGTCCATTTTCCCTTCCTCCCAGCCCCTGGCATCCACCGTTCTCCTTTCTTCATGATTCTGATTACTCTAGATATTGCAGGTAGGTGGAATCTGTGATTGCTGTCCTTTTGTAATTGGCTTATGTCACCTACTGGGATGTCCTCAAGGTACATCCAAATTGTAGCACCTATCAGAACTTCTTTTCTTTTTTTTAAGATTTANTTCTTTTTTTTAAGATTTATTTTTTTTTTCTTTTTTCTTTTTTTTTTTTTTTTAAAGATTTTATTTATTCATTTGACACAGAGAGAGAGATTACAAGTAGGCAGAGAGNTTCATGATTCTGATTACTCTAGATATTGCAGGTAGGTGGAATCTGTGATTGCTGTCCTTTTGTAATTGGCTTATGTCACCTACTGGGATGTCCTCAAGGTACATCCAAATTGTAGCACCTATCAGAACTTCTTTTCTTTTTTTTAAGATTTATTAATTTCACAGAGGGAGAGAGATCACAAGCAGGCAGAGAGGCAGGCAGAGAGAGAGGGGGAAGCAGGCTCCCCGCTGAGCNAGATTTATTAATTAATTTCACAGAGGGAGAGAGATCACAAGCAGGCAGAGAGGCAGGCAGAGAGAGAGGGGGAAGCAGGCTCCCCGCTGAGCAGGGAGCCCGATGCAGACCTCGATCCTAGGACCCTGAGATCATGACCTGAGCCAAAAGCAGAGGCTTTAACCCACTGAGCCACCCAGGTGCCCCAGAACTTCCTTTTTAAGGCTGAATAATATTCCATGGTGTGTGTAATATATATGGTGAGTGTATGTGTGTGCGCACATACACATAGACACCCCCCCCATGTTTTGTGTATCCATTCATCCATTGATGGGCACTTAGTTTCTGCCTTTGGCTATTACAAATAATGCTTCTGGGAACATAGGCATGTGCAAGAATGCGTTGGAGTCTGCTTTTGCTTCTAATGAGTGTATACCCAGGAAGGGGCTTGCTGGATCATCTGGTAATGCTCTGTTTAATTTTTAGAGAAACTACCACCCACCTGTCACTTCTCGATAAAGTGAATTGAAGAAGCTTCAGAAGGGTGAAGTGTCTCGGAGTTAAGGAAGAAGGCAGCATGCAGGCCTCTAGGCTCCTGTTCCTATTGCCTCCCCAAGGGTGTGTGTGTGAATTGATCGCCTCTACATAAGGGATAAAGACCAAGGGTATAAAATGTAACTGTGGCAAGATTTACTTTTTTACAACCTCAGGTGATATGCGGAATAAGGATTAGAGTGCAGTAATTCCTTAACAGTATGCATAACCTCTTAAAGAGTTTACTTTGGGACTGGTAATTTGAATAGTATTAGTACATAGAAAGCAAGTTGCCCTTAGTCTCCGTAAGTAGTGCAAAGGGACATAATAGGTTGCGTCTCTGGGGCTGGTTGGATTTTTAAAACAGAATAGTTTAGTTAGCTCCTCCAAATAGTAAATGTGTGACCTTGGGCAAAGTCTTGACTTCCTTGGGTCATGTTGTGCAACTGTAAAACGGGGATAATGACAGTGGAATGATTTAATCTGTGTAAAGTCCTTGGTTTCTGGTACAGAGAAAGCACGCATTCAGTGCAAGCTATGAATATAATCCCATCAATTTCAAAGATGTTATTTAGATCTGATTGTCTCTGGAAGTATTATTTGAAAGCGGGTATTTTTTAAAATGAGTTACAACTGGTTTGCTGGACTTGGCATCTTTGTTTGGCAGTCTGTGATGGGTAGCCCGAGGCCTCTGGAATGAGGGTTCTTAATCTGGAAAGTGGCAGGAGCGTGTGAGAGCCAGCATTGTGGAGGGACTGTGAACTGAAAGTCAGGGCAGACTCTTTCCCAGAGCCGAGCAGGGTCATCTTTACCTACAGCTACAGCTGTGGGGTCCAGAATAAGAAAGTGTGTTTGGTGGGCTTTGGCTTCGCTGAACCCTGTGTCGGGTGGATCCAGGACTGGGCAGCCTGCTCTTCTGGAATGCTCGTGATTCTTCTGTTTCCTGGTTGAACGTGAGCTGAGAATTTTCAGATCAGTCTACCTCCATTGAACCAAGTTGCTGTGTGATAATAAGTTCGGGGCTTCTGCTAAACAGAGGCTCTGAAGTCCCAGGGATTATTTAATAAGATAAAATGTTGGATGTGCAGAGCCAGTAGCCTAGGAAGTATTGAAAATTGGTCAGTTATAAGTAAAACTGGGAAACCCTGACCTAACTCTGGTCTTGGGCCCATCTCTGGTTGCCTTGAACAGCCTGGGGAGAGACGGCCCATAGTGCTTCATGTCTTCTAGGAGGGAACAGGACCACAAGAGGCAGAGAATGTGTACACGGTTCTAAAAGAAGGATTGGCTTCTGCCTTGTTTTGTCAGTTTAACTCCTGAAGATGCTGATGATAACATGACACATGGCCTTCCACACGCCAGGTGCTGTTAGGGGCACTTGATATAAATCACCCGATGTAACCCTTATACTGACCCTCCGGGGTTGGTAATGTTATCCCTATTTTCTAGGTGGGCTGAAGGACGTACAGAGTGATTAAATGGCAGACAGGCAGTGTGGCTCTAGATTTTGCGCCCACCATACCTGTTGAAGTGAAAAAGTCAGTTTTTGGCACTTGGTACTTTGTCTTTTGGGTATTCCATTTAGCCAGGTATTAGTTTCCTGTTGATGATAAGTTACCACAAACGGGGGGCTTACCTGCAGTTGGAGAGAAAACAGTAATGTATTTTCTCACAGTTCTGGAGGCTAGAAGCCCAGTCAACACCTTCACTGAGCCATGCTCCTCCAGAAGGCTCTGCGAGAGGATTCCTTCTTCCGTCTTGTCTTCTTGCTTCTGGTTGTGGCTGGCGATTCTTAGAGTTCCTTGGCTTTTGGCTGTGTCACTCCAGTCTCTTCCTCTGTGATTACCTAGCATTCTCCTGGGTGTCTGTCTGCTCTTACAAAACACTAGTCATTGGATTAAGGCCCATGCTAATCTGGTGTGACTTGATTTTAATTCATTGCATCAGCAAAGACCCCATTTCAAAATAAATTCACATTCCAAGGTTCTGAGTACATGTGAATTTCGTTGGGGGAGATTATTGAACCCAGTATAGCCGTTAACTTGGGGGACAGGAAGAATTGTAGGCATTGTAAATTTTTAGCCCAGGGACTTTGGCTGCTCATAAACAGTTGGTAAGTATCGCCATGGAGAGGTGGTGTTAGGGGGTTGACTGGTACCTGTTATTCAGTCAAGCATTCGCTTGTGTCCAAACAGATGAAAGAAGGGGGTGCAAGCAGAGTGCAGGGGGAGCAGATAACAAAGAAAGGGTTTGGCGGCCTCAGAAGGCCAATGATGCCGTGGTGGGCGCTAACCTAGTGGAAGACCGCAGTAACAGCAACACGGTTGAGCAGCAAGTGCCTCATCCTCATCATTGAAACCTTCTCTCAGTGACTTAAAGTCCTTTTAGTGCATTCTGATGAAGAGAACTGGGTAGTGTGTGGTGCTTTTTTAGAGCAGTTTGTACGAAGTTGACTTTGCAGTGTTTGTAGGCTTAGCCAACAGTTAGGCAGAAAATAGGCTCATTTAGAAGTCATTTGATCAGGCTGGGTGGCTGAGATCTACATTGTTCCCAACATAATTTCTATGGCAACAGGACTTTCTGACATAAATCCATAACTCAAGTTGATGAATATCCACTTTCCATGTTTTGCTTTGGCCTGATAACCACAGAACCAAACTTGGGGCTCATGTCTAGGATTTGTGAAGGTGTTATGCATTGTTTTCAGTGTAGTTCTATTCCTTCTTCCTTCATTGCTCTTGTCTTTTTTTTTTTTAATTTTTTTTTTATTATTTGCCCCAGGGGTACAGGTCTGTGAATCATCAGGCTTATACCTTTCACAGCAGTAACCATAGCACAGACCGTCCCCAGTGTCCATAACCCATTCACCCTGTCCCTACCCTCCCACCCCCCAGTGACCCTCAGTTTGTTTTGTGAGATTAAGAGTCTCTTAGGGTTTGTCTCCTTCCCGATCCCATCTTGTTTTATTTTTTCCCTCCCCACCCCCCA
>LNAC01000217.1:2031552-2111474 GCA_002007465.1 Ailurus styani
AAAAAAAAAGAAAATTGTCTTTCTTTCTTTGACTTATTTTGCTTATTGCTCTTGTCTTTTACTGTTTTTTTTACCCCATGTCTTTATTTCTTTCTACCGTTTTTTGTTTTGTTTTATTTTTTCCTAAATATGTATCTTGGTTGACCCATTCAAATACTCTTAGAAAGGAAGGCATAGGTGTTCATGCAATGAAGGAGAGCTTAGGACAGATCTCTACCCTTCAAGAGCTGACCTCTGCCAGAGCAGACAGCACAGGGTTGCAGAGCCCTGGCTCTGTCGCTTATTGTCACTCAGCTGTGGTTTGCTCTTCTGTGAAATCAGAGTGTACCTATCGGATGGCATCACTAGGACAAAACGGAATAGCAAGGGGAAAGCACTTAGCACAGTGCCTGGCATGTACAGAGAGCTCAGAGGAGCAAAGGAGAGTTCCAGAGAGGGGATGGTGTGAGCTGAGCCCAGAGCTTGGAATGTGTGCATGCATGTGGGATTCATGAGAGGAAAGCAGAAGGGATGGCGGGGGGTGGGGGGGGGGGCTTGGCTGCTGTAAGGCAAGGATTCTTAGGCACTGGAGACACAGTGACTGGGGCATAATTTCTGCTCCTTCCTCCTCCAGCATTCCTTCTCACCTGCAGTAACTCTAAGCCCATGTGTACCTTGCTTTGTCTGCCCCTGTATTTGCTCCATTTGGAGTGTGTGCTAGCTTAGAAAATTGGGAGGCTTGCCCTCTTCACTGATGGCAGTAGGACTGACGTGGAGAATTGAAACTCATAACACTGGTGACCAAGACTATTTTGGGAGATGGATTCCTCATTAAAATTTTATTGCTTGAGTTTGCTTTTTCTTCTCCATCCTCTTTATTTACTGCCTTCTGTTATATATAAACTTTGGAAGTCTGCATAGCGGACAGCTGTTAATGTTGCCATTGGAGAAGCACAGACTCAACTTAAAATATTAACTGATTTTTTTTTTAGTTTTTTATTTAAATTCAATTTAGTTAACATATAGTGTATTATTAGTATCAGGGGTAGAATTCAGTGATTCATCAGTTGCATATAACACCCAGTGGTCATTGTATCACACGCCCTCCTTAATGCCCATCCCCCAGTTACCCCATCCCCCCCACTCACCTCCCCTCCAGCAACCCTCAGTTTGTGTCCTAGAGTCTCTTATGGTTTGCCTCCCTCTGTTTTTATTTTATTTTATTTTTCCTTTCCTTCTCCATGTTTATCTTCTTGTTTCTTAAATTCTACAGATGAGTGAAATCATACGGTATTTGTTTTTCGCTGACTTACTTCACTTAGCATAATACCCTCTAGCTCCATCCACATCACTGCAAATGGCAAGATTTCATTCTTTTTGATGGCTGAGTAATATTCCTCTGTGTGTGTGTGTGTGTGTGTGTGTGTGTGTGTGTGTGTGTGTGTGTGTTACATACCACCTCTTCTTTATCCATTCGTCTGTGGATGGACATCAGGTTCTTTCCATCATTTGGCTATTGTGGACATTACTATTATTAACATTGGCATGCATGTGCCCCTTTGAATCACTGTGTTTGTGTCCTCTGAATAAATACCTAGTAGTGCAATTGTTGGGTCCTGGGGTAGCTCTATTTTTAACTTTCTGAGGAACCTCCATACTGTTTTCCAGAGTGACTGCACCAGCTTGCATTCCCACCAACAGTGTAGGAGGGTTCCCCTTTCTCCACATCTTTGCCAACATCTGTCGTTTCCTGACCTGTTAATTTTAGTCATTCTGCCTGGTGTAAAGTGGTATCTCACTGTTGTTTTGATTTCTATTTCCCTGATGCCTAGTGATGTGGAGCACTTTTTCATGTTTCTGTTGGCTACCTTCTTTGCAGAAATGTCTGTTCACGTCTTCTGCCCATTTCTTGAGTGGATTATTTGTTTTTTTGGGTGTTGAGTTTGATAAGTGCTTTATAGATTTTGGATACTAGCCCTTTATCTGATAGGTCATCTGCAAATACCTTCTCCCATTCCATAGGTTGCCTTTTGGTTTTGTTGATTGTTTCCTTTGCTGTATAAAAGCTTTCTATCCTGAAGAAGTCCCAGTAGTTCATTTTTGCTTTTATTTCCCTTGTCTCTAAAGACATGTCTAGCAAGGAGTTACAGCAGTCAAGTTCGAAGAGGTTGCTGCCGGTGTTCTTCTCCAGGATTTTGATGGTTTCCCGTCTCACTTAGGTCTTTCATCCATTTTGAGTCTATTTTTGTGTGTGGTGTAAGAAAGTGGTCCAGTTTCATTCTTCTGCATGTTGCTGTCCAGATTTCCCAACACCGTTTGTTGAAGAGAATATCTTTTTTCCATTGGATATTCTTGCCTGCTTTTTGGAAGATTAGTTGACAGCTGATTGATTTCCAATGACACAGAGAAATGCTTAAAAAATAAAGTGAAAAGTCAGGATATACCATGAGGAAGTTAGAACTGAAATTCTATGGGCGAAAAGACTGAAAGGAAGTACATCAAATTGCTAACAGTTGTTTGAGATGGAGCGGTTTCCTGTTCTTTATCTTTACTAGAGAGACCTGTATTGCTATTAAAAACGGGAGAAAAACGCCACATTAGATTTCATGTCATTGCTTCTGATTATGAGAGATTAAGTTCTTTCCTATCTGGACTTGATTGACTTGGGGGAATATAGCCTCAGGTGGAAGTTGTTGGTGTGAGAGAGCAAATTGCTGATGAATCATCTTGCCTTGACTCTTCTGCTACATTTTCCCTGAGCCTGGAAGCGCCGTAAAACCATTCAGACCTTCTGGGACAGTGCGTGCATGTCACCCGGAAATAGGAGATTTTCATGGGTGCTGGTGTTAGAAGTTGGAGGATGGACTGAATTTGAATTGGAAACTGTCGTGTAACTTCATGGATCAGGTTGAGAGTAGGCTTTCCCATGGCCTGTGCCAATAACCTCTTCCTTGACACCCTCAAGTCATAAGATTAGAATGCCTTGGCTGAGTTCTGGGTTTCCCTTCATCGGCGTCCAGTCGTTTGCAGTGAGTGGAATTTCGGTCAGCTGGCACATCACCAGAAAGGGCCGAATTAGACATAATTGCACATCAGCTTTACTCTCAGGTCTGTTGCTTACTGTGCTCTGCCGGAGCTCGCCAGACCTGGAGCTTTGTTCTCCCTGGGAATGGCATGCCCCAGAAGAAAGGTTACAGCAGAATTCAGTGTCTGAACCTAGACACCCTTGTGGGGAGAGGCGAATTCTGTTAATTACGCCAAGGTGAAGTGTCAGCTGGACCATTGCTGGGCAAACTGAGACCTAGGGTCCCCCTGCCCCTTAGGATGGCTCTTTCTCTGTTCTGTGACACAAACTTCCCTTTCCTAGACAGCAACCTTGGGAGGAGAGGAGAAGCCAAAACAGTTGGATAGTGTGCGGGGCATTTGAGAAGAGGGGAGGCAGGGCGCCTTTTCAGGGAAGTTGAGCTAAAAATAGAGCGCGGCCATTCAACAGTTGCTTGGACACTTCAGACGCTGGGGTTTGTGCCATTGTTCCTTTTCTCTGCATTCCTCGTGAGTCCCGTCTCCTTTTCCTCTCTGTTACAAAGGAGCTGGTCTTCATGCGGCGTGGGCTGGGATGAAGCCCCTTTAATATGCCGAGGGAGCTGGAGGAGAGGACCCCGAGGCCTCTTGAAGCTCTCTGAGCCTGTGATGTTATAATAGGTAACCCAAGGCCTGCGCTGCATGGGTAATGAGGCGACAAGCGGGAACCCTTCCTGCTGAGAGGGCAGGGCCCCAGATCCTCTGTCCCTCTGTCCCGGGCTGTCACACACTCAATGGCACGCTCCTCTCAGAGCCAAGGGTGGAAAGTCGTTGAGGGAGGGGAGGCCAGGCCTTTTACTGGAGAGGGGGTTTCTTGGTGGGGTGAGCAGTGAGTGGTGGGGATGCCGAGGGGGAAGAAACAATGACGGTATAGTTAATTCTCTAGGTTGGGCTTTCTCAACCTCAGCCCTTGGGACGTTTTGGACAGGGCAGTTCTTGGGGGTGGGGGCAGGGCAGGGAATGTGCATGTGGGGTGTTGAGCGGTCTCTGTGAGACAGGAGGAGATGCCAGTAGCTCCCACCCCCGCCCCAGTTACGACAACCCATAATGTCTCCACACATCGCCAAACGTCCCTGGTCGAGAATCGGCTGTAGGTAAAGAAACAGAATTGTTCTCTGGATATTTCTGTGTTGCTGGGTTCTGTTCTGGCCCAGCTCCCACCTTAAGCTTTTATAATACCATTTACTGGACCAATTAGTGTTTGTGATGGTGGGTGGTGATTTAAAATGAAATCGCCTCACTTTCATGCTCTGGGATTTGGCTCTGAAATAAAGTGAGCTGAGCTCTTCCCCCTCCCCTTTCCAGAGTGCATGAATAATGAGGCCTTTCTGCTGGGAATGGGATTATGCTTTTTCCCACCTTTTAAAACTCTTCCCCCGCCCCCCCACTATTTCTACCATGACTAGTATAACAGGTTTTATACTGATGAAAATGTTAAATTTAAAAAAAGGGTTCTCTCATAGAGTGCCTGTCCCATGTTGAAGTACTCATGTGTCCTGTGAGGACCTCATTACATTACAGAGTCGGGAGATCTGGGGGCAAGATTCTGCAAGTCAGATGAGCTTCCAGGAGCTGCCCACACTGTCGGTTCACAGACCACACTGTAAGTAGTGAGGCTCTAAAAAGACCGACCCTTGACAGTTAAAGCAAAGTTGGCAAATAGGTCCAGCAAGATGACGGAACCCTCCGAACATGGGCAGCAGAAGGCTTTTGGCAATCTGCTCTGCAAGGGGCTGCCCACAGACCTTCCTGTGGCCCAGACGTGATTGTCTGTGGCCGGCTGTAGCCTCGCAGGCTGTCCAGCAGCAGGGGGACCAATGCCGACAGCCCCTTACCTGGCCCTGGGCGGAGGAGTTGATCAGGACAGCCTGAGACAGATGGCTGCACCCTCTGAACGGGCACTGGAGGGGCAGGCCGGCTCCAGAAAGGCAGCAGATGAGACCATTTTATAGACTCTGAGCGGTTTGGCTCCCTAGCTTCAGTTTGAGTAGGGAGAGTCACACAGGGGAACCGGCCCCCCTGAACAGCTTTGGTCTAACTTGGTGTTTGCTCAGCTCTGCGGGGACCAGAGCAGCCAGGCACCTGCTCTCCTAGCAAGGGACTCTCCCAGGATATTGGGCAACATGAGCAGTTGGTGCTGTTCTCATTTCCCTGAAGCCTTTGTTTCCGTGGGTCTGCTGGTACCAGGGATGGAGTGGGAGAAGGTACTTGGAACCGTGGGAAGAGAGGAAAACGTTTCCAACTGGCGATGCAAGGGAGGTGGGAGCCCAGTTCTGGTGCCTGGAGTGGGGATTGGGTATCAATCCGCAAGGACAGCAGTGTCTTCACATGGCTTATTAAACCAGCTGACTGAAAGAATATATATATATATATTGCAGAAGTCATAAATTGTCATCTAAGCAAAAAACCTGAAATACAAAGAAAAAATTTCAGTAATTGTTAATTTTGTTACCCAGATATAATCATTGTGAGGACTTAGACATATTTCTTGTTTGTTTGTTTGTTTTCTTTCTGTATCTGTTTTTTTACTATGTTGAAATTAGTTAAGATTCCTATCACCTTGATGAGGGTGTTAAAAGTAAATTTGTTATTCGTAATTTTTCTAATTTTTCAAAATTAGAAGAGTGCCAGTCTACAGAAGTCTTTGTGGGAGAACAGAAATCAATGAGTTCTTACACTCTCCAGAAGTCTAGTGATCCTGAGTAAATCTTAAACTCCAAGTTCATGGGGGATTTGCATTTGAATGTCTTTGCTCCAGCTGAATGAAAAGGGACACACACACACACACACACACACACAACTATTTTGCTTGTGTTGGGTTTCAGCATATTCTTTAGTTCTCTCATAATATCCCTCTAAAAAGGGAAAGCACAGTCCCCTCTAATTTATAGGTGAGGACAGGAGAGTTACAGTGGTTTAAAGACTAATAGGAGGTACTAGTCCTGACCTCAGCATCTTTCAACATGTCTTTACAGCAAGAAGTTATTATGATTTGGGATAAGAGAAATGTCCCTTGACTGAGTTAGACACATAGGCCTAGGTATACTGATTGACTTGCACAGTCCTATGTAACAAATAACCCTAAAACTTAGTGGAATAAAATCATCACTGTTTACAAATTCTCTGGGCTGGGAGTTCAGGCAAGGCACAATGGAAAGGACATGTCTGTGCTCCATTTGCTGGACTAATGAGCTGGAAAAGAGTCAAACTTCTGGTGGAAGGGGAGACCAGAATCATCTAGAAACTTATCCACTCATACGCCTGGTATCTGGGCTGGAATGACTTGAAGGCTGAACTCAGCTGGTGCTGTTCACCAGAGCACCTATCAATAGACTCTCCATGTTGGCACATAGTAGCTGGCTTCAGAGAGGAAGGGTTCGAGGAGACCAAGGAGAAACTGCATGGGCTTTTATAACCCGGCTTCAGAAGTCTGATACTACCACTCGTGCCACTCTTCATTGGTTAAAACCGCTGAGAGTCTGCGCAGATTCATGGAGATGGGACCTACACTCTACCTCTTAATGGAAGGAATCAAAGAAATTGTAACCACTTAAAGGCACATAAACTATTTAATTCACAGTATGCTGTAGCACTGATTGAATAAAAAAAAAAAATGAACCTGAGTTAAAGTCAGCAAAGCGGTGTCAAGAATGAGTTCATGGGGCGCCTGGGTGGCTCAGTGGGTTAAAGCCGCTGCCTTCGGCTCAGGTCATGATCCCAGGGTCCTGGGATCGAGGCCCACATCGGGCTCTCTGCTCAGCAGGGAGCCTGCTTCCTCCTCTCTTCTCTCTCTCTGCCTACCTCTCTGCCTACTTGTAATCTCTCTCTCTGTGTCAAATGAATAAATAAAATCTTTTAAAAAAATGAGTTCATGGTAAATAGGTAAATAAAAGATGTACTGGGTGTGTTGTGAAGAATTAACAAAAGTAAGTCTGACCACGTTGATTAAACACAGTATGGGAAGTCCAAGCAGCAGCAGGGAGACCAGATAAAGAAAAGGTGTCCAGGAGGCCTGAATGGCTTAGTCAGTGGAGCATGTGAGTCTTGATTGTGGGTTGTGAGTTCAAGCCCTATACATTGGATGTAGATATTACTTAATAAAATCTTAAAAAAAAAAAAAGCATCCAAATGGGTAAGGAAACAAACTTTCAATATTTACAGAACCCTAAAGACCACCAAAAAACTATTGGAATAAATAAATTCAGATAAGTTGCAGGAAACACAATTTACAGACATCTCTTGAATTTCTGTATAAATTCTATACTAATAATGAAGTAGCAGAGAGAAAATAATTCCATTTACAGTTGCACAAAGAGCAAGGAGGGAAAATAAAATATCTAGGAATAAATTTGGAAAGACCTTCCATGGAAAAATAAAATATTGATGAAAAAAATAAAATATTAAAGAAATTGAAGATACAAACATGAAAGATATACCATGCTTATGAATTAGAAGTAATATTGTTAAAATGTTCATTCTACCCAGAGGAATCCACAGATTTAATGTAATCCCTATTCAAAATACCAATAGCATTTTACACAGAACCAGAACAAATAATACTAAAACTTGTATGGAACTACAAAAGAGGCTGAATAGCCAGAACAATCTTGAGGAAAGCACAAAGCTGGAGGTATCACAGTCCCAGATTTCAAGATATGCTGCAAAGCTCTAGTAATCAAAATGGTATGGTACTGGCACAAAAAATAGGCACATAGATCAGTGGAACAGTGTAGAGATCCGAAAAATAAAACCACGTTTATGTGGTCAATCCAGGACAAAGGGGGCAAGAATATATAATGGAAAAAAGACTGTCTTTTCAGTAAATGGTGCTGGGAAAACTGGACCACTTTCTTATACCATACACAAACACAAACTAAAAATGCACTAAAGACCTAAAGTGAGACCTTAAACCATAAAAATTCTACAAGAGAGCACAGGCACTAATTTCTTTGAAATCAGCCTTAGCCACATTTTTCCAGATTTGTGTCCTGAGGGGAGAGAAATAAATGCAAAAATAAATTACTGGGACTACACTAAAATAAGAAACTTTTGCACAGCAAAGGAAACCATCAACAAAGTGAAAAGGCAGCCTACTGAGTGAAAGAAGATATTTGCAAATGTTTTATCTGATAAGGGGTTAATATCCAAAATATGTAGAGAATTTATACTACATCTCGACATCGAAAAGATCCAATTTAAAAATGGGCAGAGGACCTAAATAGACATTTTTCCAAAGAAGACCTGCAGACGGCTGACCCATGAAAGGATGCTCAGCATCACTAACCTTCAGTGAAATGCAGATCTCAACCACCGTAAACTCTCACCTCACACCAGTCAGAATGGCTAGTATCAAAAATACAAGAAATAATGAGTGTTGGCAAGGATGTGGAAGAACAAGGAACCCTGAGGCACTTGGTGGGAATGTAAATTGGCGCAGCCACTCTGGAAAGTAGAATGGAGGTTCCTCAGGAAATTAAAAATAGAACTACTACGTGGGGTGCCTGGGTGGTTCACTTGGTTAAGTGTCTGCCTTCAGCTCAGGTCATGATCCCAGGGTCCTGGGATTGAGCCCTGCACCGGGCTCCCTGCTCAATGGGGAGCCTGCTTCTCTTTCTGCCTGCCGCTCCCCCTGCTTGTACGCTCACGTGCGCGCTCTCGCTATCTCCTTCTGACAAATAAATAACTCTTAGAAATACCATGTGACTCAGTAATTTGACTAGTGGATATTAAAGAAAATGAAAACACTAATTGGAAAATACACACACGCCCCTATGTTTGTTGCAGCATTATTTACAGCAGCCAAGGTATGGAAGCAATCCATGTCTACTGATAGATGAACAGATAAAAAAGTAGTGTGTACACACACACTCACACAAATACATATGATGAAATAGTACTCGGCCATAAAAATGGATGAACTCATTTGCAACAACACAGATGGATCTAGATGCTGTTATACTAAATAAAAGGAGTCACAGAAACACAACTACCATATGACTTCATTTATATGTGGAATCTAAAAAAAAAAAAAACAACCAAAAACAAAATCTGAAACAGATGCATAAATACAGAGAACAAACTGCTAGTGGCCAGTGGGGAGGGGAATGGGCAAAATGGGTGAAGGGGAGTGGGAGGTGTAGGCTTGCAGTTATGGAATGAGTACGTCACAGGGATAAAAGGTGCAGCGCAGGGAATATAGTCATTGGTACTGTAGTCGTGTTATATGGTGACAGACGGCAGCGACACTTGTGAGCACAGTATAATGTATGGAGTTGTTGAATCACTGTCGGTGCACTTAAAATTGACGTATCATTGTGAATTAACTATACCTTAATAAAAAATTTTAAAAAATAGCCGAAGTGAATAGGAAAATTGAAGTTAACCTGAGAGCTTGACAGTTGGGGAGTGGTTTAATGTATGAAACTGGTGTATTAGCAATACCATGCGACCTTTAAAAAGAATGATGTAACTCTATATGGAGTGACGTGAAAATATGTCCATCTATTAAATGAAAATACTATTTTCAGAAAAACATATATGCAATGATTCATTAACATTTTAATATAACTTAGACATATTCATGAAATTTTAGGAAACCAGCTTAAAGGAGTGCCAAACTGTTAGTGGGGGTTTCTAACGGGGACCAGAATATGATTTCAGTGGGTCTTAGGTGTGAAGGAAAAGGAATTCACTTGTTACCCTCTGTAGTTCTAGGCTATTTAAATTTTATAGTGACTTTAGTATTCCTATCTTGCTCTTTGGAGTTGCTATGTGAGATTTTAACTTTTTTTTTTTTTTTTAATATTTACTTACTCATTTTAGAGAGCAAGCCAGTGAGCATGCATGGCTGGGGGGGGGTGGGGACGACAGAGAGAGAGAGAGAGAGAGAGAGAGAGAGAGAGAGAGAGAGAGAAACTTTAGCAGATTTCATGCTGAGCGCAGAGCCCAACTCGGGGCTTGATACCACAACCCTGAGATCATGACCTGAGCCAAATCTAAGAGTCAGATACCCAACCGACTCTGCCACTGGAGCACTCTGAGATTTTAACTGTCAAAATGTCATAAAGTTGACTTGGTAAACATGTAAGTCGGGAGAGGGAATTGCTTGCCTCTCGGGCCTGCGGTTAGACCTTACCTTCCTTGTCTTTCGTGCTACGAGCCACTGTAGTAGGGTGTGTGGTTTGTGCAGGGAGGAGCTAGTCTGCTCAGCGTGCATGGTAGATGCCAGAGACGGGTTTAAGAAAACCCGTCTTTTTGTTGTTGATTAGTTTTGCTTTCTCTTCTCTGTTCTTCACCAAAAAGTCTCCTCAGTGGCTGCACAGTTCCTGAAGGGCATAGTGGTTCCAAGTGACCTTTCCATAGTGGCATTGGTAGAAGTTAAGAGTAGACATACTGAGGTTGGGTTGAATTGTTTAAGCTTGTATTACCTCTTAAATGAAATTAAATATACTCCTATAATCAAATTGGGGAAATTCAGTAGCATTAGAAAAGACTTACAGCTTTAATAAGATTTAAACTGGTTTATTTCTGAGCTACTCTTCTGGGGTTGGTTTTTTGTTTGTTTTGTTTTGAACATTGCATACTCCTCAAATAGAGCAGGGTAGAAGCATGAATATGGATCCAAATCTGTATTTTCAAGGTATAAGCCCTCTATTTAATTTTTTTTAAGATTTTATTTATTTGACAGAGAGAGATCACAAGTAGGCAGAGAGGCAGGCAGAGAGAGAGGAGGAAGCAGGCTCTCTGCCGAGCAGAGAGCCCGATGCGGGCCTCGATCATGACCTGAGCCGAAGGCAGAGACTTTAACCCACTGAGCCACCCAGGCGCCCCTTAATTTTTTTTTTAAGATTTTATTTATTTGACAGAGAGAGACACAGCAAGAGGGAACACAAGCAGGGGGAGAGGGAGAAGCAGGAAGCCCGAGGCATGGCTAGATCCCAGGACCCCAGGATCGTGACCTGAGCTGAAGGCAGATGCCTAACAACTGAGCCACCCAGGCGCCCCTTATTTTTTTGTCTTGTACACAACCCAATCATACCTTATTTTTCAAACAGTAGTAGTATTTACAATAATACCATAATGAGAGCGGGTAAGAGGGACTTAACTGACACAGTGACTCAGCTGTGTCCTGGCTTGGCAGATGCTTCCTCCCCTTATTGAATTTACCATTGAGTGGGATAGACAGAGACCTAAAATAAGGGATTATGAGAGGATTGGCTTACAATGTGGGGCTGGCTATTTTGTTCACCCCTTCCAATGCACCATACCCTGTGCCCTAGGAGGCAGGCCATTATGGATAGTCTATGTGATCCTTCGTGCTCTGGCTTTTGGGAGATAAGTCAGGTTGTTTATTTTCCTTGCTTCCACCTTCCCCAGGCTGTTGGTTAGAGGTGGTGCTGGTTTCCTCTTCTGAAAGACACAACTCCTGTCAGATGTCCCTCTTCTGCTATTGCATTACTTAAGTTCTCCATGCAACCGCTTTGTTCCTCCTGTCCTTTCAGACCTAAGAGAGGTGCTGGTGCTTCGCTGTGGCTAGCTCCTGGGGATCTCAAGTCTTGCTAGTTTCCTTTACCTTGTTCATGCTTTGTAAATGGCTGCTTTCATTAAACTCTTTCCTTTTACTCTATTTGAGTACCATTTCTTTCCTGCCTGTAACCTGAATAATTAGGTAGTGCCCCAAATGAAGAAGTTAAGGCTTAGAAATCAGTGAATCTCAGAACTGGGGTTAGAATCCAGTCTGTTTTGTGTCAAAGCCTGATTCGTAAACTCAGTGTTTCACTATTTGCCTGTCATGACTAATAGATTCTCATCGTCATCTTGAAATGGAAGAGAAACCTGAGGGAAGTCACCTGTTAGATGTGAATTGTTTGGAGGCTGACAACAAACTAACTCTTAAACATTTGAATAAGCAACCTACTTCAACTCCAGTAGCTGAGAGTTTTTGGTTACTTTCTTTTGGAATTGCCATGAAGATCATTTTATCATTCAGGAAGGGGAAAAATCTAAAGTAATATTCAGTTTGCCACTTAATTTTCTAGGCTTGGCTCAGGTTGACTACGGGGTGTTTACAAATATCTGATCACATCTTTAAGGACCAAATTTCAGGACATTTAAAAAGAAATGCATAATGGAGTTGAAGGGTGTTCCAAAAGAGACCTCTAAAAATGTGCTCAGTAATGGCAGCCAAGTTGGAATGAACATAGAACTTCTTGGGCAGCTATTTTGAAAGATAAAATATTTCTGTGTGTGTTCTCTTGACTCAGAAATACCAGAATTTAATCACATTACCTGAGTCTCCTGTCACTGCATCCTGAGTCTGTATTCATTTACTTGACCTGCAGAGGAACGCTAGGCCAACTAGGAAGACAGTGCTTGAGGGCGTACCTCATTATTGCCTTATAACAAGAGTGCTCTTTGAGGCAACATAGCCTAATGGTTAAGAGCTGGGCTGTTGAGGCAGACCACGCTGGTGCGTGTCTGAACTCCACAAAGGCCTGCTCAGTGTCATGGGGCTCTGTGCCTTGGTTTCCTTATTTGATAAGTGGAAATAATAGTAGCTATGTTACCGTTTTTGTGACTATTAATTCTGTAAAGGGCTTAGGAGAATGTCTAACACAACTATTGATGCTAAATAGTGGTTAGCATGTTGGGTTTTTTGTTTATCTCTGATCATCATCACTATCTTTAGTCTTGACTCCGTGGACTCTTCTGCCCTTTGTATAAATCACATTCCTTCATAGACCTTGTCCTTCAATCACGAGTGACCTTCCTCCTGGAAAGGTACGAAAATTAACCTCCTATACTGGTGACTTTTGAAGAGGTTGTGTCTAAATCATGGAATAGGAGAAAAGGAACCAAAGGAGAAAGAAGAGATGATGAGCGTGGTGGGAAAGTGAGCATGCTGGGAAGGGAAGGCCTACCTCCAACAATGCTCTTGTTTGTTTGTTTCTTCCTTTGTTTTCACAAAGCTAGTACTTAAGATTCAGGCACATGCGTGGGGTGAGTTCTACTGCATCTCTTGTTAACAAGCCAGGTACCCTTTGCCATTCAGTCACTACCTTTTGTGCCTCTGTGTTTTCAGCTTGCAAAGTGTTGTTAATATCTGTCCTTCCCTCCCTTCTGGTTAACTTGGTGGACCTGTTAAGGACAAGCATCGCTCTTGGGTTGGACATGTGATAGCTATCAAAATTAAGGAATTCTGCTTTAGGAAAACAAGCATGAGAAACCCCATGTGCCATGAATCAAGACCACATTCAAAGCCTGACTGTTGAGTAGGAGTTGGAGCAGGATGGCACGTGGGGAATGAAGTTCGGGCCTAGGAGGAGTGGGGAAATGGCACCCAGCTCTCCCTGTGTTAACTCTAGGAATCAGAAAGAGCTATTCTACCGGGGCACCTGGGTGGCTCAGTGGGTTAAAGCCTCTGCCTTCAGTTCAGGTCATGATCTCAGGGTCCTGGGATCAAGCCCCGCATGGGGCTCTCTGCTCAGCAGGGAGCCTACTTCCTCCTCTCTCTCTGCCTGTCTCTCCACCTACTTGTGATCTCTCTCTCTCTCTCTCTCTCTCTCTCTCTCTCTGTCAAATAAATAAATAAAATCTTAAAAAAAAAAAGAGCTATTCTACCCACAAAATGGGGAGTTGAAAAACTGCCCACTGGCTAGGGAATTGCCATGGGAAAAGAGAGGAACTGGCCAAAAACTGGGACCCAAAGCTGTAACACTCATGGATGGGGTAGTAGAATTCCCACCTGTGTGATCTGAGTCCCTCTATCTCAGACGTGATCACAAGGTTGTCTAAAACCAGTAGGGACAGTTAAGGGAGCTCTAAAAAGGGATTGGGCTATCAGGCCCTCACTGATACTCTATCTACTCTACCTCTAAAATTTTTGTAGTGGAGTTATAATTCTCTTCTTCCCACCCTTCCAATTAAAAACGTATGGTACGATTTATTACAAGAACTCTTTCTTAACTTCCAATAACCTGATCTCATTTCCTTAAAAGAGTATGGCAGTAAAACTCGACTATAGTATTTATAGTCTTGGTCCTAATACAGGCCTATGGATTGCCTTATCCCCCTGAATATCTCCAGTAATGCATAAGTAAGTTGTGTGCGTGCTGTGCGTGTGGAATGGGGAGGGGAAGGAATGTGAGGCCTTTCTTACTCAGAGTAAACTGAACGTATTTTTAGAGCCACAGGACAGGCCCGAGAGTGTACCTGGCCACTTGTGCTACCTTCAGTTGGGAGGAAGAGGTTAAACACTGGGTGTGTATGAACCTATCTTCTCACTAACTGAGTCACTACTCAGCCAGAACCTCTTCCCCCTTCTTTTTTCCCCCTAAGTTTATAATCGTCTAAAAATAAGATATAGGAATAAAGACCAAATTCATTCTGCTTTGATCTAAAGAGATATATTGAAAGCTTAAATCATGTCCTGGTCGAAAATTTTTTTCTAGAATAGGCTATACAATGGGAGTGCCACAGTTTATAGTGAGAAAATAGAATCCAGTTAATAATTTCCAGAGTTTTGGGCGCCTGGGTGGCTCAGTGGGTTAAAGCCTCTGCTTTCGGCTCAGGTCATGATCTCAGGGTCCTGGGATCGAGGCCCGCGTCGGGCTCCCTGCTCGGCGGGGAGCCTGCTTTCCCCCGCCTCTCTGCCTGTCTCTCTGCCTCCTTGTGATCTCTCTCCCTCTGTGAAGTAAATAAATGAAATCTTAAAAAATAATTTCCAGAGTTTTAAATCCTCATTATAGAACCTCATTTCAATATAATAGTTATCTGGGGGTGCCTGGGTGGCTCAGTCGGGTAAGCGTCAGCCTTCAGCTCAGGTCATGATCCCAGGTTCCTGGGATCAAGTCCCTCATCGGGCTCCCTGCTTGGCGGGAAGCCTGCTTCTCCCTCACCGTCTACTGCTCCCCTTGCTTCTGCTCTCTCTCTTCCTCCCTCAAATAACTATTATATATCTTTTTAAGATTTTATTTATTTATCTGACCATAAAATGGACAGAAGCAGAGGTTACGGTAGATATATAAACCTTCAACATTGTCCCCTTGCATATATACAGAGGGACAGAACTGTGTATGGAAGAGCATGGGTCTGCTCTCTACTTTGAAGGATAATGATAATTCATAACAGATATGCTCGTGCCGAGAACTTATTTAGAACCAAAGAGCTTTTGGGTTATGTGCTGGAGTATGTAGAGAATGAGCTTGGTTAGTTTTATCTACCAATTTGAAGTAAAGCTACCTTCCAAGAGTTTTGAATAACTTGAATGAAGAACAGACTTAGAGCATCCAACATCAGACCAGCCCATCTCTGAAAAAAGATGCATAAAAACAGATGGAGTGAGCTATCCCACTTATGGGATAAGTGGGTCAAGTGCCTCGAGTCGGATGCTTCCCAGGAACGACACGTCCCTGCGGCTTCTGCCTCTCGGCTGCCTGCACATGCGCAGCCAAGTGTGAGCGAAGCTGAGTCGGCGCTTGAGACCTGTGCACCGTGAAACCCGGCGCGGGCAGTGCGCAGGCGCGGGCAGCCGGCGCGGTGCACGTGACATGCTCGCTGCTTGCGGTGCCGGCGTTACCGAGTTCAGAGGTGGGGATTCCTGTGTAAATACTGCACCACAGATGATTTGGGGGCTGAAATGCACAGGGGTGACTTGTGAAAGTGAGACCGAAATTAGGCAACTCGTGCTTCTTGGCCTGGAAGCTGTGCCCTGGGCACTTCATGCCCCGTTTTTTCCATGTGTTCACTCTCTTCTGCGTTGTGGGCGATTTTCTTTCTTTTTTTCTTTTTTTTTTTATGATAAAAGTCATGAATATGCGGTTTGGGGAACTTAGGGAGTGCGCGGAGGTCAAGAGAAGGCTGAGAAAGGCAGGTTTGTGCCTCTTGAAGGCGATGGGCCAGGCAGTCCGGGCTGCTGCTAGACTGCTTCCCACGTGTCAGTCGGGATCTTGGACCAGTGATTCAGCGGTTCCAAGTCTCTGTTTCCACATCTGTAAAGTGTCACAGGATCACTGTGGGCTCAGTGCAGCAGTACCAGTGCCAGGAGAAACTGCCATGTGAGCACGCGGGGGGGCGGTGGAAGGGTGAATGTGAAGGAGCCAAAGCCTCACCAGCCGCTCCCACCAGCCCCTCTCCCGAATCCTCTCCTCCCTCAGTCCTGCAGCCCGGCTTCTCCACGCTCTCAGTCACAGCCGCCTTTCTTTTCTTCCTGGATCTCTTCCTTCTGCCCTTCGTCATCTTCTAGCTCTCTCTTAACTCTTTTCTTTTAAAGATTTTATTTGTTTTATTTATTTACTTGACAGAAAGAGATTACAAGTAGGCAGAGAGGCAGGCAGAGAAAGGAGAGAGGAGGAAGCAGGCTCCCTGATGAGCAGAGAGCCCGATGTGGGCCTCGATCCCAGGACCCTGAGATCATGACCTGAGCTGAAGGCAGCGGCTTTAACCCACTGAGCCACCCAGGCACCCCTCTTAACTCTTTCCAGCATGAATACAACAGGGAGGTGAAGTTGGGTTGAGGGAGGGTCTGGAGCTGCCCAAGACCACGGCGGAGGAATCCACCTCAGAGGTCAGAAGCCCACCTAGTGCTGCTCGGGGCTCTCACAGGGGAGGCGTCGGGCTGGCAGGGGGATGGCAGACTCGGAGAGGGAATGGGAAGCACAGAAGAGTAGATATAAGACTGTTGGTTTAAATTCCATCCCCACCTCCTAGGGATGCAACGCTGAACACGTTCCAACGGAAAGCAAATCCTTGTTGACTGAATACTGGCGAACTGGCAAAATAAGGAACTTGGCTTGAGTATTTTATAGTAATTACAGTAATTTTTGTCACTGCTTTAACAACTGAGGCCCAGTGAACTCTCTCTGATTCCCTTGCAATTATGTGTGTTATTAGATGTGCCCGGTTAGCTTTGTTGAAAGAGCTTTTATCAATAGAGTAAAACTCTGCCCTGCTCTTGGAGTATGAGCTATCATGTGGTCTTCTTGCGGTCATCAAACAACTGTATGCCTTTCAACTACACTGCTTAGGAGCAGCTGCAAAGCATCCTGGTTAGTGTCCTGTTCATCTCAAGAAGTGCAGAGACCTTTGCGAGATTGAGGAGGGGAAGAGTGGAGACTCTGAAGGAGAAGGAACGGGCAGAAGACCAAGCACGAGATTGCGTCTTGAGGTCCATGTGCACTTCACTCATTCTTCATTGACTTCTCTACCTGTGTTTCCCCACCGAACTTTCTCTCCTCTCTTTCAAACCTGGCTTCAAACGCTTGTAATCTAGAAAATTGGCCCCGAGTAATTCCATTACTGAATAATCTTTGTTCTTCCCCTTGGCTTTTCTGTTCTTCATCCTGTAATTAATTTGTCCTTTTTCCAAAGGAGCTTTCCAACATGTCTTTGGCATTAAGTATGCGTTCTGTCAGATCGTAAACTCTGAGGGGCACTGAGTCCTTTCTCCCACCCCACTCCATCCCTTCTCTCTTGTCCTGCCGTGCACTGCAACTATTTAGCCATTAGTTAGAGACTTTGCCACATACCAAAAGGAACACATTCTGTTGTTGTATTTATTGGATTTAATTACAAGGCATTTGGAAGGTATTTTAGGACTCTGTATCTCCATTCTCTGTCAGCATTTTGCACCTCTTGGACCAATAGTAAGTTTTCATCCTCACTTGGCTTCGTTGTCATGGACACTTGTGCTGCACAAATGCTAGCGAGGTTCTCATGTCTGGGGTAGAAACAGTGACTTAATTCTGCAATTGTATTCAAATCCTCTAAGGAGTTGGTGGCTGACACACGCTTTGGCTGTCTCCTCTGGTGTGCAGTAAACATGTGGTGTAGTTTATGTACAGTACCATGGTCCAGTCCCCAGCCAAGAAAGAACTGCCGGAGGGAGATCAGTTATTAATTTAAGTCTGAAGCAGAAGAGCATGAATTCTATTTAACGTGGTTGCTGCTCTGGCTGTTGTATAAAGCTTTTCAGTTTTGGACTGAAGAAGCATAAGATCTTGAAAACCTTGGTGTCGTTCATTGTGCTCATAGAATATCCACGTTTTTTAAACTTGGGACCTTGTACTGCGTGTTAGAACAAAAAGCACACAGCAAGCCAAAACCAAAATATTTTCAGCTTTGTTGCCCAAGTGGGCTAAATTCTTTCCCACAAGAGGGCCGTTCCCAGGGTATTTTATACCCTCCTCAAGAAGTTTACAAAATCAGGGTTTGTATACATTCTCTGCAGCCGGCAGACTTGATGTTAGCTTCACCCACTCTTGCCAACTCAACTCCCTTCCCACATGAGCCATTCCACTTCCTCCTACTGCTCCCTGTGCTGTTGACATAAACGAATAAAAATATGTTTGCTCTAAGAGAATAGGGTACCTCCTAAAGTTTGATAAAAACTAAGCACGAGCCAAGAGTTGGTTTTAAATACAAACCGGGTCTGTCTTCTAACTCTGGGACCTGGAGCAGAGCATTTAAACCATTTTAGTCTTAGACAAGGGAAAGTAATTTATACTTGTCCATTTATCTGTTAGGGCTGTTGCAGTTGTAGGAGATAATTTTCGTGGTAACACTTTATGAATGTATAGATATGCATAAGAAAGACAACCAAAGAGGCCAACTTACTTGGTTTAAGTCCTGCTGTTTGATTTTGGCACCGTATATGCTATGACATGATTTATCACAAGTCTGGTCTCCCACAAACCCTCAAGGTGTGAAATGATGGTGATTTGCATGTCCTTCTCAAAAACAGAAACTTCTTGATCGTGATAACTAGCCTAAATTGCATTAGCCCAACAATCCAGTTGAAATGTATTCTTGATCCATGACTGTATTGTCAAAATATCTCCATTTGCATGGTATGATCCATTTGAGAGCTGAGTTTTTGGCATAGTTAAAAAATTGACTGTCCTGAATCATGTGTTAATTCACACTCACTAACAAACAGCATATGCTTGCATTAATAGTGCCCTTCTGTTCTACATCCTAGCCTTCTAATTGAGTCTGTTATGTTAAACTTGTCTTCTAAATATACGTTGAGATTGAAAGGCAGCTCCTTAGTATATTGCTAGAACAGTGGGATGCTTCCACTTTTTTTCTCTTTAATTAAACAAACTTGCCTTTATGTAAAGTGGCATATCAGGGGACTTTCTGGTGCTGAGCCATTTCCACCTCCACCATCTGAAGTCACAAAATGAGTTGGCTGCTGCTTGTTGGCTTCCTTTTTCTTCCCCCGTACCATGCTCTACTTCATCCTATTCGTTCTGTTGCCAAATTCTGCCCTTGCAAAGCATCACTACATTTTTCTTTCTTCTCACTGATTCAGATTTTTAAGGTCTCATGTCACACCGGCGTGTTGGAACCTTCTCTGCAATCTGAGAATGGGTGGATGAGGTCCCCTTCCATTCGTTCCATTTCGCTTTGGTCCTAATCCTACCTGTTCTCTCCAGTCGGGTTGTCTCATCCAAGTATTTAGGCACGTAAGGCCTTCAGACAGAATATCATGGCCTTGGTCATCTTCCTCTCTGCTGTCTTTGAACTTCCATGATCTTTTTTCCTCATTAAGCTGATTAATGATTGTTGCGCATTTTCAATGACTGATCCTTCTCTGGAAGTTCAAATGGAGCAATTAGTGCTTGGGAGGCATGCTTCACAATGGAACTCTTCTTTTTTTTTTAAGATATTATTGATTTATTACAGAGAGAGAGAGAGCGCACATACAAGCACGAGTGGGATGAGGCGCCGAGGGAGAAGGAGGCTCTCTGCCGAGCAAGGAGCCTGACGTGGGGCTCCATCCCTGGATTCCAGGTTCATGACCTGAGCCGAAGGCAGACACTTAACCAGCTGAGCCACCCAGGGGTCCCACGGTGGCATTGGATTTAAGGCTTATTCCTCATTGTATTCTCTTGTTTTTCTGTAACTGAAGGTTAAAACACATTTAATCTTTTATTATTAAAGTAACACACATCAGTGATATATAGTATCTGGAAAATGTGTATGATTCAAAAAAGTTAAAAAACCCCAGAGCACTCCTTTTAAAAACAAGTGCTTTAACATTTGCTATTTCCTTTTAGGCATTTCCCCCCTTAATTACAGTGCATGTAATAATGTCACCTTATATAATTATTAAGAATATGTACCCATTACATATATCTGTTGAGTATGAGTATACATGTGTGAAATTCAAATTTTGCTTTTTTCAATTGATGTAATTTCAAAAAAATTCAGTTTGCAAGTTATATGGAGATATGCACTAAAGCCACTGAGTGAGGGAAGAATTGAGTATAATCAATTATCCTTGAAAAACTAGCAGATTATCTGTTGTATGTGATATTTTAAAAGTATTCATACAGCAGCTTCTTGGGGCGGGTAGCTTTATTCCCATTCTACAGGTGATAAAACGGAGTGTCTAGTTAACTGGTCTATAACTAAATATGGCAGTGTTATAGGGACATTTAACCCCAAAGCCACTTCCCTTTCCACTCAGCCATACCTCTTCATCAGATGTGTCTGTCAGTGCAGTCAGAAATTCACCTTTTGGGGTGGGGAAAGAGGAGTAAAGAATAAAGGAGGGCCCCTGAGAGAAAAAAATGTTTAGTTTCCTGAAATGTGTTCTCAGTATTTACTGATCATATGACTTTGCTTATAATGCAGTGTATCATGTGAGTAGCGTCATGACATTTTTGTTCTTATTTTGCCATTGTTACTGCCCCTACATTCCTGGTAAGTGTAAGTTGGCAGTACTGAATAGTATCCTGATATTTTTTCTTCGTTGAACAACATTTGAGATGACAGCATCTCTGAGAAATAAGCCTCCCATTTTACTTTCTCTACTTTCTCAAGATAGCATTAATTTATATGGTTTACAGTAGGAAAAGCAAAATCACGTAAATCTATCTGCTGGTTAGTAACACCCTCAGAAGAGCTTAATCACCACTGGGCCAGTCATCAAACACATGCAGGGAGGGAGTGACACTGCGGTATAGTAGAAAGATCAGAACTCGGAATCCGAGTTGTTTGGAATTCCAATTCTGCCATTTACTGGTCTCTATGATCCTTGGATTGCCTAAACCTGAATTACCTAACCTCCCTGAGTCTATTTGCCACTGGAGAAGTAAGGATTGAAATTCTTATCTTAAAGGGGAGACACAGGGACTAAGACATAATATATGTAAAATACCTGGCACATAGTAAGTGCTCATTAAATGTTAATCTCTTCTGTCTGCTATGTCTCATGTATGCATTACAAAGAGTTTACATTGATTAGAGAAATAAGACCAATGCCTTTGGGTGACTGGGTGGCTCAGTCGATTAAGCATTTGCCTTTGACTCAGGTTATGACCCCTGGGTCCTGGGATCCAGTCCCAAGTCAGGCTCCCTGCTCTGCAGGGAGTCGACTTCTCCCTCCACCTCTCCCCCACTCATTCTCTCAGTCTCACTCTCTCTCAAATAAATCAATAAATCTTTTTAAAAAACGACCTATGGCCGTGAAACATGCAGGAAAAACACACTACTCAAAACCAAGAGGATGTTTTGTTTTCTTAAACTATTTGCGATTGGTTATTTTCTCCTAATAGTTGAAGAAAAATCGGACGAAGACTTGGTATTCTATTGTCTTCTAAAGGTCAAACAGCTTTGTAGAAATTTCTGGTACTCTGATTTGTTGGGAGTAGTTTTTCAGAGGATAGGGACAGAGTGTCAGTAGTGACCTGCTACTTCGTGAGAACAGCCCGGGGAACTGTCATTATGTAACTTGCTAAGTCTGTAAAACAATATTAAAATACCATAATTCCTATGATGTAATCAAATATCATAATTAAAGTTATAGGAGGGGGTGCCTGGGTGGCTCAGTCAGTTAAGTGTTGAACTCTTGCTTTTGGCTGGGGTCATGATCTTGGGATCCTGGGATCAAGCCCCATGTGGGGCTCTGCCCTCAGCATGGAGTTTTCTTGGGATTCTCTTTGTCTCCCTCTGTCCCTCCTCCTGCTCACGCACTCTGTCTGTCTCTCTCATTAAAAAATAAAATCTTTTTATGAATGGATAAAGAAGATGTGGGGTGTGTGTGTATGTACACATACACAGACACACAATGGAATATTATGCAGCCATCAAAAATGAAATCTCATTTGTGATGACATGGATGGAACTAGAGAGTATTATGCTAAGTGAAATAAGTCAATCAGAGAAAGACAATTCTCATATGATCTCACTGATATGAGGAATTTGAGAAACAAGACAGAGGATCATAGGGGAGGGGAGGGGAAAATGAAAAAGACAAGACCAGAGAGGGAGATAAGCCATAAGAGATTCTTAATCTCAGGAAACAAACTGAGGGTTGCTGGAGTAGGGGGGTGGTGGGAGGGATGGATATGTGCTATGGTGAGTGCTGTGAATTGTGTAAGACTGATGAATCACAGACCTGTACCCCTGAAACAAATAATATATAATAGGTTAATTTAAAAAAATAAATTAAAAAAAAAACTTTGTAAAAAAAGGTTAGAGTAAATAATCTATGTCCTTACTTGTAGAGAACAGGGAGAATAATTTTAGGACTGGTTCTACATAATTTGGAACATTTTGCACGGACCATCTTAAGCATAAAAAGTTGATACTCAAGTAGGGATGACCTGAATTCCTTTCTCTTCTTTTAAAAATCGTAGAAGCACATCAGACAAAAGGTTTTACAATTCCTCCTGCAATTTTAACTGTTGGAGCTAAAATTTTTAAATTGGTCTTGGAAACTTGACAGTCCTTTCTTCCTTACTGAGATCTGTGTAAGGATGATGGAGTGTGTAGGAGCAGGCAGTGAACAAATGGAATTTGACTTGAGCCTACTTGGAAGGAAAATAAGTGCTTTCTGCTCCTCAGATATTTTTCTGAAATAATAATTAAGAAATCCCAAATCTAGCAGTAATTGCCTTTAGTCTTCCCTTAAATGGAGCAAAGTCCTAGGTCCTTCCCATCCCAATCTGCAAGGTGGACCTTAATAATCTCTATGGCCTGCTTTGAATTTCTAGACTATAAAAAAATTGCAACATTCTTCACATTTGCACAGTGGACCAAAATTAATTTTACTTTCTGTGGAGATACAGACATGAGGTTCTGTTCTGAAAAGGTGTCCTGGGTTTTGAGATTCAGGCTTGGTAAAAACCAGTGGCATTTTAGATGCTCAACGATGATCACATTCTTCTGGTTAACAGGTTTGGAACCTTTCGTATGAAAGGGGGATCAAAGAACCCTCTTTCATAGGTAGGTCTAAAAGTATGTATATTGAAAGCATATTTGCAGAAGAGGATTAGCCATTTCCACCTGAAATACTTTGTTCTTGAGTAAATATGACAAGAGGTTTCCTAAGTCTTCTGGGCTTTAATAACCTCACTGGAAAAGGAGATGGGTGGCTAGAGACTCTAACACTTATAAGTAACCTGTGTAGTTTTGGGGGGTTGGGAGTTATCTTCTTTCCTTACCTAGGAAATTCTCCTTCCAATGCTGAGCTTGAAGATTTAGGGCTTTGCCTTATTAAAGGAAGCAACCGCAGTGTCTTAGAACCCTGTCTAACTGGAATAGGCTCTGAAGTTGTGTGTTGCTTTACAACTTTGGAGAGTTCTTAGAAATGTGTGATGGGAGAGAAGTTCTAGGAAAAGCGTGGAAGGCAGGGTTTAAAGTTCACCTTCCCTTAGGATCTGAACAATATGGCTGTGTTACCCTCAGGGCATTGGCCTGAGTAGGACTAAATCTGCAAAGGACCCAGCCTCTCTGCTTGTGAGCACAAAGCCGAGCTCACCACTTAGCAGCTTTTATTGAGCACATACTATTTACCTGGCACTTGGTAGGGGCAGTTGAGGTGGGAACCCCTGCACTTAGGGTCTCATCATTTTAGTCACTTGATAAAACTTCGAATGTTTTTAACACATGTCATGGCACTCTGTATCATTGTTAAAGATTCTTTAGAGTACCTGAGACTATGTATCAGGTTGCTAACAACTTCAACCTCAATTTTGCCTCTTTTTCGAAAGACGATTCAGATGAGGGAAGTTGGATCATGTTAAGATCAAGTAGCTGAGGAATGCTTCGGGAAGTTGGTATGAAGCCAGAATTCATGGATCAAGTTTCCTGAGTGTTTGCCTTAGTGGAAATTTTGGACTTGGGATTCTATCATCTTTATATCCCACCCCTGTCCTTTGTCCATTTTAGGCTCTTGGAATCAGTTCTCTTCCTTCGAGTTCCTTCTTTGGTGTGTACATCTCTGGTAGCCGTTCTTTAAGTCCCGAGAATGGAGAGAGAACCACTTGGCTGTGTTCTTCGGGCTAAAAGCTGATCTCAAATGTTACAAGCTAGTTTAATACACATTCGAATTGAATGACATATTCAAGACTGAGGATTTTGAGGGCTCCTTAGAGTTTGAGTCACCCAGAATAATTATGTGTATATAAAATGCTAAACTCTAGTGTATTTCTATGAATTGATGAATTTCTAGTGACACCCTATTTTTAACCTGCTTTTCCTTAAAGGGTCGTGTGTGTTTTAAATCCTACCATATCATCAAGCAGAGATTCCCAGTCCTGGTGTTTGTGATTCTTGCTGACCCTTCCTCCACTGGAGGGAGTATATCCCTACCTATCTAAGCATCCTGCTTGTGGGTGTTCTTTGGAAAACGAACTCAAGTTTCCTTCCATCACAAAGAGTGTAACTTCAAAACCTTCTCTACTAATATTTGTTCTGCTCCTTACACCTCTGAATAAGCTCTCTCGTGATTTCCCTAGCATGTTGTCACTTTAAAATACCATCTTTTAGCTGGTGTCCCCTCATGTTACAAAAGGCATTTTGTGAGCTGCTCATAGTTCTGGAGGCTGTTCTTCACAATGTCCTCGTGCCTCTTCAGGCAGCAGGTAAAGATGAACTCCAGAGGAAATCGGAGGTAGTCAAGCTGCTTTAAGATCAAAGCAGTTCTGAAGGCCCTTGGGTTTGGGGGTGACAGGTGCCTCTCCTGGCTCCCTTGGATTTAGCAGCAGCAGTGCCCTGGGCAACGAGCAGTGGCTGCAGAGCTGAGGGATCAGGGCCCCGGTCCTTGCTGTGCCAGTGATCCAGCGAGGAACCACATGCCATCCCTTCCCCTGGCGTGACCCGTGTTTCCTCGTTTGTAAGAAGGAGATAACGTCTCTCTGTTAGGGAGATGTTGAGGACCACACAGTAATGTGGGAGCATGCCTTGTGGGTGCTGAAGTCATGCTGAAGTGAATGATTTTATCAGTTCCACGATGGCCCTTTAAATGGCAGGGTGACTCTCCATATGCCAGGGGTTCTTGTGATTGATTCAGACATTCTCCCTCTCAGAACCTTAGCGTACGCTTGGACCATAGATCATGAAGGCAGGAAAGTGAGGCGGAAGGGGATGTGGTTGGAAGGGCAGTGGCCAGAGAGGTGGTCCTGTGGGCCGGGGCAGAAGGGAAAGAAGGGATGTGTCCAGGGAATGCCCATGAGGGCAAACATTCTTTGTGTTCTTCTGTTCACTGTCCTATCCCAGGTGCTTTGGCTCAGGCCTGGCCGAGAGAATCTATGAATTGAATACAACCTAAGTGAGGTCTGTGGAATGGCACTGTATTCGCTCCATTGATGACCATATCCTTATTTTATGCAGTGGAAACGGGCAAATCAAACTACCCACCTACATATTTTAGAACCCTCATAGGAACCATTCCTCATAAGAGATCATTTATTTGTCACGTAGTCTTATGGAGCACGTAGCCTGTGCAGGGTAGTGAGCTGGACACGTTGAGGACACAAGTTTGCCTTCTAGGAGTTGACTATTAAAAGAAGCCGTATAGGAGGTGCTAGGAGAGAGCACATTTTGAGTGGGAGCAAGCAGGGAAGACTTAGGGAAGGAAGTGATTGAGTTGAGCTGTAAAGATGAGAAGAATTCAATCAGCTGTGGCCAATATGTTAGAAATGCCATTTAAAGCTTTGTGGGGTGTATGTGAGAATTCAAACATTAAGTTAATCTTCTCTTTGGACGGGGTGATGTCACAGTTTGAGAGCTCCTCAGCATGTCTCCTGGACTGGTGGATTCTTGTGTGGCTTGTGCAGGGAGCTGGGGGTCGAGGCCTAGGAACTGAGTGCTGTTAAGGCTTCTGTTCCTCCTGGGTAGGTTGGTTGAGGTGGAAGGAAGTAACAGCCAAAAAGGAAGGTGACAGTGAGAGTGGCTCCTTTAGGATGTAACTCCTGCACTCCTACTTAAAAGTTGGGGAAGGTAGGATGATCGTGTGGATTCATACTAGGAGTTTTCTATTGTTTTCAAGCTTTAATGGGTCTGAAGTTACTGTAAAATGAAAGTGTCCTGCCAGAAATAGGAGACCATCTTCAGAATGAAATTAAAACAAGAAACTGGAAATCATGAGGTGTCCTGGGGTGGGGATGAAGTGTTAGGAACAGTGGAGAGGGAGGGATAGGTGAGGCTATGTGGGCATGCCAGTTACCTTCTGAGAAAACTCAGGATAAGAAAAAGCATAATTTGCAAAATATAGGGATGATGGTGAGCTCACTTCATGAAGGTAATTTTCCAGCACGTGGTGGTTCTCTGTGTGCAGGGGAACTGTGATCAATGTGAGGGGGGCATGTAGATGAATCAAGAGTCCTTTCCTGTCCAGAACCCCATTTTGTAGAGGGAGAGGTGACTGAGCTTCTGGAATGAATGATGTAAGAAAGGTGAGCCAAAGTGCTGAGGAAAGTAGGTAGATCCTCACTTGGAGATGCACAGAATTTTGCTTGAGAGGATGTCAAAGGTGGGAGAGTGGCTTTTCAGGCAGAGAGAAAGTGGAGCACAGAAACACTCAAACCTAAAAGGTCATGGCGTGGGGCTGGAATGGGTCACTCTCTAGAAGTGGCTGGAATGTAGGCTTCTTGTTTGGCAGGAGTGGGAAGGTCCGCTAGAGCTCTGTTCTGGAGGAAATGGGGATCCATCACAGGTTTTGTGAGGGAGAGTAACATCCACAGGACTGTGTTCAAAAGATGCTCTGGTGGTGGTGAGGAGAATGGGTGGAGGAGGGGTGGCTGCGAGGCTCTTTGAGGGCAGTCGCAAGACTCCAGGGGAGAGACAGTGAAGACCTGGGATCTTGAGGTGGAGGAGCAGAGGAGGGTGGTTCAGAGCTTGGTACTTGTCCTAAACTCGAGGGTTCTTTTCTAAAGTTCAGATCAGATTGAGTTCATTAAGAAAAAGAAGATGCTTTTGAGAAACACAAATCTTTGTTGACTGTTATTGATACCATTGGTCCAGGATGAGGTCTCCCTGTTTCATGGAGTGGAGCCACACTGGGAAGTTGAGAGTGGTAGGAAGGGAAAGTAGGAGAAGGATGGTGAGATGTGCGGAGACTCCTGCTTCTTTGGCCCCGGGTTTGTTATATCCAAGACTGTCCTGATATTCTTCCACATCTCCCCTCTCTCTTCTGCTAGTTCCTTTTCTTCCTCATCTATCAGAAGAGATACCTAAGTTCTTCCATACTGATTTTTTGTTTGTTTGTTTGTTTGTTTTTCCATTCTACCCACACATTGCTAGCCCTAATGTTTTTACTTTTCATTTGGGCAAATGACTTCAAATGTGTTTCTCTGTAAAGTGGGACAAATTACCTGCCTCATAGTGTCATGGGACTTATACAAGACAGTTCCTAAGAAACTTATACAAGACAGTTCCTAAGAAACACAGCCTGAGGGCTTGAAACAAAGTAAGCACTTGATAAATCTAGCATGTCTTTATATGCTTGTGGAATTCTGGCATATTTTATATTGATGTAAATTTAAGCCCTTCTCTTTTGAGTTCTTCAAGGGTTCTAGTATTATTTTTATATCTTAAGCGTTTAGCATTGTACTTGCTCCAGTAAATTTAAAATTTGACCTCCATTCCTTTTGCCTGCCACAATGATATTTTGGACTCCTCATCAGTAGGGCATGGGATTGGCCTTTTTAAGGATGGACAGGTGAGTTTAACTCTTCTTAGAACCAGGGGTCTCATTTATGAAGCGGCTGATTGGAGCTGGTGGCAGAGGGAAGAAAAGAGGTGTACTGACATTCCTGCCCCATGTGACCATTTCCCTGCTACACACATACTTTGTGTTCGTTAGATGAGTAGTGGAACAAACTGGAAACCAAATTGATTTTATAGCTATTAGAATTAAAGTTCAGGATTGAAGAAGGAAAAGGAGTTCCTTTTTATGGGAGAGGAATGTTGTCATGAAAATGAACAGCTAGGAGTTAGCTGATGTGACTGTTGAGTGCTGTTGAGACTCTGGGCAGAGGACATGCACTCAGGAAATGGGGAGGCCGTGTTCTCTACAGAAAAGCAAAGCTGAATTGTGGAAGCTTATAAACTAGGTTTATGTTGGAATAAACAGTGTGGGCTTGGAAACTGCTCACTTGGTGTCTCCTTTGTTTTGATCTTTTGGATACCTGTTGACCAGGAAGGTTAGCCTCACAAAGTCCAAGAAACATGTGAAGGAGGAATCTCAGAGGCTTGGGCATCTATAAAATAGGGTTCGTATTGCATGAGAAGCTTTGATTCTCTTCAGGAGTGGGAAAACACGTCCTTGTAGATGATTTATTAAACCTCAGAATTTTCAGGACGGTCCATCCTGAGCCACTGGGCCAATTCTACAAGCTTGTTAAGGAAAGTTGTTGCAAAGTGGAGCATCCTCTAATTGATTCGAGGCTGTCTAAATTCTATGACATCATGCCTATGAACTATGATGGCTGTTCTCATTCTACATAGTAATTTTAACCCATACTGCATTTTGTTTTGTTTTATGTATTTATATTTTTGCTAGCAGAGACATACTGTAATAATCCTAAGGCAAGTCTTTCTATGTCTGATATTTCAGTACCCCTGTCTTTCAGTGCCCAACGTTGAATTGAGTTTTTTTTCCTAGTTGTTGTCTCAGGTGTTTATTTGATGATCACTGCCCTTACAAGTAATGCAGTGCTCTCCTCTATTTTTAGCCATCGTGGACGATGAAAGGCTGTCCGCAGAGGAGATGGATGAAAGGAGGCGGCAGAACATTGCTTATGAATATCTGTGCCACCTGGAGGAAGCCAAAAGGTAAGATCCCAACACAGTCTATTTGTATACCTTCTCTTAGATGCTCTTTGGGATCCTACACTTTTAATAACCCCTTTGTAGTCTTGTTGGTAGCAGTGTAATGGGAGAAGGACCACCCTTTTTTTTTTCTTTTTTGTAAATGGTCAGGCTCATTGAGAGAAAGTTGCAGCCACAACCAGGGTCAAGGCACTAGGGAAGCAGCTAGTACTTCTTCTTCCTCAGATTCTTCCAGGAAATCTCTGGCCAAAGTGCAGATTTTTTCCAATTCCTCATGTCACTGGTTTGGATATGCGGGAGCAGTAAAAACTTAAATCAACTTCCTTTTTTATGTTTTTAATTTTAATTCCAGTATTGTCAACATACAATATTCTTTTTAGGTGTGCAGTGTAGCGATTCAGCAATTCTATACGTTACTCAGTGCTCATCATGATCAACGCACTTTAAGCCTTTTCCCCCAGAGCTTCCTCAGATATTTTCCTCACCCCCACCCCAATAATTACAAGTGCCCTATAGGACAGTATCGTTTTGGACTGAAGTCCATTGGTCACTGGGCTAGAGTAGGGTTTATGACTGCAATCTCCATTTTGACCCATGGGTGTGTGACTACTTCGGATACGTTGTCTCTAAAATCATATCGACTCTTGACGACTTTTTAGATGATAAGTAAATGTTGGTTTCTCTGAGGAGAAAGTGAAGATAAACTAATTTGTACTTAGGCCTCTGTGTCAGAGGAATCAGAAGAACTTTGTCCTATGCTGGGTGAATACTGACGGCTACAACACCCACATGCCATGAGTTACATTTTCACTGAGTCTTCGTGCTGTGATCGAACAACAACAGTATGGTTCCATGGGCAGATAATACGTTCCAGCTTTCTTAAGTATATAGGAGATATTTAGGTAATGGTCATTGGTATTAATGATCTCTAGTTACTAATAAATAGCTATCTACAGAGCTAGAAGAATGTGGGGTTTTTTTTTATTATTATGTTCAGTTCACCATATATAGCAGTACATCATTAGTTTTTGATGTTGTGTTCAACGATTCATTAGTTGCAAAGAATGAGGTTTTAAATCACTGTTGTGTAGAAGAACATTCAGTGACACATGAGCTGATTTGGCCTCAAAATTGCTTGAAAGGGGATTTCTCCAGGTTGTTTAATATTTTAACAGTATCTTGTAGATCTAAGCTCTGAAGACTGCTCTTAAAGGTTATTAAATGTGTCTGTGAAGTTGACAGGTTGCAGGTCACTGAAGACTCAGTATCAATAAGATTATAAAAAACATGCTTTTAGTCAAGTCGATAACAAAGTTAGATAAGAAGAGTGATTCATAAACATTCAAAATAAACGTGCTTTCAGAGAAAAAGTTGAGGGAGAGTTACAGGAAATTTTCTTCTTAAACATGCTTTGTGTTCTAAGTTTTTGCTGCTTGTGTTTTCTAAGTGAGAAGGAGTGTCACACAAAGATGTGTGACTGGGAGTCAGTGGACTGGATTTCCTGGTCCCAACATTACCACTTGGGAGCTCTGTGACCTTGGGAAGGTCATCTAATCTGTGGGAACTTCAATTTGGTCTCCTTTCTCATGGGATGATAAAGATGTTAATGCAGTAAGGAGTTTTCATTGTGTCATAAAATAAAATGCTTAAATTAAAAAAAATACATTAGTGTCACCTGCCCTATATCCTGGGGATCCCCCCCCAAAATCAACTAAAATAAAAAAGGCATATGTGTTCTATAAACTAGGGTACCAGTCAGGTATATTTTTCTCCTGAATGTATCCAATGTATCAATACATTTGTATCCTGAATGTATCAAGCTGTATCAATACAGCTTGAAGGCTTGTCATATTGTTTAACATCTTTAAAATTTTGTAGTTGAATTTTGTTTTAGAAAAGTCAACATAACAATTAGTCCAGGTTCTTTGAAGAAAGTTTAAGAATAGTTCCATTGAAAGAAAGACTATAAAATATGCAACCTTTCCTCTAAGATGGTTTTATAAATTCTTTTTTATAAGAAGAGATCAGATGTGATATGCGTTTATGAATCTTAAGATCCGAACAAGTTTTTGTAACTTTCAGGGAACCTGCTACTTGTTCTCAGGAGACTGTAAAAAATTATGTGGTCATTAACACATATATGTATTAGTATGTGAACTATGATTTCAGAAAGCATAGTGTGTAGAATTCTGATGGTCCTGAACTCAAGAAATAAATAAAGGGGTGAATTAGTCTCTGTTCAAAAAATCGAGAGGGTTTGGCACATGATTGTTTTACAACGCTCATGCCTTCGGAATTTGTCATAGTGGGTTTATTATAGTGCATGAATGTGCATGTGTTAATGTAAGTGTGGTTGGCTGTTTCTTGTCTCTTAATTCAGTTGAACCGACTTTGGTGTATTTTAACTAAAAATGTGTAGGTTCTGTCTTTGTGCCTCTCTTTTATTGTTCTAGATGTGAGAGCTGGAAGGATATGTTTGTATGTCCTATAACTCAGAAATTGTAAAAACTCAAACTTGTAATAGTCCATTATATATTTAACTTTGCTTTTATTAATTTCAAAATTCTATGATAATTATTAGACCATTTTAAAGTTACTTCATTCAGAGGAAAAGCCAGTATTAACACAAAATGATGATGGACTACTATGAACAATTACAAACCAACCAATATGCATAAGATAACCTAGATGAAGTGGACAAACTCCTAGAAAGACATAAACTATCAAAACTGACTCTAAAAGAAAAATATGGATAGACTTATAACAAGCAAAAAGATTAAGCTAGTAATCAAAAAATTGCCCATTTTCCCCAAAAATATTAGTGGAGGGAACACTTCCCAGCTCATTCTACTAAGACTAGTATTGCTTTGATACCACAACTAGACAAAGGTACCTCAAGAAAATGACAGACCAATATCCCTTATGAATACAAATGCAAAAATTCTCAACAAAATAGTATCAAACCAAGCCCAGTAACGTACATAAAACATCATATTCCACTAAGTGGAATTTATCCTAGAAATTCAAGTTTAGTTAACTCAAAAGTCAATCACGACAATTCAGTGAAGAAAAAAGTCTTTTCAACAAATAATCCTGACACGACTGGAAGTACTCATGCATAAAAATGAATTTGGATCCCTATCTCATGCATAATCTAATCTAAATATGAGAACCACAACTACAAAGCTCCTAAAAGAAAACAGAAGTAAATCTTTGTGATCTTGGGTTAAGCAATGGTTTCTGAGACCTGACGCTAAACGCACAAGCAAAACAGAAAATACATAAATTAGCATAATAAAAATTAAGGCTTTTTGATTCAAAGGATATCATCAAAAAAGTAAAAAGTCAACCTATGAAGTGGCAGAAAATATTTGCAAATCATATAACTCAACATAAAAAGTGAAAACCTGGGCGCCTGGGTGGCTCAGTGGGTTAAAGCCGCTGCCTTCGGCTCAGGTCATGATCCCAGAGTCCTGGGATCGAGGCCCACATCGGGCTCTCTGCTCAGCAGGGAGCCTGCTTCCTCCTCTCTCCTCTCTCTCTCTGCCTGCCTCTCTGCCTACTTGTAATCTCTCTGTGTCAAATGAATAATAAAAAAAAAAAAAGTGAAAACCTAATTTTGAAGTGGGCAAAGGTTCTGAACAGATATTTCACCAAGTAAGATACAAATGTACAATTAGAACAATTAGGGCAGGGTTCTTAACATCAGCTGTTACAGAAATGCAAAGTGAAACCACAATAAGTTACTACTTCACATTAGAATAGTTATAGTCAAAAAGGCTGACAATATCAGGTATTTGCAAGGGTGAAGGTAGGTGCTGGTTGAATTGCAAAATGGTGCAGCTACTTTTTAAAAAAAAATTAAGAGAGCAAAAGAGTGGGGGTAGGGGCAGAGGGAGAGGTAGAGAGAGAAACTCAGGCAAACTCCCCACTAAGCATAGAGTCCAACATGGGGCTTGATCTCATGACCCTGAGATCATGACCTGAGCCAAAACCAAGAGTTGGACACTCAACCAACTGAGCCACCCAGGTGTCCCAGTCCAATTACTTTTTAAAACATTCTGGCAGCTCCTTAAACAATTAAATATGGAGTTACCATATGACCCAGCAATTGCAATACCAGGTATATACCCAGAAAAACTAAAAACGTGTGTGCACACAAACCTACACAGAAATGGTCATTGAAGCATTATTCATAAGAGCAAAAAATGGAAATAATCCAAATGAATAATAATTCATCTACTGATGAATAAACAGAATGTGGTATATCCCTCCAATGAATTATTCATCTATAAAAATGATATTAACAAACCAAATTCTTGGACCCTATACTCTTCACAAAATATACCATTATACCCTTCACAAAAAATACCTCAACTGTATCAGACCTTCTTGTAAAAAGAAAACATAAAATTTTAAAAAGATAACAAAGGAGAAAACTTAGATGAGTTTGAGTATGGCAGTGGCTTTTAAGATGTAGCACCAATGGCATGATCCATGAAAGAAAAATTTGGGAAGCCGGATTTCATTAAAATTGAAACTTTCTGCTTTGCTAAAGGCAATGGCAAGAGAATGAGAAGACAGTCCACAGACTGGTAGAAAATAAAGAAAATAATTGCAAAAAGCATATCTGATAAAGGACTGTTTCTCAAAATTTGTAAAGAACTCTTAAAACCCAACAGTAGGAAAAGAACTAGGTTAAAGAATGGGCTAAAAACCTTAATGGGCACATCACTGAAGAAGACATACCGATGACAAATAAGCATAGAAAAAAGATGCTCCACATCATGTGTCATCAAAGAAGTACAAAATAAAACAAGAAACCACTGTACATTTAGCAGCTTGGCCAAAATCTGAAACACTGACAACACCAAATACTGTGAGAATTTGGAGCAACAGGAACTCTCTCATTGCTCATGGAAATGTAAAGTGGTATAGTCACTTTGGAAGACAGTTTGACAGTTTATTAAAAAAAACTAAACATATGCTTACCATATGATCCAGCTATCATGCTCCTAACATTTATCCAATGGAGTGAAGTCTTAGGTCCACACAAAAGAAACCTGTACATGGATGTTGATGAAAGATTATGATATATAAACTACATCTTATTAAAACTGTTGTTAAAGTTCCTTTGACCAGGCTAACTTGGAGAAGTCCTTAGTAAAGCTGTTAAATAAGATTAAATGGCATTTAACAGACAAAATAGGCATAGAAGGTATGCCTAAGATAGATGGATTGTCTTAAAAGTGTTCATTTTGTAGGTTTTTGAGCATCCACTGTGTATAAACAGGTACAGTAGGGTCACTTTGGGGGATGGATATAAAGAAATTAATAATGTGCTCAAAAAAGCTTCCTAGTTGCTTAAAGCTTTCCTTACTTACTATTTGCTTAAATTCTTTCCTTACTTACGTTTGCTTCCTTAATCTCTCTGTGTTTGTGTGCATGAGTATTTCCCCGTATCCAGCCCATCATTCTCTTAAATATCTCTGCTATGTTCTTCTCTCTTCCTCACCATGAGCCCCCTGAAGGCTTCTAAGTTCTCTTGCTGGATTACTGCAGTGGTCTCTGACTGGCTTCCCCCCTCCTCTGGCTTCTTTAATCCTTAATCTGTATCATAGTCAGATGAATTTCTTCAAAACTCTGATCTGCTGTGGCCAACCCCATTGAGAACGACCCAATGGTTATTGATTTATTAATTATTCTCGTGGAATAAACACTAAACCCTTTTATAGGACCTCGTAAGCTCTGCCTAGTCCCATCCTTGCAGTCTCGACACCATGTTCATGTTGTGCTCTGTTCCCTAATTGTTTTATATTCCAGCCACAGTGACCCCTTTTCCATGTTCCTTCCTGTGCAGGACCTTTGCATGTACTATTCCCTGTTCTTATAGTCTTTAGATCTCAGCTCACTTTTTCAGGAAGTCCTTCTTTGACCCATTTGGTCAANGCTTATCTAATCAGTTACTATAGTCTTTAGATCTCAGCTCACTTTTTCAGGAAGTCCTTCTTTGACCCATTTGGTCAAAAACCCCTATTACAAGTTACTATAACATCATATCTGTCATATACTTGAATGAAATACTTAGTGTCCAGTATTGGATTGCTATCATTTGCTTACTAATTAGGGTTAGTTGTACTTTGTTTTCTGTATGTTTTCGTTTTCCTGGAGATAAGAAGTAGAATGTGAATTAGATTCATGGTAGACGAGATTCTAGATGGTTTGGCTAGACTTCCAGCCTAAAAGTAAAATTTAACCTTAGTCTCAATGAAAAATTCTATATTGCAGTTAGTGTTCCCACCATCTATGTGACCCAATGGGTTATGAAGCTGGGAATACTAGACAATTGAATGATACCACAGTGAACTAGAAGTTACCTGGAGAAGGACATGGAGTATTTTTCAGTGAATGAAAGAATGACTGACTAAATGAAGAGAGGGGGAGGTCACCTGTATAGTAAGATGACTTATGGCTGAAATTATGGCTACTGGTTGATAAAATGATGACTTCTGGGCATATGGACTTGTTAATTAAGTCTCAGTACTAATATTAATGACCAGGAAAACTATGAAAGGAATATTTTTAGGACCAAGAAAGAGAGATAACTGCCTTATAAAGTGGCTCTTGGGGCGCTTGGGTGGCTCAGTGGGTTAAAGCCTCTGCCTTCGGCTCAGGTCATGATCTCAGGGTCCTGGGATCAAGGCCCACATCGGGCTCCCTGCTCGGCGGGGAGCCTGCTTCCTCCTCTCTCTGCCTGCCTCTCTGCCTACTTGTGATCTCTCTCTATCTGTCAAATAAATAAATAAAATCTTAAAAAAATAAAGTGGCTCTTGACCCAGTGCTTCTCCACAGGATAAACGGTTTACATGATATCACGAAGAACCAGTCACTGGGAAGCAGAGGATATCTGGCACATGTACTAGTTACCCATGACTGTGTAACAAATTACTCTAAAACTTATTAGCTTAAAACAATGGACGTTTATCTCACAATTTTTGGGAGTCGAGAATCTGGTCATCATTGAACTGGGTCCTCTGGCATTCAAT
This sequence comes from Ailurus styani, assembly GCA_002007465.1. Taxonomy (NCBI): domain Eukaryota; kingdom Metazoa; phylum Chordata; class Mammalia; order Carnivora; family Ailuridae; genus Ailurus; species Ailurus styani. The sequence goes on from LNAC01000217.1 coordinate 2,067,723, forward strand.
CTCTCATAAAGCCGCAGTTGTCACGAGGCTCAAGCAGGGCAGATCTGCTTCCAAGCTCAGTCTTGGTGTTGGCAGGTTTCAGTTCCTGAAGGACGTTTGGACTGAGGATCCCGGTTCCTTGCTGCTATTGGCCATAGGCCTCCCTCAGTTCCTTGACAGATGGGCCTCTCCGTGGGTGTAGCTCACAATATGGCAGCTGGCTTCCTTCAGTGAGCAAGCAAAAAGGTGAGTAAGATGGAAGCCAGAGCCCTTTTGTAATCTATTCTTGGAAGCGGAGTCCCATAATTTGCTGTATTTCTATTCATTAGAAGCAAGTTACTAAATCCAGCATGTGTTCAAGAGGAGAAAATTACAGAAGGGCTTGAATTCTGGAAGGCGGGAATCCTTAGGGTCCACGTTACAAGTGGCCTTCTGTAGGGTACATGCATATCCTTTTGCAGTTGACCCCAGAAAGAGTACCGAAGAGGGAAAATCCTCTTTGTTACTATCAGAAACCAAGTCAGGAATTGGATGTTGTCTTGGTCTAAATGATTATGGTACTAACGTTATTTATTCCTTGATATTTTTGAATTGTGAACTATTTTGGGCTGAGGTTTTCATTCTTCTGAAATTTTAAGTAATACCAAACAGATTTTTAAATTTTTTTCAGGTAGACCGTAGTAGCTGTTTTGATAGTTTTTTTTTGCTGTGGGTATTTTGCTGAAATGGGGCTGTTCAGACAAGTGTGCTACTCATACAGACTTTGTTCTTGTTTTGTTTTGTTTTTAAGATTTTATTTACTTATTTGACAGAGACACAGCATGAGAGGGAACACAAGCAGGGGGAGTGGAAGAGGGAGAAGTGGGCTTCCTGCCGAGCAGGGATCATGACCTGAGCTGAAGGCAGACACTTAACGACTGAGGCACCCAGCCTCTCATACAGACTTTGAAAGTTTCTCTCTGATATCAGAAATCCTACCATTTAAATTAAAGGAGTTAATTTTCCAAAAAAAGAATTAGTTCTGCTGAATAGATCTCATATTAACCTCTGTAAAATATATTCAAATAATGAAAATCAGTAATGAAAATGAAGTTTTAAGAACTTCCATTTCTTTAGTTTTTTAGGACAACTGTGCAAAAAAATCCAAGATGGAGAGTTCTCTTTGGGAAGATTCTGGGTTGAGAAGGGAAATCAAATTGGAGCCATTATGAAGGTCAGGGAATGGGAGAGGGNATTTCTTTAGTTTTTTAGGACAACTGTGCAAAAAAATCTAAGATGGAGAGTTCTCTTTGGGAAAATTCTGGGTTGAGAAGGGAAATCAAATTGGAGCCATTATGAAGGTCAGGGAATGGGAGAGGGTATCTTGGCAAGAAAAGGACAGGGAATTTGCAAATTACACTTGAGCAAATAGTTATGAATGGGGCTGCTGTTGGTTTCCCAAGGAAGTTCCTGAAATACTACATTTCTTTTTTAAGGAAAGAGAAAATGCTGCAAATCCTCTGGTGTGCTTACTTTTTCTCTCCTACCTCTGAAAATAAACAAAGCAAAAAATCCTTCCCTTGGTGATGGACTTGTTTAGAAATATTATCTTCAAAGAGCTCTTTATGTGAGCCAAGCTGTTCTTTGTATTAGTGAGTCTGGGACAGTTTCATATGTGTACTGGAAGAGAAACCAAACACGGGTGTGATTCCTTTTGTGTCCATGCTTACAACTCAGCAAACCAAAAAGACACATCATTGATTAGATCAGGTCTCAAGCTCTGGCCTTACCTAGTAGGAAGGTAGAGAATTAGATTTGAAAGGAGAAACATTTCAAATGTTAAAGCAAGTTGAGAGCTGTATGTGTGGGTTTACAACACTAAGTATTTGAGACTACTTTAAGAAAATGAATCTTATGACTGAGGAATGCTTTAGAGAATCCATTGGATTTGCTTGGACCGCTCTGTTTTTGTTTGTTTTTTTTTTTGAAGGATGCTGCCTATGGCTATGCTCATAAGTGACACTGAGAGAAACTAGGAATTTGGAAGAAAATAGCTTTCTTGGTCATCGACCCATTAAGTGACATGTTGTGGCTCTATAAAAAACGGTTAAGGAAATACTAAGGAATTCTTAATAGCATTTTCAAAATTTAAATAGCTTTTCTATTTCCAAGGCATTTCCCCCTTCCTCCTTGTTCTCTCGCTGGCTGTGATGTCACCTGGGCCATCCACGAGAAGAAGATGAAGTGCGGGGTTGTTCTACTCAGTGGCTGGTAGGCTGGTGGGGCAGGTACTGCGGAGGTGAGAGCAGGGGCCCTTCTCAGGGTCTGGCTCCTGGGTGAGGGGAGGAGGACCTGCTTCTGAGGAGTGGCCTGTTTGGACCTGCTTTCCAACTCGCTTGTTTTGGGAGCCACATGGCACAGAGGTCCAGGCCCTTTTTGACAGTCCAGGGCTCATCCCCCTGAGGTGCATAGCAGCAATAGGGAGATGGAGTCACCTCTGAGGAGAACAAGTCTTCAGAGTTAGCCATCAGGGGTAACCTCAGATATTATTTGGTCTTAATGGGATATGTCCACAGCACAAGAAGAGGAAGCGTACCAGCCAGCCCAGCCTGCCAGGGTGTGATGCTTGCGGCCAGGCCCTCTGGGGCAGTGTTGGCACTGAGGTCCATCTGGGTGGTAATCGGGGAGTGTGTTGTGGAACTGGAGGAGAAGGGTCGGATACTAAGAATGTGAAGGGAGAAGCTGCAGGGTTTGGCTGGGGTCTAGATTTGAGCGACAGAGGACTCTGCAAAATCAGCTGCTTTGGGACAGATCCAGGGTTCACCTGCCTGACTCCTCCACACATACTGTATGGTCTTTGTCGGGCGAGCCTGGGCTTGGAACCCAGAGTTGAGAGACTTCTTCAGTTGCACGTATTTTGTGTCCCAGCCTTGGGTGTGTATTGGGCAGATGCCAGTCCCATGTGATCTGACAGATCAGAGCTTAACTTTCAGAGTGCTGGTATTTTTACATATAAATCATCAATACTAATTATCTCCAGCCAAAGAGAAGTTGAGCAACTGATATTTGATCCCAAAGTTTATATTTGTTTCTCGGGCTCTTTGAAGTTGGAGAGTTGGGACAGGCTAGGAATTTTCCGTAGTCTCAAACATTCTTGACTGTGTTATCAGTTGAGTATTGTCCACTCACCAAGGACAGTGTCCAAAGCACTCAACTTTTAAAGGGTTATCCCCATTTTATAGATGGAGGAAACAAGTCCTGGAAAAACTTAAGGAATTTTTCCAAGTTCACAGCAACTATGAAACAAACAGTATTCCAACGCAGGTCTGTCTGATTTCAAAGACTATGCTTAAAACTAACACACTGTCTCATTTCCTTATTTCTTAGTGTGTTTTATTCATGTCTTTATCGTAAGTTCAGAACTCTTTGATTTTGGTGGTCTTGGTTTTTAAGTTCTATATAGACTAGCTTTGTTCTAGGTCTTGATGTGAGTTTCTACTTGAGCTTTGAGGGAATTAGCACAGTATGACCATCCATTGTGCTTTGTTTGGTTTTGTAAATTTTCTTTTCCTTTCTCTCTTTAACCTTTTTTGTTGCTTGCTTAATTGTTTCTGTTTTAACTAGTACTTCGACTAGTAGTTCTGGGAAGAGTTTAGCTCGTATTCTCCCTGCCTTTCTCATCTCTTGTCTGTCTGTGTTCTAGTAGACTTCTTGAAGTTTTGGTAGGAATTTGTACTTTTCAGTGATGTAGACTTTCTTCTCCTCTCACCCAAGTTAGTTCTGGTGCATCTTTGTTCTTGGTTGGGTCTGGATTCTATAGTCATTTCATCAGCTCTTTCTTTTTTTTTTTTTTTTTGGTTTTGCCACTACTAAAACTGGCTTGAAAGAATACTTTGCCTTCTTATTGAAACATCAAAAGGTACAAATAGCAAACACCGCTGAGGTCTCTTCCTTCCTGTAGGCACCTCCCCACCAGATGCTGCCTCGTGCTGTGATGCTTATAATTCTTAAAACAGTGTCATTATTCAAGGCCTTAGGGGAACTCTCAGGAGGACTAGCGGGGGAAAACAGTTGTAGAAGGTTCCTGAAGAATGATTTTTTCATATCTTACATTTGTAAAATGTAGAATGGTGTTCTGTTGCTTTTTTTGGTCTGAAGACTTGTTATTCTCTAGCAGAGTACAAATCCCTAGTATGTATATGGGGACAGTGAGTCCCAGAGAAGTTCATCAACTCACTAATCCATGGTGGAGCTCCTGGCAGACGTGGGATCAGGATAAAGTCTCCTGGCTGTTTGACACCTGTTCTTTTGTCCCGTGATTCCAACTCACGTGGATTAGAAAAAGTATTGATAGAAAGCTCAGTGCTGAAAATAGACAAAAAAAATATGTAAAACTTAGGTGGTTTGGTAAGTTCAGTTGAAGTTTTCTTTTAGTTATATATTCAGAGTGTGAGGAAGTGAGCCATTTGCCCATTTTTTGTCACTTATCCTACATTTTGCTGGGAAGCTTGAGCCCACTTAGGTGCTAGAACAGGAATTCAAGAATTCAGTTCTAGTCATTTCCATATTCTCCCCATTTAGTCTTGCTTGGCTTAAATGATCATTGATTTTTTTTTCCTTCCGAATAATTTGCAACACAGGTGTTCCTGCCTCAGAGATTTCATAGGGCAAAAGTTGAGGCAGCCACATCACCTGAGTGAGAGGGTGACTTTGGGAAGTGATGCTCAAATTTGGTTGTCTCCTGCATCAGGATCACAGGGGTGCTTGTGCAAATACAGGCTTCTGAGGTTTACTCCACACCCTACAAATCCATCTCTAAGAAGTGGGGCTCTGAGTCTGTATTTTAACAAATGGCTCAGGCAGATGTTTATGCACATTGAAGTTGGGGGAATAACTCTCTCAAGAGAGAAGAGACCAGCATCTATAACTGATGCTGTCTCAGCAGCTCTGGGTTTCCCACCTCAGCTCAGACGAACACAGATACCCCTTGCTGTGTGAGCAGAGCGGGGAAGGGCAGGGTATTGAGGGTGTCCTCTGGTACAGTGAGGAGGATGGAGGAATGAAAACAGCTGCTGTAGAAAAAGTGATAGTACGTCAGCCAGGGTTGGGTAGAAAGCCTGGGCAGTTTTTAGAACTTTGGTTGGCTTTTGAGTTTTCCTCGTGGAGCCAATCAGCATGTCCACTTGAATTTTTCCAACAAGATGACAGGAAATGAATGGGGCTACTGGGCTCAGGGATTGGCATGTTGGCTCTAAGAAAGTCACAGGAGGAGGAAGGTCAGGGTGTTAATGTGTGAGCATCACTGACATTGGATGGCCTTGAGGTTCCATCTTGATAAGGAAGCCCGTGAAGCCAGGATGGCTAAGATGGAGTGGGGCAGTAGAGAGAGCCAAGGAACTGCCTGTGATGGGGATGAAGAGCAGGACCCCTCAGAATAAGAAGTAGAGAAGTGGGTAAATGGAAAGCTACAGATATTTGGAAGCTTAGATCTTAAAGTTGGGGTATTTTGGGATAATGATAAGGTGCAAGGTGGGGCTTGTGTGTGGCTGAAGGGGAATGGAGGGGAAACCTTCAGATGAAGGAGGAAGTCTTTGTGCTTTGGGTGTTCCCAAGGTCCTCCACCTTTTGAAGCTTCTCCAAACAGAGGTGAGCATGGGAGGAACATAGGGATTGTGGCAAAAAAGCAAAGTCGTGGAGGTCAGGAGAAGGGTGATGAGTTTGGGAAGTGAAACAGAAGTGAGGTGTATGGAGATGTCTTGGAATAGAGGTGATGGGACGTGGCCTGGAAGAAAGTAAGCTCAACTGGAAGGGTGATAAGGGACACTTTCTTCCCGTGAGTAAAAGAAATTGAGGGAACAACTATCCCTGCTTTATGGGAAGTAGTATTACAAGGGAAAGGCCAGATTGCCATTAAGACAAGCCAGTGGGGAAGTGTAAACAAAAAGTTGAGAATATAGGGTATTGCATTTTTAAAACAGGCCAAGAGTTCCATAGACACATCAGAAGGAATTAGTCGATTTGGGGTGTGTATAAGAGGACTGTTCAGTAGGACTCCATGAAGCAGATGAATGTATCCAAGAGTGCTGTGGGTCAGCACTTGTCAGAGTTAATTAAGTAGGAGACTGAAATCACCGAAAAACAAGGTTAGATTTATTCAACTGTGGGCAGGCTCCTCAGATCTTCTGTTACTAATGTATTACTGCGACGTTCACTTTAAGCAAGTGACTTTAAAACCTTGTGATCCAGAGGAAAACAGGTTTATATCACGACCCCAGATAGCTGTGTGATGATGTGTGCACGTGTGTCGAGCTAAACAACAAATATTCACCAAGCCATACTTAAACATTAATATATACAACACACCATGACATTTACTGTTCTGTTCTAATTCATTTTCTCAGAAAATGCTGGTCACGATCCATTGATTCATGATGCATGCACGATTCATGACGCGTGCATCTGCCTTCCTAAGCCTGCTGGGGTTAATACTAGGTGCTGTTTCCTGGGCATCTCGTGCATGAATAATATTCGTTCTCTTTGTGTTGATCATAATTAGGGCTTATTGTATGATCAGGAAGAAGCCAAGAAGTCCTGTTTGGTCAGAGCGTTCCTGCTTAAAATCTTGACTGTCTCCAGACCTCCTATGGGATGGAAATGGACGTCCTTAGCCTCGCACAGTGGTCCGCACTTGTCTTAGCTGATGAAGTCTTGCTCTGGTTAATCATTCCCTCTTTGTCCTTTTCCCACTGCACTTAGTAGAGTTGATGATAATTCTTAGTACATGTTGTCCTTCTAGCTGGCATGGAGCTCCTTGAGGTAGACTTTTTTTTTTCTGTCAGTGCTCTTAGCGCCTCACGTAGGGCCTGGCACAGTGAGTATTAGGTTAGTTTGGCTAAGCAAACGATGTAGGGATGTAGGGATCTCAGAAGTCCTGGCTGGTTTAGCCTAGAGGGGCCTTGGCGGGGTGCTGATTCTCTCTGTTGAATAGTTCTTGCTGATAGTGAATCATTCTCCTAAATTGTATGGGTCCCTTTGGGCACCAGCTGACTGCTTTGGTGTTTTATTATGGAAACGATGGTCCCAAAATGGTTGTAGTCATATTCCATATATACTCCATTACCCACAAAGCTCAGTGGCGCCCATGCCATGCCTCTCATGGTTTTGGATAATGGAGGAGCGGGTGCTGCCCCCCTTTCCATTTTAGCGGGATACTTCGTCTAGTTGGTGCTCTGTGTTCATGGCATAATGGAATAAGAATTTTAAAGGACTTCTGTGCAGATAGAGCTGCCCACCCCTGACGACACATTTTGCACAAATAAGTTGAAATAGGCTTTTTGTGGATCAGAACTGCCTACGGTCTAACACATACCAGCAAGACAGATTCAAGGACGGATTAGCAAAGGTTCAGCTAACTTAAATGATAAATGGGGATATACAGAAATCCAGCGTCTAGGTCAGACAATGAAATAAATTGATTTATGTGATGTAGACCAGTGTGTGTTTGTTTTGAGAAACTGATAGACAAAAAGAGTAGATGGAATATTATTTTCTTGTTCCTGATATGCCTCCCAGGCTGGATATAGACAGAACAAAGGGAAAGTAGTCAGGGTTAGTTGGGGATGGCAGGAGGGAGGGCAGAAGGAGTGGCATGGTTTCTAGTAGTCACATGAACAAATCAACAGAAAAAAGTGCAGGTAATTTTAATTCTACTTAATCCAATATATCCGAAATGTAATTTCAACATATAATCACTATATAAAACTATTGAGATAAATTCCTGTCTTTCTTCCCCCAGCACAACTTAACTCAGACAAGCTGCACTTCGACTGTTTAATAGCCACAAGGACGAGGGGCTACCACATATGTCGGGACAGGCCTTATATGCTGGGTGCTTTGGTCTCTGGGGGCCTCCAAGGAACTTGTGACCATGCCAAGCAAAGATGAGAAAGGGTGCAGAGACAGATGTGTTTTGTGTACATAGGAAGCAAAATAAAGCTTTAAGAGAGTAGGACAAAGAATTCACCAATAAGGTGAACTTGACTTTTTTCCTCTCAATTTCCTTCCCACATTCACATTTAGAACAGAAATTGAACTTGCCAAGATTCTTGAGGAAATTGTAAGTGATAGGCTGCGCATTCCCCTTTGCTATTTTTCGCTCTACACGCCCCCGACTCACCTTTTTCAAGGATGAGCAGATAATATACTACTGCGTCTTTGCAGGAGATGCTGTGATGGAGGGATGGGGATTCCAGCCACTTCATGCTCTTCTTCTGGTGCTTTCTTGCTTTGCTTATGAAGTTCAGGAACCAAAACAGACATTGAGAAGTGATCAGGAAGTCACCTACTGACCAGCAGCCTCTGTGGGCATCAGTCCATGTTGCTTTTGTCCTTGGCTCTTACTTAATAAAGGACTTAATGATGGGCAATGACAAAATTGGCCATTGTATTTTGAGACTTAATGGAGTTACATTAAGACTTGTCTACATGCTTAATTTTTACAAAGGTGGTGATGGAAAGAGAGGAGGTGGATAGTACAGACATAAGAAGGCAGTCAGCCCAGTATCAACATTTTAACACCCGGGACTAAAAACAAAGTCTCTACTGTTTAATAAAGACCAAGAAGGATGCTCTTTCTACCTAGGCAGATATTTTCTAAATTTTATTCAGAAGACACTTCCTTGTGTACAGCTGTAGAAACAATAGAAAATACAGCCTCTTTGTTATCAGAGAAGCATTATCTAAATAAAATGAGCAAGTGCAGCCTTCTTCTCTGGCCTTGACTGAAAGGCAGGTGCAGAGGTGACATGCTGATTTTGTTGTCTTCACTGTATGAACTGTATAGTTGATTTCTTTTCCTTAGTCCTGATTGTGTTCGTATTTGGGTGACCTTGAGCCAAGCACAATCTCGGTGTCTCGACCTCCTAATTTACCGTGTGGTTCCAGGAATACCTTTCCTACCAGCATCCAGAACTTCCCCTTTGATAAGCAGGCTGAGAGTTGAGTAATACATTGGTTTAAATTATAAAAAAGTTGAAACATGAAACAAAATACCTCTTAAACTCCACCATTTATTACAAAAACACTTTCAGTGGTAGGAACAGCTGTGAATCAGGCATCCCACCTTAATTAGAGTCTAAGAATGTGTGCCTTCAGCTGCTTTTTATTGATTCCATTTGCACATTTACTTCCTGTCTAGCATAAATAGAGGTGGAGTAGGTTTATGCAGGGAAGAATGAGCACGTCCAAACAGCCTAGAAGTAGAATCTTCTTTCTGTAAACAGTGTATTCGATATCAGATACAGGCTCCTCTTTTATGGCATGAGGAGAGGAGGAAATTGCTTTTAAAACCTGGAAAGATACACATTGGTTAATGATACCTTTTCATGGTAGAGCGTCCATCGAAGAAAAACTGTGACCAATGTGGCATTCAAAACACCCACCTTTTCAATATAATTCTTACTGGCTAGGTCATCATCTCTTTCAAGAAGAAAAAGAGGGTAGTTAAAAAGTGTTGGCCCTTTGACCGTACTGCCTTGGGCAGGGCTGGAGGTTAGTCCCAGACCGTGAGAGGGGACTTGGGCAGCAGGTCAACTGGATTTCTTTGCGTCAGGTGTAGAGAATGCTGCAGGTTTCCTCCTGGCCGTCTGGAACACCGCAGGACAGCACATTTTCTGAAATAAGTCTGAAATCAAGCTCATTTGGGCTTACCTCCACTCCCATGATTCCCCACAGCTGAAGTGTCCACGTACATCTGCTCTTCCCCAACTCTGTTCTTCTTCCTGTCCCCTTACGCTAGTCCTGATGCCTCTTCTCTCCACCCCTGCCCCCACCCCATGCCAGTTGAGCAGAACTGGGAGGTTGGATAGAGGACTCTTTTTTTTTTTTTAAGATTTTATTTATTTATTTGACAGAGAGAGATTACAAGCAGGCAGAGAGAGAGGAGGAAGCAGGCTCCCTGCTGAGCAGAGAGCCCGATGCGGGCCTCAATCCCAGGACCCTGAGATCATGACCTGAGCCGAAGGCAGAGGCTTTAATCCACTGAGCCACCCAGGCGCCCTGGATGGAGGACTCTTTGGCTGCTCAGAGGACTGCCAGGAGTTGCCACGGAATGGGAAAGAATGAAAGCTTTTCCATTCCCCTGTGAAACCTTCTGTAATGATTAAAGTAATAAGGGGCTGCTGTGTGGGTAGCAGGGAGAAGCCTGCCTGACTTGGGATATCAGGAACGCAAGTTTTTTGAGGGCAGAGACTGTCCCATCAATCATATTTCTTCTCTTGCTTTGCAGGACATGTTTTTCAGCAGGTTCTTTTAAAAGGTGTGGTAACTAAAATGATTTCCATCTTGGGTCCCAGAAGTTCCATTGGCTGGGTCCTGATTTAAAACCTAAATTTAAGTTAAGCCCAAAAGAAAGAGCCAACTGAAACTTCAAAGAACCCAAAATAGAGCATGTAATTTCATGTGCTGTAAAGGCTTATGGGGGTGCTTCCCCCAAGTGCCAACATCTCTTGGGTGTATAGGAATAATCTAGTCCGGCTGTCATGACAGATGTGGGTGGGGCAGGTTATGACAGGTGCCTCTGAAAAGCCCCGCAGATGGCAGGGCTGTCTAGAATGCCGACCAGCCTCTGTCCATCTTCTGGATGCTCTCCTTCCCAAATCTGAGTGCCACATTCTCACTCTTTTCTGGGGTGTTTCCCTGTCTCATTGGTAGACATCATAATATGGAGGGAGTTCTCTTCTCCACCCGGGGAAGCAGTGGCTACATGCATCAGGCCTATCAGGTGGTTTTAATTCTTTAAAATAGTTTCATCTCTGTTTTCTCTTTAGCATGGTAAGGTTGGGTGCTGATGGGCCGAGACAAGAAAACTAACTTTCAGAGCCCAGGCCAGAATCCAGTTCTCCAGATGATGGCGCTTCCTCCGTAACTATCTTGAACCTTTTGATATGTAAAGATTTATTAAATAACGCACAGAGACAGGTACAACAAAACACTGTGATAGCTTTGAAATACTTTTACGTTAGCGGTAGTTTCTGATTGATTGTGGTGTGGTAAGGAAAGAATTTTTCTTTCTACCTTTTCATTACAATAGGGAGTAAACAGAGCTGAGATTTCCTTATGTGTTTTTAGTGAAAACGCCCTAGTTTTGCATTTGGCTGGGTGTTCTTAAAGCCTTAAGTGAGGTCCTACTGTTTGGGTTTTTATAGAAATCACTTCTCTGTGTAATACCAGCACCCATTGGGGGTCAGAAGTCTGTGGTTACTGGAGAAAGGGTCAGAGCTGGGTGTCAGAGCAGGTCTGGTCAGATCGCTTAATGTCTGTGTGTCCTTCCTGTCAAGGTGCTCCATGTGCTCGGTGCCCTGGGCAAGGCTCCAATGAGAAAACAGGTGTATGCTATGGGTTGGGTGTGGGGGGGGGGGGGGGGGGGGGGGGGGGGGGGGGACGTTGGGAGTGGGAGTTGATCTTTTCCGATTGTATGTTAGATACTTGACATATTGAAAGTACATTTTAATCTTGAGTCTTAATTTTGAGTTTCACACAACCTCGTGGGAAGATTTTCAATGACTTCCTCAGGACATAGACTTTTTCTGGTTTTAATATTTGGTGGTAGCGTGTTTTTGTTGAAAATTTAGTCCTTGATGTTTAGATTCACCTTTTTCTCCTTGTAAAAATCCTATCAAGGCCAAATTATCTAGAGTCGCTATGGTAACTTTGGAGAAATTGAGAAAGCATATTAATGCAAAGACCAATATGCTTGAAGAAGAGTCTATTGCATTTAAAATGTGGAGGAAGAATGAGCTTTGGCATAGTCATGCAGCTGAATCTTCATGGAAAAAAGTTGATAAGGACTAAAAAAAAAAACAAAAAACAAAAGGTTTATAGCTTGAATAGCTTTTCCTAAAAATTTTAGCCATCTTTTTTTGTTTTTAATGACTTCAGGATCTTTTATTCTGCATTTTGGAGTTTCCTTGCTCCCCTAGCTGTCTTTTGAATAAAATAAAGCTTAATTGGTTACAGCCAAGAATAGTATCGGTATAGATTCTGGTCTGCTCTGGTCTACAAGACATTGATTTAAAATTCTGCCCAATTTATTTCCCTCCCCCACCCCCATACAATTTTACCCATAGAAGATTAATTTTAGTTATAATTCATGTTTCTATTAATACACTGCTTCATGTTGAAATAAACTGATACTTTCCCCTGAAACATAAATTTCCTCAGTTTCAGCTCCTGTGATGCAATTATGAGCCTATTCGGTGCTTCTGTTTGTCTTTGAGTAAGTATTGCTGAACACCTATCAGTTAATTAGCATTTTCCTAAATATTTTCCTGGATCCTTTGCCAACTATCTGGAATTTTGATGTATTATTGGTCTTGGCAGCACAGAAGAGTATAATAATTTAATTAAAAAAAAAAAAGTCACTCCCTGAGTAGAATGAGTGTTATCATATCCTCCAAAGTGACAACCATTTAAAACAAGCTGGTGACATATTTGAGTACTGTATAAAGGATGACTGATTTTAAACTTTCTCCAAAAGAATTTACTCTTTTGTTCGGGTAGCCAACCATTAAAAGCATAGTTCGCAGTGATAAGCAAACTGTTCCCACTGCTGACTGCTTTTCCTTCTCACCCCTGTCCCAAGCACATTTTTTTCACCTACCAGGTTAGTGATCATTTAGCCTGTACTAAGATGTTTAATTTTTTTAGTCGCCAGCATTGTGTCTTAACTGAGTGCTTACTCCATGACGCTCAAACGCAGTAGTGCTCTTTTTACTCAGTGTGACCAACGTGTGTGTGTTTATTCGTGTTTGGTATTGTCAGCTCGAGGGCTGGGGGTTAGTATCACTCTAAGACCGAAGCTAAGCTTTCTAGTATCCTTTACTGAGATGGTTGTTCGTTTGTGTACTGGTAGGAAGATCTGAATTGGAGGGTGTTGTAAACAGGCTGTTGAGGGAACAGAAGGGCCCGACTCCACCACGTGGCAGGCTGTCTCCTCCCACTTCTCCGTGGCCGCCCCAGCCCACTGGAGCTGGGGGCACGTGGGCACGCTCTCCTGTGATGGGGTCAGAGGGTGGAGAGCAGGGTCTTTTGTCTCGAGTAATAATAATCTCATGTTCTTAAACTGTACTCTGTAAGAGATTACAGATTAGCTGAAGGGAAATGGGGTGAAAATCCTGATCTCCTCTGTGATTCTTGTTGAGGTAAGGCAAGAGACCAGGAAGCAACTTAAAATGGACCAGGTGAGGATGTTTTTAGAACCATGGACCTTACACCTGTGTAGTAGCCTGTGTAGTAGTATGTGTCTGTGATGGCTAGAAGTATAAAAGCTATTTTGGCTGGAAAATACAGTCATTATTGTGAGGAGTGCCAGCTCCTCCAAAACCTAGAGTCCTGTTTACTGAAGAAGGGGACAAATGGTCGGGTAGGCAGTAGCAGCTCAGCCTCATCCTTTTGTGCCACCTCACCCCAGGCCAGATGTGGGGACTTTGCTGGAAGCAGCACATGTGGCCCGTCCTTGTGGATCTCACAACAAACAGTTGGCTAGGTTATTTCAATGAAGGGAAGGTTGAGGGTGCTAAGTTAGCATATGACAGGCAGAGTCAGAAGACAGCAAGAATAGTAAGCTTTCATTGACGGTATGTTTCCAAAATCAAACTCCTAGAAAGTGGTTTAAAAAGTAATGGTTGGTAAGATCAGGTGCATACTATGTGTGCCATTCATCTAACTGAGAAAGATCCGTAGCCAGTAAGATACCCATTAGTAACCAATGGACGTGCATAGCTGGTCTTCCTCATAGCTGGCTTCCTTCCAATGGAGAAACAAAGTGGGTCTGGTTTTTTTGTATGAGAATTTGGGGGAAATGTGTGTTAGTGATGAGATTAGAGTTTACAATCAGTTCTGAATTTGTACTGTGTACCTTTTAGGTGAATTTTACTTTAAAAATTTTTTTTATTAGTTGTAAGTAGTCAGGTTTTTTTTGTTGTTCGTTTTTTTTAGTAGTCAGTTTGAGTGTGCAGTTGACCGAGTAATGGCTCTTAAAAGATACTAAGTCCTAATTCCTGGAACCTGTAAATGTTACCTTACTCAGAAAAAAGGTCTCTGTAGATGTGATTAAGGATCTTGAGCTGGGAGAGTTTCCTGGATTATGTGGGAGAGCCTGAAGTGCAATCACAAAGGTCTTGTAAGAGTAAAACAGGAAAGACAGCCATATACGCAGGAGGGAACTCGACTGATGTGGTCACAATAAGCTTAGGCACTCAGAGTTCCCTGCCTTGAGCAGTTAAGCTTCTTGGCTTCCAGCTCTCATTTCAGGGTTGTTGACTGGGTATGTGGACTGGGAATGGAGAACGCCTAGAATGAGGTAGAGGGCACATTGGTCAGATATTGGGTTCTCCCCTCTGTTCTGGGGAGGGGCTGCGTGGTACAATCCCCTCAAGAACAGAAAACCCAGAACTGAACTGAAACAGCGATTTAGAAAACACATGTGTCCTGTGCTTTCAAAATTCAAAATGATGGGCCTAAATTGGGATATCCTGAGATGGGACATGGGAAGATGCTGGATCCAAAGAAGCTGGAAAGGAATTCTGGGCTCTGTGGAGGTGCAAGAAGGCAGGAGCTTGGCCTCCCATCTGTAGGTTCCCCTTCTCTAGCCGTGTGACCTTGAATGATTATAAACCTCTTATCAGTGGTTTCCTAACTGAAGGGGGAATAATACCCATGTCATGGGACGGTTGTGGGACTGGAAGTAGCAGTGGCTATAGAAACCGTTGGAGCAGTTTGCACATGGTTTCCTTGGGAACTGGGTGTCCACTACTTGTCAGTCCCTAATCCCCAGCCAAATTATTATAAATGTGAGGTGAAAAGAAGGAGAAATTCTTGTTAGCAAGTAATTAGTGTGCTATTCAGTATCAAAATATCCATGACACTGGTTTCTTGTGTCTATTAATCACAGCTCAGGTCAAACCTTTATTCTTCTGTAGACTTGAGTATTCTCTTTAAGAATTACCAATTAATAAACTGGGGGGGGAGCAATCTATAATAAACACCTATCTTTTAACATTGGTCTAAGGTAGTAGGGTAGAAAGTAAGTTAATGGTCCTACAAAGGATTCTCTGATTCTGAATAACTAAGGGTCAGCTTTCTGGAATAAAACTCTCCTGGTCTGAAAATGTCCCAGTGTAGGGAAGGGAAAGAGAAACTGAGATTCAGTAATTCATCTTTCTGGAATCCATCCTGTTTGAGTAGGTCATTTTTGGGAAAAGCGTGATGAGGTTCTGCTTTAGTAAGGGAGGCGTGAAGGTCCAAGGTACATGTTGTCTCAGAGGTGGAAGGTTTGCCTTTTCCCCGTAATCCTGTAATGCCAGACTAATCCTCAGCCTCTGTTAGTAAGATTACCCATCTGTTAGCTTCAAAACCAGAGGCAAACGTCTTGGCTTCCAGATTCTTTTGGGTGTGGGTTTGGGAAGGGACAAAGCTAATAAATACCACCTACCTCGAAAGGCCAAGCACCCAGCTAGGTTTTTATATTCCATTGTTACAGGCCTGTGACGTAGGCATTACTCCCCACTTCAGTTAGGAAACCAGTGATAAGAGATTGCATAATCTTTCAAGGTCATGTGACTAGAAAAGAGTGGAAAAGAGAGCTCCCGATGTGAGGTCAGGCTCCCACCTCAGCTCTTCCACTGTGTTCTAAACAGCTCTTCAGCTTGGGGCTCCTACAGCTTCGTTCCCCCTAACCCCCCACCCCCGCCCCTCCTCTTAGTGGTAGACTTGCAGGAAACCCACATTTTAATAGTTCAACCTGTGGATAAGCTGTTCTGGAGAAGGTAGGCTTGGTGGGAGCAGAAAGGCCCTTTCATTCCAAATAGAACATGCAGTCATAGGGAGTCACATCTGCTTCTGTGATCCCTGGTTTCAGCCATACAGTTTTTGTCTTCTAGACCTTCCTGCTTTGTTTTCTGACACTCGTCAGGTCCTGAACTAACTTTTTGTGGGAAAGCATCTTTGACACTTCAGGTGGCCTTTCATCTTTCTCTCCCACCTCTGTGACAAACTTGCTGAAAATACTCTGTCTTGATAAAATTGGGCTGAGCCCATTACAGGTTGAATCAAGCTGTTGTTTTCATGAGGATTATTTCTGACTCCCATTTCTCGGATTTCCCTTTTCACCCCCACTCCCATTCACACACGCAATCCATGTACACGCCTCACATGCACACACTACACAGGTCACCGCCCACCTTCAAAATGAGTCACTTCAAAATGAGACTTTAACCCAGCTGCAAGGACATTTCTTAGCCCTTCGTGTATGTGTGGAGAAAGCTCTGTTGGCACTCTACCTTGCTGTTTGAAATATATGCCTCAAACTTGAGAGTGCTGGTTGGAAATAATGACCGACTTTAAGCAATATCGTTCACTGAAATGTAAATTGTCTTGTACCCATTCTCATTCTTGTAGAATTCCCAGGAAGAAAGTAGGTTTTACATTAGCAGTGCTCAAGAAATAACTTTTCTCCTCACATCTCTTTTTAAAGCATATAACGAGATAGTAGATGATTGATTTATGCAGCTCTGGTCTGCTATAAAGGTTTTTATGTCTAAGAACAATAAAAACATATTCTCGGGAATTTTACCATTATGGAATTATTAGTAATTTGGGGGAGGAAGGGTAACATTGGGGTTAATTCTTGAATTAATAAGCTGCCATCACCCTGGAATACCAATTTTCTTTTCAGTTGTTCCTTTATCCACCTGTGAAGTACATTAAAGCATTTATCAGATGGTGATTTAGATCTAAAAATACAGTGCCGTAGGACTGAATGTCCTGTGTTTGGAGTGCTTTTTGGGAGCATTAGGATTTGCAAGGGGTGAGGTATCCATGGAGAGAAGGAAAGATTCCATAATAACTGAATAAGACCTCAGAGTACCACTCAAATACAAAAATATGGCCTAAAGCGTAATAGAGCCCAAAAGATAAAAGCAATTTTGTTGTTATTGTTAAAATAGCCAGCAGGCGCTATGTATATTTTAGGTCCTTTCAAAACTTGCCTTCTGATTGAAAAAAAAAAAAAAACTTGCCTTCTGAATACTGTTTTATTCCTATTCTGACTTTCAAACATGACCATTCCATTTTTAAAATAGTATTGAATCTGTATGGCAGAATATATTTAAGATGCATGAATTATGTTCAGAAGACTTCAGGACCAAAGGGCTGAGCAGCCTTGAGCATTCTTCTTTAAATATGTAAGCTTAAAAGTGGAGTCCTTAGCACTCCTGAAAGGAAAGTTCGGTAAAATGAATGTAGCATTTGAGAGTTTTATCTTGCATTTTTTTTTGAAACCTTGGGTTTATCAGTGGAAACTTTTTTTTTTTTAAGATTTTATTTATTTTAGAGAGTGCACATGTGCAAACAGGGAGAAGGACAGAGAGGGAAAGAGACAGGGAAGGAGAGAATCTCAAAAAGACTCTACTGAGCATGGAGCCCGATGAGGGGCTTGATCTCACTACCCCAAGATCATGACCTGAGCCTAAACCAAGAATCGGACACTTAAGCTGACTGAGGCACACAGGCATCCCCCAATTGGAAACTCTTAATGGCATTATCACATGTTTATCTGGTAGTAGTGAAGATGACGTGAGTAGTGTGTGCTTTCAAATGGACTGCCTTCCTCTGCTTCCACAAACTTTTCTTTCTCTCTCATAGGTTGTCCTGATGTGTTTAATGTTGCATTTGTATAGACCTGAGGAAACCCTGTTGTTACTGTTGCTTCCCCAAATGGTCAGATGTGGATGTGTCTCTTAATTGCTTGCCAGACCTTGAAAAGTCTGGTTAGATGGAATGTAATGGGAGACACTGGGAAAATGCATTTTTTCCTCACACTGCCTTTATGGAAAAATTTGAAACGGTTGAATAGATGTCTTTGGTAGCTGTGTGAAATAGAATTGGTAATAGTGTTACAGGTTTGTAGGGCTTTTCTTCTATTTAAGAAGATATACACAATCCCCTCACAGTGTTTCTTACCTTTACATAATGTTGCCCTTCGTGTTCCTAACATGTGCTTGAACCTCTGTCATCAATAAATAGGATTCTCATCAGTTGTTCCATCCCTTTCCGGCTCTCCCACTGCCTCCTTCCTTCAGACAAAGTGAACTCCTTGTGGTTCTCTGCCTAATTTGTATGTCTTTGAACACGCTGTCCCCTCTGCTTTGAATGTCTGTCCCCTTACTTCTTGCATCACCAGGTCTGACATGTCCCTGAGGACATTTGAGTTGGGCCATGGCCTTCAGAAGTTCACCCTGGCTTTCACTTGTTGCCTCCGGCAGCTCCACACACACAGTGATTCTTACTTGCCTCTTCTTAGACTCCTGCAACCCCTGATACACCTTTCTTACCCTTCCTGCCCTGAGTAGTCATTATTGACTTGTTCGCCTGCCATCCTGCCCCCCTCCTGTGGTCACCGCAAACACACACACAGCAGTGTCTACAGGAGGACGCAACCCTGTTCATTACCTTAGTAAGAATTTCACAAGAGCAGGTCTTCAGTGAATACCCACCAAAAATGTGAATCTGTTGAGGCTGTGAAAAGGCATTTAGAGACATCTGAGATGCTCTTGGCCCCAAGAGTTCTTTCTCAGGCTTGGGAAATAAGGCACGTCCGGGGGGAGAGTGGCTGAGTTGGTGAGCTGGCAGGCTGTAAAGTGAGTGGGCCAGGGTAGCAAGAACCTGTGGAGTGTGTTCAGGCTTGCCCTCCCCTGAGTGCGAGGCTGGGAGCGGCTCACACTTCCTGTCCGCAGAGGGTGGGGAGCAGTCATGCCTGTGGTGCTGAGATTCGAACCTGAATGAACAGGTATCTCTGGGATACTGCCTTGAGATGAATGGCACTTCTTTAAGCTGTGGGAGAGAGGGGGGAGGAGCACAAGGAAAAGATTAGCTTTGAGAAGGGACAAGGTATTTGGGCAAAAGGTTGGAGCCCAGACTTCCTGTTCCGGAGTTAGTAGTGGGAGGAAAGATGGCACGGTGGGCAAGAGACCAGCTCTGGCGAGCCTTGACTGGGAGGCTAAGATGTTCAGGTGTTACCTTCATTTGCAGAGGAATGTCTGAAGTTTTTGGAGTTGCAAAGTGAAAGAAGCCAACAGCTACAGTGATGAGAGGGGAGGGAGACTGGACAGGGAAGGGAGCTCTGAAAATAGGCAGGAAGCAAAAACAAAATGTAAGCCCCCTCCCTCATTGACTCCATCAGCAAAACTGAGTCCTATGTGTCAGGCAATAGGGATTCAAAGGTAAGTAAAATAGGGTACCTTTGTAAGAAAAGGGTGCGAAATACCAGTATCACCTCCGTTGTCAGGCTGAGTGAGAAAATTGCCACCTCCAGGAAGGCACGCATGGTGATGGTGTAGTAAGGTGACAGAAACTGCAGCCAGGTCACAGGATGATGCTGAGATAACTCATGGTAGATTGGGCTTCTGTTCACGATGAGATGAGTAATATCCTCTGCGTGCTAGTAGTTCCTGTCAGGAGTTTGATACCTTTAACTGGTCCCGCTGGTTCTTTACTTGTCCCCCCACCCAACACACTCTGTTTGCAGCATCCAGCCAGGGCGAGCCTTTTTAACTGCAAGTCCGATGATGTTACTTCTCTTCCCCAAACTCCCCAGTGGCTCCCATCTCAGGGTGGGAGCCAAGGTCCTCATGGTGGTCCACAAGGCACCCTACCCATTAGGTCTCTGGTTTCAACTCCTCTTGCACGGCCCATTCTGCTCTGGCCTCTCAGGCCTACTTGGTGTTCCTCAGATTTCTCTAGAATGCTCTCCCTTGAGGCCTCACCCCTGCATGTCTCCACGTCTGATCTCATCTCGTTCAAGTCGGCTCACAGGTCACCTGACCATTCCTATTTAAAATTGCAGCCTCTCCCCAAACCCTCCCTTGGGCCCTCCCCATCCCTGTGACCCTACTCTACCTGTGAATATTCATGACTTGAATTGCTTTCAAATACAACACATCATTTATTGCTGCCTCTACTATTACTGGTATTACTGTTCCTCATGGGACCTCTCCACATTGCTCCGCCCATTTGTAGGCTCTTTAAAGGCGTCAACTTTCTATTAACTGATGCATCACAAATGCTTCTAGAAGTGCCTGGTACGAAGTAGAAGCTAGTAAATATTTAAATGCATTGTGATTTTCCTGCCGTTACTCGTAAGGCCTAGTTAACTAACCCTTCCCACCCCATTTTAAATGGGTTTTGGTCATGGGAAAGAATAGTTGATCCTATCATGGTCTAAATTTTCTATATGTTTTACCCAATTTTTTTCTTCAAATGACCCTCTTTCTCTGAGATTTGTAGAGCAAAGTCTTAGGAAATATGTACAATTACTAGAGAAGAAAATTTGAAGTCCATTTTTCAAATCAAAGCAAGTAGTGTGGCAGAGGGACCCATCATATTATATCATAGAGGATTTGTGATCTGCAAGGCTGAAATGGACTTTCCTCTAGGAATCTGGCAATGCTGGGAGGTCCAGCCTCTGTTCCTCTAGTGTGCATTCCCTGTGTGCATCTCAATAATGCTTGACAGTGAGCTCTCCATCATAACTGTCTTGGGGAAAACTGTTATCCCCACAACTGTGTATGACCTTTACCATTCTATTACCTTGAATTCTGGCGCTACACACACACACACACACACACACACACACACACACACCCTGAAAAATAAACAAATGAGACAGAATTCAAGGTAGAGAAAGAATAATTGCATAAAAGATAAAAGGACCACAGTTTGGGGATTTTTTTTTCGGCTTTTTGTCACCTCACTGCTTTTCTTCCATGTGCACACATGAAACACTCATACACACTCAGCCCCCCCATTAAAAAAAAAATGTTAGAGGAAATCATCGTAGAGAATGTGGAGATGTGTAGACCTTTGGATGACTTGTAATTATGTAGCCTGACATCTTAGAAGTAACTTCCAAAGGTGAGTTGGGGGGTCTTTAGAGTCTGAGTTGGAAAAGTTCCAGGCAGACTGTGTGAGTGTTTGGTTTTGGTTTTTTCCCCCCCTCTTTAGGTGAAAAAGTTCCTTTTCCAGAATAGCTGTTGCTATACCTTTTATTATATAACTCATTCCTCAGTGGGGCTCTTTATGTGCAGGGGGGCAAACATTGGTTCTTGGGAAGCAAAAAAAAAAAATTCATGTATAAAGGACAGATATACACAGAGTGTATATAAATAAATGCACAGTATTGCTGTGGCATTAACATTTCATGGGAGGGTAATTAGGAAACATCTAAACTCCTGGGGGTGGGAGCAGTAATGAAAATAATGGTTATGTAACACCACTTTGACCTAGCCTCGGAGGCACCAGCCTGGGAATGGCCTCTTCTGGACATTGATGCTTTTGTCTGGAGTGGGGGGAGTTATTTTGATAGTTGAGAAGTGAGCTGCGTCCAAGGGCCTGAGTCTGTAGGCAGAACAGGCAGATCCATTTGCTGGGTCAGGCTCTCTGTGGTTGAACAGACTGAATTGCTCTGCAGGGCTGAGTGGGGGGTTTGCTGGGCTCCCTGGGATGGGCAGGCAGGAGCAGCATTGGGGAATGTGATGGGTGTTTGGAATGTCCCACCTCCCCAAGAAGCAGCACATCCCCTTTTGTTGATGCCTACGCCATTAATGTAGCCCTCTTTGCTCTCTTGTGATTCTTCCTACTTGAATTTCTTCTTCTAACTCACCAAGCCTCTCCCCATTTGTGTTTTAAAGTCCTGGGAGAGACTCGAAACAATGAAGTCCTGCCATCCTCATGTGAGCAGAGCTGAATGTGGCGGCCAGCAGGCCAGACCCGTGGCCACCAAAGACAGGCAGTGCTCGGTCAGCTGCCACGTCAGCCCTTGGTAGGAACAGGAGGGTGCCTTGCAGGGTTTGGACATAGCTACATGTGACTGAAGAGTTTTCTGAGGCCGCTCCTCTGACGATTGTGGTCATGGTTCCCTGTGAATGTAGCTTCCTGAGAGTGAGGTAGGCATCCTGAGGCTTCACCTGCCTGATAGGAGGTTTGAATAATCGGAATGAGTGTCTGACCTACATCGTCATCACTGAGGATTTTCTATTTGTGTTTCTTTTAGCATCTAGACAAAGAATTAATTTTAAAGTTTTATTCAAGCATCTTAAATTTTTAAAAAAATTTCCAGAGAGAGAGAGAGAGAGAGAGAGAGAGAGAGAGAGAGAGAGCGCCCAAGCTGGGGGAGGGGCAGAGAGAGAGGGAGAAGCAGGGAGCCCGATGCAGGACTCTATCCCAGGACGCTGGGATCATGACCCGAGCTGAAGGCAGATACTTAACCTACTGAGCCACCCAGGTGCCCTTATTCAAGCATCTTAAAGCTTGTCTCATTCCTTAACTTCAGGAGAGAAACAGTTTGCCCAGACTTGCCAAGTAACTCAGAGACGGCACTTACAGCTCATATGGTTTCTCTCCTGAAGTGATTGTGAGGACCTTGAGGGCTGAGCTTATTATTTTCATCTGTTTCTTCAGCACTTACTACAGCCTCTGACACTTGGGAATTTTCCAGTAAATCATATGTTAAGTGGACTTGCACATGGAAGAGGTTGTAGGAAACTCTGAAGATTTGATCATCAAAGGACAAATGCTACAAAACATCTATTTTATCTCAAATCAGGCTATAAGGGGTCCTTATTTTAGAGTTTAGGTCTGCACCTTAATATTTATTAGGCTACTTTTTAAGAGTATTTTCATTTAAAAATTTCTGAGCATCAATTATGAAAGAAAAGAGGAGAGGGAAGATTGCAACTGTAAGACAAAGATAGATCTCCTTCATATATAGATCCTCTTTCAAATAAGTAGATAAGAAAAAAATTTCAGTTGGAGCTTTTTTTTTTGCCCACCTTAATACATAACTCACATGTAAAAAAAAAAGTAAGCTTATGAAACATTCAAACTCATTGAAGAAAGTCAAAGCATCCCATTTTGCTTATCAAATTGATAAGGGTTAAAACCTAATCACCACTCACAGGGTTTAGGGAAACAGGTATTCCCGCCTCTTTTGTGGGAGTATAATTAATATATAACCTTCTGGGAGGATAATTTGGCAACAAATATTTTTATGACTCAGCACATTCCTGCACAAGAATGTTTGCCACATGTACAGAAGTGAGAAAATATAAGCAACTTGCCTGACTAGGAATAAGTGACTGTTTAATTAAGTGATATAAGCAAATGATGGATATTTGGTCATTAAAAACAAGTTTGTGAAGTCTAATATTGTGTAACTGAAATAGAATCATACAGGATTATATCTGTAGTGTGTGCTGTATTCAGGAAAATGTATATTTTCCTTAATGGTAATTATATGTATTACTGGATCAAAAATTAACCTTCTTGATAATTTTCAAAATTTCTTCTTTTCATAATAGGGCAATATCATTTCCATAATCAGGAAAGTTATTTGATGATACAAAGCACAGTATATGGAAATGAGAGCAATCTTAGTTACTTAATAGATTACACATCACTATAACATATTGATGATTTTTCTTTAAAGGTCCTTCCCCAGTGATTAAGCAAGGAACAGTAGTTTAATAAAAGGCCCTTAATGTTCACATAAAGTATTTACTAGGTTACGGAAACAAACTAGTAGAGGCAACATGGAATCATAGACGAAACAAGTGTTTCTCGGTTAGATGATCCTGGGTTGGGATCATGGCTGTAGCTGTGGGACCTTTGGCATGGGACCTACAATTTCCCCACCTATGGGATGGCTGTATTAACCATCTCTGTCCTCCTAGGACCGTTGCGGGGTGCAGTTACTGTGGGGGGGGCACTTAACACAGAGTATGACTCTGTGAACAGGTGACTCGTCTTAGAAGGAGCAACCTCTCAGGAGGGGCATAACAATTCCTTTAAGAGAACCAAACTTGAAAGCCATTAATTAGGAAGTGATTACTTACTTTACAAAAAATGACAGCTGTGATGGTATGTGACTTCTGTTACCTAAATTTTTTTTTAAATTTTTATTACATATAATGTATTATTTGCCCCAGAGGTACAGGTCTGTGAATCAGCAGGCTTACACAATTCATAGCACTCACCATAGCACATACCCTTCCCAGTGTCCATCACTCAGGTACCTTATCCCTCCCCCCCACCCCCCAGCAACCTCAGTTTGTTTTGTGAGATTAAGAGTCTCTTATGGTTTGTCTCCTTCCCGATCCCATCTTGTTTCCTTTTTTCCCTCCCCCATCACCCACCACCCTGCCCCTCAAATTCCTCATATCAGAGAGATCATATGATAATTGTCTTTCTCTGATTGACTTATTTCGCTTAGTATAATACCCTCTAGTTCCATCCACGTCATTGCAAATGGCAAGATTTCTTTTCTTTTGATGGCTGCATAGTATTCCATTGTATATATATACCACATCTTCTTTATCCATTCATCTATTGATGGACATCTAGGTTCTTTCTATAGTTTGGCTGTTGTGGACATTGCTGCTATAAACATTCGGGTGCACGTGCCCCTGCAGATCACTGCATTTGTATCTTTAGGGTAAATACCCAGTAGTGCGATTGCTGGGTCATAGGGTAGCTCTATTTTCAACTTTTTGAGGAACCTCCATACTGTTTTCCAGAGCAGCTGCACCAGCTTGCATTCCCACCAACAGTGTAGGAGGGTTCCCCTTTCTCCGCATCCTCGCCAACATCTGTCATTTCCTGACTTCTGTTACCTAAACTTAACAGCTTAAAAAGCACACATTTACCATCTGATGGTTTTTGTGGGTCAGAAGTCTGGCCATGGCTTAACTGAATCCTCTCCGGGAGGCTACCACCAACATGGTGACTGGGGCTGCGTTCTCATCTGGAGGCTCAACTAGAGAGGCATCTCCTTCCTTCTCCCTGTTGTTGTTGGCAGCATTCTGTTTCCTGGGGTTGTAAGGATTCATAGCAGCTTGCTTCCTTAGAGCCAGCAAGTGGGGAGAGGAATAGAGACAAGCACAAAGGCTTGTGATAACAAGGCAGAGTTTTACATAAAGCAATGTAATCAGGGGGATGCCCGGCTGTCACCTTTGCCATATTCCATTGGTTAGAAATAAATCACAGGTGCTGCTTGCCCTCAAGAGAAGGTGATGATGTAAACATGTAAATACCCTGCAGGGGGGTTGTGGGGAGAGGTTGTTTTCCTACAGATGATCTTCACATGTGTTCCAAATACCAAAGGGAATGCGCTATTTTAGAATGTGATTTGGTCGAGGAAAATACTGGCTTACATCTTAATAACATTGATCGGAAAGCAAGATGAAACCACCCTGTGCTTGTTTCACATTAACTCTTAAGGCCAGTAGTGCTGTCATCTGTGGTTTGGAGATTGAGAATGCAGCTCTTTTGCTTGAAAAACCTTGTTCTCCAACCCAGGGGGCTTTTCCAGGTCTCAAGGATCATTACTTTGTAAGTATTGGGTAATTGAAATATTACTTCAAAGGTGACTTTTTTTTAAAGTGTAGGACTTTCTTCTTTTGTTATTTCTGCACTCTTTATAATGAGTACTCATTGCAGCAAAAATAAACTTTGCTTTGTCTCACCCAGAGCCATTGTTAAGCTTTAAACTTCCATTTGTTCTCTAGATTGAAAAAAGCCATTTGTTTTGCATGTAACTTGGCATTCTCAAATGAGAAGTGTGGCATTTTGTGTTCTCTGCTGGGCTCCCCCTCCTTGCCCTGGCTCAAGTTATGATTAGTCAACTCTCCTCTGTATGGGAAAATGTTGATGAATAATGCTAAGAATTTCATGGGTTTCAGAAAAGCCCAGATGAGATTGCTATTTAAGATCAGTAAACTAAAATACACTAAAATGTAATGTTTTCGAGATACATTTGTAGTCTACAAGATGTGGCTGAGTGATGGATCACACCCACAACCAAGCAATTGGAGACCATGATGAATGTCGAAACTTTTTTCCTGCTGTGAGCAGATGTACCAGCTGCCCCATTAACAGCACTTCTCATGGCTGCAGGATAGTCTTGGTAATTAGACTCTGGAATATTTTATAACCTCCACTTATCTTTACCTGAGTGTACGGCTGACTGGCCAGACTCAGCAAGGCATCGTCATGTCATACGCCATCTTACAGAGTAGGACTCCTGTGTGAGGAAAAACCAAACCTCCAAACTCTTATACCAAAGAAACCTTGTAGTCCTTGCGGTACACGTTCTGATAAGGCCCGGCATCTGTGTTAGAATTCAGAGCAGAGAGATGCCCAGCATTCTCTTGTGCCAACTATTTGCCAGAACAGTGGATGAGATGATAAGTATCTACCCATTTCCGTCGTTCTTAATGCCACATGTGTGTGCATTCCTTACTTTTCAGGATGTTTTCATATCTTTTCTTCATTGAGTGAACACATCCACACTGTGGACACAAGTCAGATGGTACTGTCTCCATTTTCTAGGTGAAGAAACTGAGGCTCAAAGGCTTGACTTTCCCCGACCGTGTCACACAGAGACAGAAATAGAGCCAAGGTCACCTAGTTCAAACCTCAGATACCTTTTCTGAATGAATTGTGGTGAAGGCGGGGTAGGGGGGGTCCATTTGAATCCTGCTTCTTCTGAGTCCCACCCAGCTCAGTGACCTTGGGCTTCAAAGCCTCTGTTTTCTTTAGTTTAACGTGGAGAGACTGGGGTTGTTAGGGCAAAAGGACAATTTAAGTTCCGTCTCTAAACCTGGTGAGCGCTCAGTACATGGCAGCCATTGATAAAATTTATTCTGCTCTTCTCACCGCTGAGGTGGGCTCCCTGGTGTATCTCCCTCAAGCCCACAGGATCTGGGTATCTAAAACTGCAGGCAGGATGTGATCCTCTGAAGGCAAGAGGATGAGTAGAGCATAGTCAAAAAAGTGGAAGGTGGCTTTTGGGCAGGCCTTTGGGTTTGCTGTTCAGATATATTAACAATTCATTTAAAGAAAAATGGAGTAGGAAGGCATGATGGGTTTTAGTTAGTGTGACATCCAAAAAAAAAAAAATTGAATTCTGACCACCTGGCAGATTCTGATTATCTATTTAGATAATATTTATTAGATATTTATTATCTATTAGATATATTTATATCTATTAGATTAGATATTTATATCTATTTAGATATATTATAATATCTATTTAGATAATCTATTTATTAATCTATTTAGATTCTGACTTGCTGCTAGGACATACAGCACAGTCATGACTATGTTAATACAAGAAGCCATCTCTTCTTACCCACTCTCAAAATCTGCATCATGTACTAACAGCAAATGTCCTGCTATGATGAAGGCTGTGTCTTTCACATGTATGCCAAGGAAGGTTGGTTCTGGAATGCAAGGATCTGCACCCTCAGTCCTGCCCTCTGCCTTTGAATTACAGAGAAGCTATACCCTTTGACTTCTGAGCAGATGTCTTTTGAAACCTCATTAAAAGCTTTGTTGCCCTGTATCTGGATCTTCTTGAACCCATTCAAAAATAAAGCACATCCTTTACATGGAGAGATCCCTCTGCTTTCCTGCATGAGATCTGAAAGACCTGGTGCAGAACATGAAATTCTACGAGCTCTTTAAAATTTGAATACTGTAGCAAGTTATCTGTGCAGTTTTTCTTTTTAAAGCATGGCGTCATATGTACGCATGTGCCCATCTGTGTTTGATGAAAGGCTACAATTTCCAGATAAGACAGTATCATCCAAAAAGCGAATCTGTGCTACAACCCAACTTAAGTCTTGGGCAAGTTGCTTAAACTTGCCAAGTTACCTATAAAATGGGGATAAGAGCCGCTGCCTCCTACAACTGTCACTGAGAAGCTAAGCTCTCAGTAAGAACTCAAATGTTAATTTACTTTTTTTTTTTTTTTTGGTACCTAGAAGCATTTGTTTCACTTTCTTCTGTTGTTTGCCCCTACTTTCTGAGTGTGAATGTCTCCTAAATAAAAGGAAATGCAGATGCTGGTTAGCAGTGCTGATTTGCTCACTGGTGGAGGCAATGGTCAGAGAAAGGGAGTGTCTTCTTGCCACAGCTAGAGTCTTTCTCTGGTCCAGGGCTTGGCGGGGTAGTGTTGTCATAAAAAATTCTTTTTTCTTAATATAGAAGCTTAGAAAATACAGAAAGGCATAGAAGTGATTTACAACCTTACCTTATAGAAATAATGAGACATCTTGGTGACTTCACTCCCTGTGGTTTTTAAACTTCAGATATTTTTGCATGTGAACCGTGTCATGCCACCAAAGGTACGTATGACATATGTGCACAGCTTAAGGAATCCTGGGTATATGGGTACCCATCCCCCAGTCACAGAGCTAGAACATTGCCCATTCCTATAAACCTGGGCACTCAGCTCTTGCTTTTTTTTTCATTTTTTAAAATCAAGGAAGTTTGATTTATATCGTTTCCTATTGTGTTCTTCTGCCTACTTGATCATATGCATTTACCTATAATGTCATCATTTTAGGTTGTTTTCTTATCTTTGGAGCTTAAAGTAATGATAGATCATGGACTGGCCTTATCCTAATGATAATTGCTCCTGGTAACCTAATATATGCCTGGCACTCTTTCTAAATATTGATTTAATTTCACCGCACCCTATGAGCTGCAGTAGTTCCTCCTCTAACTAATGGGAAAATGGATTTTCAGAATATTTAAGTAAGTTACCAAGGTGATATGATAAGCAACAGGCCGGAGATTGGAGCCCAAGGCTGTCTGATTCCAAATTCCTTGTCATTTCTACCCCCACCAAGCTGTCTTACGGACTACACATTGGAAGTGCCATGCACACCGAAGGGATTGGCCATTAAACGTAGCATTTCTGCCTAATTCTAAGCAAGAATAACACACATGACGAGGCTCTAGTTTTTAGATGATCCTTGTGCCAGAGAAATCCAGATGGAGACGAACTCCAACAAGAAATACGGAAAAAGAATAATGTCTTGATCATCTGAACGGTATCCCACGTAAAAGGTCTACTTTTCTTTGGTGGGCCCATTGTGTTGGGTTGTCTGGTCCTCCCCGACTCCCCCTGCATCCCCATGTTGTGGTGGGGTGAAGTCTGGGCTTTTATGTTCTAAGTAGCCCTCCTGCTGTGTTTTCTACATCTGTGCATCTGTAATTACACGCAACCTGGGGAAACAGCTCAACTCCTTGCTTTACCCTCCGAGACACTGCTCTCTTGAGTCACAGAGACTGAAATGGTTGCTGTGGTTGCTGCCCAGTGACAGTGTCAAGCTCAGTGGGACTTGTAAGTCACGCTGTTATGTGTGGAAAGGCGGAGACTCAGTTTGGCAGAGTTGCAGTTGCTCGTTATATTCTGTAGGTGTAGTCACTGTGGCATTCTTGGTCTACTCCGTGAACTCGAAGATGTGTACAGGAATAGAATGTGAATAAGAGACTGTCTTTGTTTAGGTAGAACAGCATGTGTCCTGGAAATAGCATGTAGTTCTCGCATGTTGTGCTGTAGCTGTCGTTAAAGTTAGCGAGGCCATGGGAGTGTTCGCTCAGACAAGCCTCATCTTCAGCTTCACTGTAGTGTGCTGAGGTATGGAAACCCACTGCCTGGGACCAGGGAGTAGCAGAACACTGTTAGGATTTTTCTCAAAGAGCTATTAAATGCCAACAGCCACCACTCCTTACTGAGGACAATAAAAGGAGTGGAGGAAAGTGGCCACCATTAAGCAAATATATTGATAGGTTTGAGTTCTTACACTGTAGGTGTCCAGCCTAAGTAACGTTGTAATCAGTTGGAGTTCATGCTCGAATTAAAATAGGTTTTTCAGAACTTAGTGGGAATAATGCAACATAAAAAGTTAATGTGAGGGCACTTGGGTGGCTCAGTGGGTTAAGCGTCTGCCTTTGGATAGAGTCATGATCTCAGGGTCCTGGAATTGAGCCCTGTGGCGGGCTCCCTGCTCAGTGGGGATTCTGCTTCTCCCTCTCCCTCTGCCCCGCCCCCTGCTCATGTGTGCGCTCTCTCTCTCTCTCTCTCAAACAAATAAAATCTTTTTTAAAAAGAATTCAATGTATCTTAACATCTGAAGTGTGAAATAATTTTAAAAACTTGGAGAATTTTAGAACATTCTCTTATGAGAGATTACCCCTAAATATAACAAACCTAATGAAATTCAGATTGACTTTTTAATTTTTTCTATAAAATACTTTCTTTTCTTGGGTGCCTGGGTGGCTCAGTCAATTAAGTGTCAGACTCTTCACTTTGGCTCAGGTCATGATCTCAAGGTCATGAGATGGAGCCCCGTGTCGGGCTCCATTCTAGGTATGGAGCCTGCTTAAGATTTTCTCTCTCCCTCTGACTCCCCACCCCCACCCCACTGGCATAGACTCTCTCTCTTAAAAAAAAAAGTTATTCTTAAATTTTTAATTTTATCGCGGTACAGATGACTTTTCTTACTTCCCCCAGGATGACTTTTGATGTCATGCTTTCCTTTGTTGGTATAGAATCTTAGTAAGCAAGTCTCACGGGTTGCTTTTCTTTCAGTCTAAACTGGTAGTTTTTTTTTTTTAAAGATTTTATTTATTCATTTGACATAGAGAGATTACAAGTAGGCAGAGAGGCAGGCAGAGAGAGGAGAGAGGAGGAAGCAGGCTCCCTGCCGAGCAGAGAGCCCGATGTGGGCCTCGATCCCAGGACCCTGGGATCATGACCTGAGCCGAAGGCAGCGGCTTTAACCCACTGAGCCACCCAGGCGCCCTAAACTGGTAGTTTTTGATGGGGAGCAGGTATTCTCTTGGTTGTTGCTATCTGGAGAGGTATACCTAGAATTTTACGTCTCGTAAGACTTGATCTCATTGATAGGTTCTTTTCAAAGACCCTGCTAACACTGCCGAATCTCTGAACCATCGGAGCTGGCAGCGTCTTTGACAGTGGCCTTGACTTTTAGACCATCGTGTGCTGACAGAAGAGTGTGCTTCACTAAAATGGTGTCAGGATATGTTCAAGTATCAGGCCCAGGTGGGAGAGCGTTCCTCCCACCCAGTCCTCCCCACCCTGCATTTCATCAGCCTTTTGCCACTGACTCCTAACAACTCTTACTCTGGTGCTGGGGAGGCAGGCAAAATCTTAGGGTCAGTCCTTAAAAGTGAGCAAGGGCGAGGGGACTAGTTACTGTAGTTTTCCACTGCTCAGGTTCCCTAGTCATAGGTCTTTTTTTGCCCTTCTAATTTTTGTTTTTGTTACTGTTCCACTGCTACTCTTCCCCCGCCCGCCCTCCCGCCATGTGTGTGCTACTCTGTCTATTCAACATTTAAATGTTCATCAAAACTCAGTCTTGGGGGGGGATACCTGGGTGGCTCAGTTAGTTAAGCATTTGCCTTCAGCTCAGGTCATGATCCTAGGGTCCTCAGATTGAGCCCCATGTCGGGCTCCCTGCTCAGTAGGGAGTCTGCCTCTCCCTCTGCCTGCTGCTCCCCCCGTTTGTGCTTACTTGCTCTCTCTGTCAAATAAATAAATAAAATCTTAAAAAAAAAAAAAAAGACTCAGTCCTAGGTTCCTTTCTCTCTTTAATCTGTACTTTCTCTTTGTAACATGGATGGATGAAAGTGAGATTTTTTTCTTTAGGAGATGACTCGTAAGCATCTGTCTCTAGGTCCGGCCACTTCTCTGAGCCCCAGATCTGGCTGCCATTGCAAACTCAACTCCTCTTCTGTGTGCTATTTCAAACACGCATTCAGATCCAAACTCATGACTTTCTAATACCCCCATCACCACCACCCTCATCCTTCCCCCAGCAACAGATGTGCTTTCCTCCGTGTCCTCTTGCCATGAAAGCACGAGTATGCACTCAGCTCCACAGCCCAGCAGTCCATACCACCATCCCTCCCTCACGTTCTCTCAGTCCTGACTCTTCGGTCTCTGCTCTTCATATGGTTCCATCTGGTGATCTGGTCCTTGCCTCCCTCACTCATCTCCAGCACCCACCCCCCGATAGCCATACTGCTCCTCAGCTGTCCCTCAGATGGACCCTTCCCACTTCCTCACACAAGTGCCCTCCTCCTGGTTTCTGCACACCATCCTACTGCTCTCACGTTAAAGGCTGTGTCCTTAAAGGAACCTTCCCTGGAATGCGTAGAGGAGGCCATTCTTTGTGATATAAACTCTCAGGATCTGTGTGGCTCTCTCAGAAGAGACTTAGTCCCATAAGAATAAGAACTGTGCCCTTACTCTCAGCATAGGCTTAGTGTACAGAGCAGAGCCTGGCACTAGGTAAGCACTTGGCAAATACTTGTTTAGTGAATGAGTGAATGAAGCCCAGCTCTGTATCTAGCAGTTTACATACATCATCCCATTTGAGCCTCAATGTCATGTTCAGATTGCTTAAAGAGCTGGCCAAGGCCACTCTGGAAGCAACAAAGCACAGCAGGGAGTCACCCAAGGGCGAGGAGTCACCCAAGTCTAGGCTCTTCCTGTTCCCATCACCTGCTCTCTCAAGGAAGAAACAGTTGCTGCTGTTAGATTTAATTAAGTTGTTGATGATAAAAGGAGAAAAGAGCAGGGATTCTTCTCATAAGGGAAATTGAGGGACAGTTCGAAGAGACTTGAATTTTACAGGTGCTAATTTCCGTTGTTTCTTTTAAAAGAAATCCTCATACATCATCAGCTTGGGGAACTGGGTCAGCAGATTTTGCTGCCAAATCTCTAAGTGACATTCCAAGTCTACCTTCCACTGCTTCCTGAGATGTCTGTGCTTCAGAGCCACATGACTATTCCTGATCTCCAAGCTTGTAGCTTTTCATCAAACCACTTTCAGCCTCTTTACTCCCCACCATCTTAGTTCTGGTCTTTTGAGACCCCGTTTATCCACTGAAGAAATACCTGTTGGCCACCTACTATGTTCCAAGCACTGTGCAGGGTCCACCTTTATTCTTGTCACTTGTAAACATTTCCCCACCAGTCCCCTCTCCTCAGCAACCACAACTTTTAACAGGAACTGTCATTAGTTATGTAATCCGGTCTTGACTACACAAATGGGCAAAGCCTTATTATTTAAACATTGAGCCCTTTCCGTGCACCAGGCACCATACTAGGCTTGGAAGTTTAGGGATAGACACATTCAGTGTTTTATAGTCTGTGTGCATTACCAGCAACTAGGCAGGAATGGACAGATAACCAGCGTAACATCAGGAAGTATATATAATCCACCAAAGCAGTACAGGTTTTAGATCCTGGACACCTCTGAGGCCTCCATCCATTCTTGGTTCAAACACTGTAAAAGTAACTTAAGAGTAACCAAAAGTAACCTAAGAGACCTCACAGTTGGGCTGGAAGAAGGACTAGTATATTTTCCTCATCAATTTCTCACTGTCCTCTCCCCACACCTCCTTCATCTAAGTACAGTTAGTTCACTGCCAATAAGTGTCTTGTTTCCAACCTAGGAAAGTTTCTAGCACTTAGTGGGCAATTTGTAAGTGTTACTGTCTTTCCCCAGAAAACAGTGGCATGTATTTATCTCGGACTTAAAGTTAATGGAAAAAGTACTGACCATTGAGCACACATCTGTCTACCCTCCTGAGATATGACGCGAGAGTTCAGCCAGCAGGACTCTGTATAATGGATAAAAAATGATGACCTTCAGAGTGGAAAGTGGGGGAAAAAATATATCAGGACATCTATTGCTTCTTAAAATGTTTCTCGTTTGTTGTAGACAAAAATGTAGATAATATTTTGGAGCTTATAGCAAGAAAGAAGTATACAAGGTTAATACATAAAAGTCAGTCACTGTCAATAGACCAAGTGGAATTTGGAATTAAAAACACAACACCATTGACATCAGCATCCCCCCCAAATGAAATACTTAAGTATAAATCTAAAAATATATATAAGAGCTATATGAGGAAAACTATAGAACTCTGATGAGCAAATTCAAAGAAGAACAAAATGAACAAAGATATTTCCCATTCATGGATAAGAAGACTTAATATTGCCAAAAGTGTCAACTCTTCCCAACTTAATCTATAGATTCAGTGTAATTCTAGGCAAAATCACAGAAACTGTTTCGTGGATATTGACAACCTAATTCTAAAGTTAACACAGAGAAGCAAAAGACCCAGAATAGCCAACACAATATTGAAAGAGAATAATTGGCAGACCGATAGTACCTGACTTCAAACTTACTGTAAAGCTAGTGACCAAGACAGCATGGTCATGACGGAAGAGTAAACAGCACATCAATGGAAAGGAATAGAGAGCCCAGAAATAGACCCACCGAAGTAGAGTTAACTGATCTTTGGCAAAAGGGCAAAGCAATACAATAGAGCAAAGATGGTCTTTTATTTATTTATTTATTTATTTTTTTTAATTTTTTTTTTAAAGATTTTTTTTTTATTTATTCATTTGACAGAGAGAGAGAGATTACAAGTAGCAGAGAGGCAGGCAGAGAGAGAGGAGAGAGGAGGAAGCAGGCTCCCTGCTGAGCAGAGAGCCCGACGCGGGCCTCGATCCCAGGACTCTGGGATCATGACCTGAGCCGAAGGCAGCGGCCTTAACCCACTGAGCCACCCAGGCGCCCAAAGATGGTCTTTTTTAACAATAAAAGAAAAAGATCACTGGTTGCCAAGGGTTAGAACAGGAAGGAGAGATGAATAGATAAAACAAAGAAGATTTTTAGGGAGGTGAAAATACTGTATATGATTATTACAGTGGTAGACACATGTCACTGTATCTTTGTCCAAACACATGGACGGTACAACACCAAGAGTGAACCCTAGGGTCAACTGTAGAGTTGAGGTGAGAATGATGTGTCGACATCAAGTCACTGATGATAACACATGTACAGTTCTGGTAGGGAAATGTTGAGAACGAGAAGGGCTGTATATACAGGGGCAGGGGGATATGGGAAATCTCTGTATCTTCTCAGTTTGGCTGTGAATCTGAAACTAAAAACTACTCCCAGAGCTATTTTCAAAAATGGAGACGATGTTAGTATAAAGCCCCAAGCCTCAATAGCAAACATACATGTTCCTTTTTCTGTGTCAGCCACTGCTATGATCTCTTTAACTATCTTAGTTAATGCTCATAAAAGCCTTAGGAAGTGCTGTTTTTGTTCCCATTTCACTGTTACGGAAACAGGCAGAACGAGGTTTAGTGACTTGCTGATGAAGCTATGAAGCTGTAGATTGGCCAACCCAGGGAGTCTAGTGCCACAGCTCTGCTCTTCACCATTCTGCTAAGCTGCAGTACACGTATCTAATTTGCAAATAAATGTATATATCCTCACAATACTTGTACTAGTAGGAATATATGATGGAGAAAGTGGAGAGTGCATTGTTTGAGAAGGCCTGATGCAGAATGAGTACTGCCCTTGGTTCCCTGTCAATGGTAGACATCATCATATCATGGGGATGAGGTTTGCCTATGAGAGGGACCAGGGGAAGGGATAGATTCTTCCTTTTTAGATGAAGGGTCCTACTGCTTATTGGGGAGGGACATCCTTAGATCAAGAGGGGTAAGGAGGAAATTATCAAAATAAGACAGGGGTGTGTCTTTTTTTGAGAAATCGGAGAAAGGTCCAAGGTAAATGGGAAGAGGATGAAGGAAGAATGGCAGAGAACATGAGGGCAGGGCTCTGGTTAGCCCCGGTTTGTGCTAAGATGGAAGCAGGGCAGGAATTGAAGAAAGGAAGGCCTTCATGATGTGGTTTTCAGAGCCCCTCCAAAAGGTAAAGACCAAGTCCTGGAACTGAATAAAGATCAAGTGAGATGGGTACAAATTTATAAGAAAAAATGAAATGCTTAAAAGGTAGGTGGCCAAAGAACAGGCCAATTCACAGAAAAGTAAAATGACTAAACTTGCAATATGCTCAGTTCTACAAAATGACGTAAAACCACTGAGATGGGTTTTTTTTTTCACCTGTTAATAAAACAAAACAAAAGCACAGCACATGCATAAAGCTCCCATCTGCACTCTCTGTCTCAGGAATCCTTATCCCTTTGCACTTCTGTGGAACACTTTACGTAAACAGATTGACGACCTGTGTGTGTATACAGATGCATGTGTTTTAAAAATATATGTTATATATATGCATATTTAGAAAACCAATGCTTCTCTTTAAATTCTGCCTAAGAAAGCAATCTCAGATACAGTAAAAGCTACATGGTTGTCCCAGCCTCACTGATGATAGTGAAGAATTGGCAATGGCATAAATGTTTATCATATACTTTTAAATTTATTTATTTTAGAGAAAGAGAGCATTGCAGCTGGGGGGAGAGGCAGAGGGAGAGAAGCTTCAAGCAGACTCCCCGCTGAGCGCATAGCCTGACATGAGGCTCCATCTCATGACTCCTGAGATCATGACCTGAGCCACAACCAAGAGTCTGATGCATAACTGACTGAGCCATCCAGGCGCCTCTGTTTATCATATTTAATCTAGCAAGTCATTGGAGCATTAGGTAGACATTACAAACAATGGTTAGAAAGACTGTATAATAACACCAGAAAATGTATAATTATAATGTTGAGAAATGTAAGACACAATTGTACCTTAGAGCCTACCTCTATTATAGTACTTGTTACCTTGTGTTGAAATTACTTGTCCTTACTTGACTGTCTTTATGGCTAGACTTGGGAGTGCCAAGGGCAGAGATGGGCTTATTTATACTACAGTGGATGATAAATGTATCCACAATGCTTTGCCCATGGTACACAATGCTGAATGAATAATAAACTTCGTTCCCACCAGACAGTTCCCAAGAGCTAACCGTTTTTCATATTTTTAAAATTATGACAAATGGCATTTAGAGTTTCTTTTTTTTTTTTTTAAAGATTTTATTTATTTATTTCACAGAGGGAGAGAGATTACAAGGAGGCAGAGAGGCAGGCAGAGAGAGAGGGGGAAGCAGGCTCCCCGCTGAGCAGGGAGCCCGATGCGGGCCTCGATCCCAGGACCCCGAGATCATGACCTGAGCCGAAGGCAGAGGCTTTAACCCCCTGAGCCACCCAGGCGCCCGCATTTAGAGTTTCTTTTCACATGTATACATTTTAAGTATTTTCTTAGATTTCTTGATTGAATGCTAAATGAAAGCACTGATAAAATCTTTGTGTAGTATTGGAAACTACAATAAAGTATCTACTGTAAATGAATATATAGAAACGATTGGTATATATGGTCCTCTTACAGAAGTCACTAGGGCAAGAAGATAGTACATCTCAGATAATCTGTTTTGGAGCTGGATTCTTCTAATGCTTATTCTCATTGTCAGAATTAGAAATACAAACTATTTGGAGACAAATTTTAGTAGAACTTGACCATCAACCAAAAGACAGACCATGCTTCTAAAACAAAGTGTTCTCCAGTCTCACCCCAAGATAATTACTGGGCACAGATGGTGTGAGACTCAAAGTGGGGGTCTCACATTTTGTACAAGGCTTTTGTAACACTGGAGGGAAAACTTGAAAACCCCTAGGCAGCCCTGGGCTCTGCGTGTTGGATCCCTCCTCCATGCCAAATTCACGCACGCTCATCTTTCTGTTTTAGTCCCTAACTTTGCATTCCATGAAATTAGAACCTTATAAGTGCCTTCTTTATTGGTGACCTTTAAGAGGTAACATGGGCTTCTTGGGGGTCATTCTGTAAAGAGACCATAGCCTAAGGTGTGATATCATCTGTTACATTGGGGGGAAAGCGAGTTAGAACCACAGTGAGACTGGAGAGCTTCTCTGATGCTATGGCCTGAACTGAGGGTGTGGATATTCACAGACATTTAGAACACAAAGAGGCTGTAAGTCACAATTTTTATTAAAAAAAAAAAAAGTTGCTCCTAACTATTGTGGTGTTTTGTACCCCTAGTAGCTATTTACTATGTTTATGAAGTTTATAAAATGTTGCCTTTGAATTCTCATCGCCTTGGCTAATTTTAATGTGCCTTCGTTGGTAGAAAATTCATACCCTGAAAAAAAAATTAATCATTACTATTTATTGAGTGCTTCTTCTGTGCCAGGCACTGTGTATTAGGTATGTTTTAGATATATTATCTCAATCGTTTAAGTACTCCTTTGAGGGGCACGGTATTGTTCCTGAAATATCGTGAAATAACATTTTTAAAAACCCCAGAATTTTCAGAGATTAGCTTGCTCAAGGTCAAAGCACTAAGGGAAGGTTCTGGGCTTGACAAAGGTCTGTCTGTTATCAAAGCACCCTTCTTAAAAAGGATGATGGTCTGGAACTGTGGTAAAATTTAGTATATTAAAATAATTAAATTGGTTTGTGGGTATGTTTCATGTGGGAGTTCTAGGAATTCCTTATAAAATAAACCTGTGATACTGAAGTTCAGTAACTTCCCATCTTTCAAATAAGCCACAGGAGTATTGATCTGACCTAGTAGAAGAGTTAATGGAAGCTTTTGGCCCTGCTGGCATAACTGTATATTCCAACTATAAGACATTCCAGAGAAGGCAAAACTATGGAGACTATAAAAAGATCAGTGGTTGGCAGGGGCTTAGGAGGAGGGAGGGAGGAATGAATGGTTAGAACACAAGATTGTTAGGGTAGTGAAACTATTGGATGTAGGGCTGTTAATAGTGGATATGTCATTACACATTTATCAAAACCCATGTATTAGAATGTGTGACACCAAGAGTGAGCCCTAATGTAAACTATGAAGTTTAGTTAGTAACAATGTCTCAGTATTTATCAGTTGAAACAAATGTATCACCTCAATGCAAGATGTTAATACTAGCAGAAACTGGGAGGTGGGGGTGGCAGGCCAATCTGTCCTTTTTCCCTTGATTTTTTGTAAGTTGGAGGGGGAGACGAACCATAAGAGACTCTGGACTCTGAGAAATAAACTGAGGGTTATGGAGGGGAGAGGGGAGCGGGGAGCAGGGAGCCTGGTGGTGGGTATTAAGGCGGGCACGTACTGCATGGAGCACTGGGTGTGGTGCCTAAACAATCTCGGATCACTGAAAAAATAAAGTTAAAAAAAATAAAATAGCTCCAAAAATAAAATCCTTTTAAAAAAAAAAAAACCAAAAAACTCCCCCCCCAAAAAAACTCAACTCATTCCCTCCAATTTCAGGATTTCCTTCCTTTTTAAATTTACTGACCCTGGGTCCTAAAACATCAATTACATTTAGGATTCCTTTGCCCTGTCCTCCCACTCCTGGTCTTTTGCTAGGTGTGTGGATGAGCTTTTCCATATATACTTTCTCTGTTTTTCTGGCTGCCAGTATGCTCACTGTTTACACTTGCTCTGCCCACTCTCAGCCTGTCCTGCATGTGGGCATCGGATTCCTGTTCCTGTAGCGTTGCCTCGATTGTCTCCCTCCCTTGGCCAAAAACCTTTGTTTCCCCTCCCAACTCACAATTTATCGGCATCAGGCGTCCTATATTCCTTGAAATCTTGTTAGAAGAAATCCAAGGTGATCTCTATCAGTACGGTGTTTATAACTTTTTGTTGACATTGACTCTCAGGGTCTTAGGTTAACATTGTGTCGTACCTGTCTTTCTCTTCTTGGTGGTAGGGACTGTATTTTCCCTCTACATTGTCCTTGAATCACTACAGTGCTTTGAAGACAGAGGGCCTAGAAGGTTGCATTCAGCTCGATTCAGTATATCTATGTTCCCAGTATCCTTAGAGCTCTGTGTTAGGTGAAATGAAAGAGAAACCCATTGCCCACATGACAAGCAGTGTGATACACAGAACAGTGGCTGAGATGTCTAATGTTACAGTGTTGTAATTTGGTATTTGATCAATGGCACATTTATGTGGGGTTTGTAGCCACTACTATGCCCTATTGTGTCTCGAATTAAGAGTTTAGATTGGGGGGCCACCTGGATGGCTCATTAGGTTAAGCGTCCAACTCTTGATTTTGCCTCAGGTCGTGCTCTCAGGGTCGTGAGATCGAGCCGTGTCAGGTTCACGTGTGGAGTAGGCTTCTCTCTCCTTCTGCCCCCCTCCCCCGACTCATGCACTCTTCCTTCCTAAAATAAATCTTAATGCTACAGTTTTAATGAGTACATTTTGAACCAAGCATCTGTACACATGCCTTTCCAAAAGAAATTCTTGTTGCGTAGTAAATGGGTGCTTTTGCTATCTTTCCTATTAGAAGATTGAAAATGATATTTAAAGATATTGTTGCTTTGAAAATTTTATATTCTTAGAGGATTCTTGTGACTGTCAAGTAATTCTTAAATTCTTTTTTTACCTTTTGTGGCTTAATTCCAATATAAGATTTTCAACGGAGTAAAAGGAGTTGTATATATTTTCTAGGTCTTTTTCTTCATCCCAAGTAGAAGGTGGGGTGACATAGAAATACTTAGTGGTTCAGGTACTGCCTCCAATATTTAAGAGTTCAGCTTGAAGAAAAATAATTGACTGGAAAGAATAAAGGAGTATGCATGTATAGAACCAAATTTGTTTCTTATTTGGTTTCCAAACTGTTTAAGCAAAGCACATTTCAACAAGATGAATTTCAGCTTGAGAGATGTCCAGATGTTAAATGGCAGGACTCCAAATACTGAATGTGCTGTGCTTTTAGAAAAATAATCTTTTTTTTTCCTTTTGTTTCTTTAAAAATAAAGGTCAAGAGAGATCAGCAGGAAAGTCAGAACAGAAGTGGATTTGGAGATAGAAATGTTCTCATTGAGGAATAAGGGGGGTAATCTTTTAAAAAGGAGATGCAGTTTAATAATATGTAGGAAATGGGCTTAAGATTTCAGTTGACTGTAAACTCAGTTCAAGTCAATAACACAATTTGGTGCCAAAAAAGTTACTGAAATACTAGGTTGTTTTAATCTGTTTGACTGTTGGGGGTTGGGGGAAGATAAGGATCTTATTAAGGTTTCAGGTGCTACATGCATTTTTAACTTTTGTATTTGTTTGACTTACAAAAATGATAAAGCTATGACAAAACTCATAATATTTTTCTCATCAAATTTCAAGTCTTTATTAGATTGTAGTTGAATTAAAAGTTATTTCTTAATTCTCCAAGATAATAGAAATAGTAATTGGTCAGAAAAGCCCGAAATATAATAAGGATTGTAGAAGAGGTGTTGGGGGTGGAAAAAGAGAAAAGATGGGTAAGATGGAAAGTTGTCCAAAGCATTCTGAGTGCTTTAAAATAGAGCAGAAGGTAGCCTTAGAAAATGTCAAGTGACTATTTGACATTTGTGAATTAGACCTTAGAACATTTACAAGATGAATTTCCTTTGCAAGTGGTCTGTAGGTGGTCACTTTTGGTTGCCTGGTGGCTTTCCGAAGAAGAGTTGCTATCTTACTTGAAATTTTATTTCCAGTTCCAGAAAACATTGTATTTTAAAAGTGGTGACGATGATTCCATTTAGAACTGCTTGTTTAAACACACACACACACACACACACACACACACAGGGCAGGATAGTGACCCTGTTCTCTGTAAATGTGGTATCCCTAAGCAGCTGAAGATAGAGGGAACTGTTGGTAAGACAGCTAGTGAAGAAAATGGCAGCCAGATGCCAAGTAATGGTGCTCATAAATAACTTCAGTGGTCTATTTAATTACAAGGAGGGTAAAATAATTTTTTCCCCCTGAGGCAGGTTAATGCTTAAAGGATAAAGGAAGCACATTAGGGATTTCATATGCCCTTAACCCAGAATATTTTTTGACTTTATGTATCACTGGATGCCTGCACAAGTACAGTTGATCCATATGACGTAATTTCAGGGAGGTGAGTACACACTTACTCCTTTTGTAACTGCTCACTGTTACTCCAAATTTTCTTCCCTCTAACCTGAGTCACCTCTTCATAAGTAGAAGATACAGCATGCATATGCAAGTAACAGTAATGTATCTATTGGGTTTTGCATTTCAACCTGTTCTATTTCTAGAATGATTTAAAATATTAGGTATATAGGAAAGAAAACGAAAACAGAGGTTTTTCTTTTCTTTTTTATTTCACTGGAGGAGTTGAGAATTAGAGAGTTGGGTAGCAATAAATAGAAGTTAGATCTGTCAGCTACTGAATTGTGTGATCACTGAATTTTTTCCTAAACTGGAACATGACCTGTTGTAAGGGTTAAGTGAAAAACCTACCTACAGCATCTAATTTATAGTAGGAACTCACTGAAATGGCAGGGCTGCGTAAGTGGAAAAAAGGGTATAAATAAGGAGAGTTTGGGATTTCAACTTTGACACGCATTCACCTGTGGTGGTTCTGCCTGACGATACTTCTTAGTAATTGGACCAAGGTTATCTGCATAAAGTCACCTTGAGTTTTTCAGCTATCTTCTGAAAACCATCGATGGAGGCAGGGGCACCACAGAAAAAGAATCACTTAGAATATTTGCACTTGATTCTCAATTTTTAGGGGAGTAATAAAAATTCTGTGAGAGAGCTTTAAATTTTACATTTGAATTTAGTTCATCAGAAATGACATTTGGGTCTAGTGTTAATTTTAGTAAATTAAAATGATGGAGTTTCAAGTTTTTGGTTTACACATGTTTAAAACTTGTGAGTCAGGAAACTCCTATCAGAAACTTAGCATTTTAAAACTAACACACCAGACAACATAGGACAATGAGTTGACTATCCCAAGAAATGCATTTTTACTATATTTTGAAGTAACATTCACTAAATTTTACTTCTTTGGTGTCAAGTTCTACAAGTTTGAACAATTGTATATATTTGTGTAATCATGACCACAATAAGGCTACACAACAGTCATCGCACCCCCAAATATCTCATTTGCACTGCTCCTTTGTAATCATACCTTCTCCCTACGTCTCACCCTTGGCAACCCCTCATCTCTCGTTAAGTGTTTTCCAGGAAGTCACATGAATGTAATCATAAAGTAGTAACCTTTGGATACTGGCTTCTCTCACTTAGCACACTGACCACATTTGAGATTCATCTGCGTTGTTGTGTCTAGCAATATTTTATTCCTTTTTATGGCTGTGAGTACTACTTTGTTGTAGGGAGGTACTAGTTTCTTTGAAGGACAGTCGGGATGTCTTGGGTTGTTGATATTGGTGACTAGAGCTGTTACTATAAATATTCATGGACAGAGTTTTGTGTTAAGGTAGGTTTTTATTTCTCTGGTATTTAGTTTCTAGTCGTGGGATTGCTGGGTCATATGGAAAGGATATGGTTAACCGAAAAAGAAGGTGCCAAATAATCTTCCAGGAGGGTTGTGCCATATTTCATTCCTGCCAGAAATGAAAAGTCTAGTTGTTCTGCATCATCCTCATTACCAGATATTGTCAGGTTTTTTGTGGTCTTTTCTCTCCTCCCCTCCCCGCCCCTCCCTGGCCCTCCCCTTCCCTTTCCACTCCTTTCCTTTCTCCTTTCCTTTCCTTTCCCTTCCTTTTCTTCCTTCCTTCCTTCCTTCCTTCCTTCCTTCTTTCTTTCTTTCTTTCTTTCTTTCTTTCTTTCTTTCTTTCTTTCTTTCTTTCCTCTCTCTCTCTCTCTCTCTCTCCCCCCCTCCCTTCCTCCCTCCCTCCTTTTTTTTTTCTTTCTTTCTTTTGCCATTCTGATAGGTGTGTTGTAGTATATTGGTATGATTTATTATTTTACATTTTCCTAATGGCTGTTTCTTTTCATATGCTCATTTGGTAAAGTTCTCGGCTGAAATACTGAGCCTATTTTTTAAAAAAAAATATTTATTTATTTGACAGAGAAAGAGAGTACAAGCAGGCAGAGCAGCAGGCAGAGGGAGAGGGAGCAGCAGTCTCCCTGCCAAGCAGAGAGCTGGATGTGGGGCTCAGTCCCAGGACCCTGGGATCATGACCTGAGCCAAAAGCAAATGCTTAACCAACTGAGCTGAGCCACTTAGGTGCCCCTTGAACCCATTTTTATTTTTTTTATTTTTTT
>LNAC01000217.1:2111668-2297343 GCA_002007465.1 Ailurus styani
AGGCGCCCTTGAACCCATTTTTAAAGTAGATGTCTTAGGGGTGCCTTGGTGGCTCAGCCGTTAAGTGCCTGCCTTCAGCTCAGGTCATGATCCCAGGGTCCTGGGATTGAGGCCTGCATCGAGCTCCCTGCTTGGTGGGAAGCGTGCTTCTCCTTCTCCTACTCCCCCTGCTTGTGTTCCCTCTCTTGCTGTCTCTCTCTCTGGAATAAATAAATAAAATCTTTACCAAAAAAAAAAATAGACTTCTTATTGTTGAGTAATGGGACTTCTTTATTTATTTTGATACCAGCCCTTTGCTGGACATATGATTATTATTTATTTATCTATCTATCTATCTATCTATCTATCTGTCTGTCTATTTATTTTTAGCCCGTACCTTGTCTTTTC
The DNA here is from genome assembly GCA_002007465.1 of Ailurus styani. Lineage (NCBI taxonomy): Eukaryota > Metazoa > Chordata > Mammalia > Carnivora > Ailuridae > Ailurus > Ailurus styani. The sequence continues at coordinate 2,112,056 of LNAC01000217.1, forward strand.
ACTCTCTTTAACTGTGTCTTTAACTGAGCCAATGTCTTTAATTTTGATGAAGTCCAATTTATCTTTTTTTTTTATGATTTATGCTTTCGATGTCCTATCTCAAAACTCTTAGCCCAAATCAAGATGACAAAGATTCTCTCCATGGTTTTTTTTTCCTAATAGTTTTATAGTTTTGTGTTTTACATTTAGGTCTGTGACACATTTTGAATTACTTTTTGTATAAGTTATAGAGTGTAAGTTGTTTCTTTTTTTGAGTATGGATTTCCGATTATAACAGCACCATTTGTTGAAAAGACTACCCTTTTACTGTTGAATTACTTTTATACTTTGAAACCTCAGGTCATATTTGTGTGCTTTTATTTGTAGACTTTGCTCAGTTCTTTGATCTAGATGTCTATCGTTTTGCAAATACTACCAAGTCTTAAAACTCAGTAGCATGAGTTCCCTCAGTTTCTTTTTTTTTTTTCTCTCTAAAATTCTTTTAGCTTTTTATAATCCCTCACCTTTCCAGGGCACTGGGTGGCTCAGTTGGTTAAGCATCTGCCTTTGCCTCAGGTCATGATCTCAGGGTCCTGGGATCAAGCCCCACATGGGGATCCCTGCTGGCAGGGAACCTGCTTCTCCCTTTGCCTGCTACTCCACCTGCTTGTGCACGCATGCTCTCTCCCTGTCTCCCTCTCAGTCAAATAAATAAATGAAATCTTTAAAAAAAAATAAATCCCGGGCGCCTGGGTGGCTCAGTGGGTTAAAGCCGCTGCCTTCGGCTCAGGTCATGATCCCAGGGTCCTGGGATCGAGGCCCACATCGGGCTGTCTGCTCAGCGGGGAGCCTGCTTCCTCCTCTCTCCTCTCTCTCTGCCTGCCTCTCTGCCTACTTGTAATCTCTCTCTCTGTGTCAAATGAATAAAATAAAATCTTTAAAAAAAAAAAAATAAATAAATCCCTTTACCTTTCTATGTAAAATTTATTATTGGCTTGTTTCTACTTCAAAAAATATCTGCTGGGATTTTTATTGGAATTGTGTTAAATCCATAGATCAGTTTGAGAATTGACATCTTAACTTGATTAAGTCTCCTAATTCATGAATGTTATTTGTCTCTCCATTTGTCTAGGTCATCTTTGGGTGCTTTCATCAGTGTTTTGTAGTTCTTTATTTTTTTAAGGGGTGAGGGGGAAAGGGGGAAAGAGAATCCCAAGCAGACTCCCCGCTCAGCGGGGCTCCATCCCAGGACCCCAAGATCATGACCTGAGCTAAAGTTGGAAAAAAAGTCTATTTTTAAAGTGAAAGCGTTCACTGATTCTGATGCCTTAGGATTTTTCACCTTTTTTTCTAACAGAGATGTGGTTTCTTTAAAAATCTTGATTTCATCATCCTTTACTGCAGCAGGAACATCAGGAAACTCAGTCATTCTAGATTTTTGTCTAATTAGTGGTGGACCCAGGCCCTTAATGATAGCATGCCCTCCCCTTGATAGGGCAGTGACCATATAGACCAATTTTATTTTTTAGACCAGCTTCTTGTAAGCTACAACAGAGTAGAGTGTTCTGACATCACTATTTCCTATTTCTCTTCACTTTAAGTTACAACTTCTGTCTTTGGGGGAAAGCAGGCAAAATCTAATTTGTAATGGACAGAACTAGTTGTCCACTTAAACAATAGAAAACTGAGTCATAAATTCTGTCTTCATAAAACTCTTCCATACTTTTGGAAAATGAGTCATTTTTAGGCAGCGTCGGCCATAGATAGTTGCCAGAAAATGATCTAACTTGGATAAGCTTGACGCTTTGTGTAAGTTTCTGGGCCCCTGTAGAGAAAGCATTAGGAACTAGAGATGGTTGTATGCTTGTCTGTGTGCCAGAGCTGTCAGTCCATCAACATAAGTCAATGTAGCATTTGGAATGTTCTAGTTCATTTTTTCTCTAGCATTAGCTTGTTTCAGAATCACCTGGAGAGCATGTTTAAAAACAGGTTGTTGTGTCCCACTCCCACAGTTTCTGATTCAGAAGGTCTGGGATGGGCCCTAAAATTTATATTTCTAACAATTCTGAGGAATTGCTAAGACTGCCAGTTTGGGGACCACTTTGAGATTCATTCCTTCAGTTTATCCCTAAAAAGACTTGATATTACAAAAAAATGCAAGATGTGGTTCATAATGAAATCTTGCTCATAAGTGACAGTCTCAAGCATTTGAGTTATTGAAAGGGAACAGAAACTCCTCCTCTCAAGAGCGAAGTCTATTGGAAATGTGGAGGGAGGAAAGAGAGCTGTGTCATATTGCCTTATGGCCTCTCCTTTTGTCAAAACAGGATGGGATGGATACCTAGAAATCTAACTGCTTATTATCTTAAGATTGGATCTCAGGGGCTCTTGCCTATGGGAAGTGTAGGATGTTTGAGTGTATTTCATTTAGTCAGAGAATTGCATGCTAAATTTTATAGGTTGAAAGCAGACCTGATTTGGATGCTACGATAGAGTGGAAAGATAGATCATAAACTAAGAAGTTGTGTGGTGTTGTGTGCCTCGGACACTCAGTACAATGGCTTTGGATAAGTCATTTAATTTACTCAAGCCTTGATTTGGTCAGGAAACAGGAGTTTTGGTCTTTTAAGTTCCTCTCTGGCCTTGAGATTTTGTTTTTGTTTACTTGCAACTGAGTAAGTGATACCCTGTTTTAATCCCTTACCACCATCCATCCCTATTATAAATTGAATACCTTTCTGAGCACCGTGTAACACCCTGATGTCAAAAGGAGAGGAAATGTAGTTGGCAAACTAAAGAATTTCCTTTCATCTTAATTTTCAAAAGAAGAGCTGTTTGAATCATGCTGTGTATTCTGTTCATTAGATAGAGATCTTGCCATATCATATTCATACTGCCTGTGTTGAAATACGGAATTTTCACGTCTTTCTAAAAGGCACACACTTTTGTCCGCAGATGACAAATAGACAAGGCCCAGCTGAATAAGCAATGAAGTTGTAGCTTGTCACAAGTATAGTAAGTGGAGGAGTTTCTAATACTTTGTTCTATCAGCTATCTAGTAACAGCTCAGCCTTCATCCTGAATAAAATGATAGAGTCATCACCAGTCTATTCTGGAGCCTACTTTTCTAAAGTAGTGCTTTGAAGAGAATTTTCATCTAGTAAGTAGTGAAGAGCTCCTGATGAATAATCATGTTTCTTTTAATTGGCTTAAATTGGGATGATTAGGAAGAAACAAAGGTGAGGCAAAGATTTGGGATTTTAGAGACTGGTTACATCCTGATTTGGTGGTGATACATACACTGGGCCTAGGACACACCATGGGCTTTACATAACTGCTTTTTGATACAGACGAGATTAGGTAGATACCAAGTGCCATTTGCCCAATGATCGTTTACCTACAGATTTAAGAAACCTTAAACTCAGGCAGGAACCTGCATGCAACCTGATCTCTTTATGAATCTGTAAATCTGGGGCACCCACTCTGAGATGGATACAAGCTTTGTGGGGTCACTCACTATAGGAACAGGTTCTACTTCAAGGCCTAGGATGGCCCACTCTCAAGTTCACCTTGGAGTTCAACAGAATTAATCCTGGTCTTGATCATGGAGGGAATCAAATAGCATTTGGAATTGAAGGAAACACAGCACCTTAGCTAAAAGTCTCAGTCTCAACCTCTACCTGATGTCTCGTATGCATGACTTGACTATCTAGGCTAGGTATCCTAAACACCTGACTTTTCAAAACTCAGGAAGCCTGGGCTAATTGGTGTAGCACGATAAAGCCACTTGATAATCCATTAATAACAAACCCAGAGACCCTGCCAGGGCTTCTGTTACTGCTGCTCTGTAAAAGGCGCCCTGTGTTGGAGAGTCAGCTAGCACTGATCCAATGACGCACAAACTAAAATGCGAGGATTATGGAAAAATAGAACTGAAGGCAGTGTTGACCATTCAAGCCATGTGTCCGGGCATAATGTGGGTCACAATTTCTCACTTTGCTTTTAAGATGGAACCACAAGGAATTTCTTTGTTAAGAATCAGGGAACATACGGTTGAACAAGCCAGAGGAAGAAATGATATCATGGCCCAGTTGAATCAACTGAGAAATATTTTTATATTAAAGAAATTCTTCATCCTTATTACCTCAACCTTCACATTCTTCTGTGTATTGAATGGAAGGTTCTTTTGAAAAGCAAGTTAACATAAATGGCCTTGTCAAAGCTTTAGGGAAAACTTTGAAATGTAAGACTCACTATTGAAAATCTCTAATATGGTTTTCTTTTGGACTAATGTATATGTTTATGATCACATCAGGATGTCGATCCCCTGCGATCTCTCTCTGCCCTAGTCTAAATGTATGCCTTGTGCCCACGTGTTCATTGAGGAAGCTCTCTTTGGCTCTGTCCTCTTCTCGTTGAAGGAACCCACGCCTGGACATTATGTCTGAGTCTGGTGTGTTATTCAAGCACAGTCCCATGAGACTGCCATTAAGGCTGGACGTGGGGGGAGAGCTGCATCTTTGCATTTTCAAACATCAGAAGGATGTTACCTGATCCTGGAAGAATCTTGGCTGCCGCTGAGCAGCCATCTCTGGATTAGTTTACTGTTGTTTTATAATACTGCTTTTTGTTTGAACCTATTGTGCCATTGCTGGCTGATGGGAATCATTTCATGCTGGCAGGCGGTTGTGAGGCAGTTCTAGGATTTCTGATAAATGGAGTTGCCCGTATCATGCTCATGTCAGCAAAATGCAAAGTTGGGTTTGGGGCCATCATACTCAAAGCTAATTGGAGACTGAAAATCTAGAGCCATGCAAATTTATAAATACAAGTACTCCTTAAGAGTAGACAGTACATTTAGTGGTTGAGTCTTCAATGATTGCCTTTTTTTTTTTTCTTTTTTAATTCTGTGTAGGGAACCATTTTAAGATAGTCTGTGAAAAGAGAGAACCAAGGAGGAAAAGAGGATGAGGCAGGCTAGGTGAGGGAATGAACACAGGGAGAGGTTCAGGGGTTAGAGCAATGCTGCTTCTACTGTGTATATGCCAGCAGCTCTTTCAGCAGGCTAAGTCGGTGGAACTCCCCTCCAGAATTATGAGTTGGGTTTTTTTTTTTTAAGATTTTATTTATTTATTTGACACAAAGAGAGCAGGAGAGCACAAGCAGGGGGGTTGGCAGGCAGAGGGAGAGGGAAAGGCAGGCTCCCTGCTAAGCAGGACTGATGGGGGACTCCGTCCCTGGACCCTGGGTTCATGACCTGAGCCGGAGGCAGATGCTTAACTGAGCCCCCCAGGTGCCCCCAGAATTGTTTTAAATGCATTAAATAAGGTGAAAAGAACTCTAGAGGAAGCCAATTACACTGAAAGAGATTAACCAAAATAGACAAGTTGTTGTTGGAGTAGTATGTGCTTCCTTATTAATGCACAAAATCACAAGCTTAGTGGTAGATCTAATGACTGTTAAAATTTATAAGTAGTGATGAGCTTAAGTAATAGTCAAATTAAAAGCAACTGCAGAGTGAGAGGGACATTTTTATCAGTGACAAAGTCAGATACTGCCAGTACCTATTCTGGTTGGTTGTTCATATCCATCATTAAAAGAAAATGCTAAGTTTCAGGTAGGGATTCATGAAAAATAAAATGTCATTATTTTCCAGTCCCCGAACCAGGAATCCATAGATCTCAAGATCCCCCTGGTGAGAGGCGTTTGTCTTGAATATTAATTGGACCATTACTGGCTGTTTGACCTTGCGAGCTAGCTTAACTACCTATAGTCTATTTCCTCTCTGTAGAGGGTAGATGATACCTACTTTGCGGAGTTGATGGAAAGCTTTAGAATAGCTTGCCTAGCCTAATTTCTTGTGTCAAGATAGTAGGCATGTCGGTTCCTCTGACGGGATTACCTTTAGTAGTTAAATAATGAAATAACACTCCTGCTGACAGGTTCGGGCAGACTTTGAACTAAGGAGAGAAACCAGAAACGGATTATACTGAGAGAAGAAAACTCCTTTTACCTTCAGATTTTCTTGTTGTCAATGGTTGTTGACCCGTAAAGGGCATAAAGGGTGGGTTCATGGTACAATATGAAGGAAAGGAAGCACTACAAAATTTGGGGGAAGGAATGTATTAGGAAATTTCCTCTTTGCCTTGTGATCCACAGCCTTCAGTTGCAAAGACATAGCTTTCTGCTCATTGTAGGGGTTTGAACAGGAACTTGAAGTGACTTTGCCACGTAGCCCATTTGGGCGTGAGCTTTTCCATTTGTCGCCTAGGTCCCCTGATGTTTGATTGGCTGCACGGTTGACTGGCTGCATGTCTTGGCTGCTTCTAGAAGAGGCAGATTTACTACCTTCTTAGATCACATGTACTATACCTACAGAGCCCCCAAAAGTCTGGTTACTCTATTAGATTCTGGTTTGATATGTGAGGTATGGGTCCAGTTTTATTACTTAAGGAGAAACTCAGAATGGGGGATGCCCTGGTTTTGTATGAATATTTTCTTATGCAAACTTACCTCTAGGGCAGGGGGATGTGTTCTCTTTCTGGCTGGCCACACGAGTAGGTCTGTGCACGGTGCTGAGCACTTTTTTCTCTGATGACTTTTAAAGGCAGGATTCTGTAGCGTTTGATCCAGCCCTTCAGCGGGGGTGTGAAGTCTGTGAGGCAGTGGAGTTTTAGAGTTTCCTTGTCCCTTGGGTAATACTAACACCCCATTTAATGTCTCCTTTTCATCAAAACCAGATTTGTCGTCTCACTTATTTCCCAGTGTCTGGCTGAGATAGTGATCTTTATGAAAACAAACTGGCAGTAACTCAAGCCAGATAAGACGGGAGAGCTGTGCCTCGGCAGAAGGAAGCTGTTAAGGGGAACAGATGGAGACAATATCTAAACAACTTGGAGAAGGTGTATGCTGGCTCATCTCAGAGACACTTCCTGTCTCCCGAGGGCTGTTTGAATCAGGAGAGCCGCTGGGGACCTGCCGGCCTTCCCCAGCCCTGCCAGCCACCCTCTGTCAGCTGAGCACTTCTGCCAACACCCAGTGCCCACAGTAGACTTCTCCTGTTCTTGGACATTTCTGGATGCAGAAGTGGGGTACAGAGAGCAACTACAGTAAACTGTTATAGGATATGGTTAGAAAAGCAAGGTGTTGAAATTTGTAGAGAATTACAAAATCCACTATGTAGAGATGTATCATTTATTAAATTGCCAAATTGTGATAATTTCAAGGTAAAAGGACTTTTAGGAGGTTCCAGTGTATTGCCCATCACTCGGATTGCTGGTTATTACTGATCATTTCCTGACTACACATGGATGGGAAGCTCTCAGCACAAGGGAAGGAAAGAAACCTCTTGTCTGCATTTATGAGAACTTACCTCTCGGCTCTCTGCAGTTTTTACTCTTCTGTTAATCTAAATTCAAAGTACTTAAGCTCATGGCTTATCCTGTATTAACTTGCTAACTTACCTCCTTGCCTCGTGATTTTCTTTCTTCTGATCCAGCATGTCTAATCAGAAGGAAGATTTTATATTCTTCCCAGTGTTACTTTTATGATGTCAGCCTCTTACTTAAGAATCTTCCTTTGCTTCCCTATCATGTCTCAACTACTCTGGCCTTCAGGGCCTGGGGTGATGCCCTTGTATTTAATCTTGTTCTCTGATCACCAGTGTGGCTCGTTGGCTTCATGAGGGTGGCTCAGTCAGGGTCAGATACCACTTGTTCCTTTTTATCCTTTCTTTCGTGGGATTTTCTCTCTGCCAAATTCCACACGTTCTCTCTCTCATTCCACTCTGGTTTGTCCTGGAGCAGTTGTATCTTGGCCCACAGTGCCTCACCAGCATCCTTGCAGCCCCCTCTCACATTTGGATTATTTGGTAAATTGGGTTTTATATTGGCCTTTTGTTATTTCCCATAAGTTGGTTGACTTGTTTCCCCAGCAAGTTAAAGTTCCTCGAGTAGACTCAGTTCTATTTATTTAACATGTTAGGGTTGCCAGCAAATCACCGGGACATGGTAAGTGTTCAGTAAATACTTAGAGGGAGCGGGCAAATGGTACTGAGAGTTAGATACTTCATAGGAGGAGATGGACCCTTGATGTGGTCATCAGCATTAAGTGTGTCTGCTTTGTAGACCTAGAAACTTAGTTTTCCCCAATTTTATTCAGAGTTGATCCAGGATCAGCTTGGGGAAATAATTTGTAAAAGCCAAGGTCAGGGGCGCCTGGGTGGCTCAGTTGATTAAACCTCTACCTTCGGCTCAGGTCATGATCTCAGGGTTCTGAGATCGAGCCCCACCTTGGGCTCCACGCTCAGTGGGGAGTTTGCTTCTCCCTCTTCCTTTGCCCCTCCCTCAACTCGTGTGCTCGCTTTCTCTCTCAAATAAATAAGATCTTTTAAAAACAATAATAATAGATCAAGCTCAGGCTAATGATTGTGAGTTTACTCACAATAAGAAGTCTAACTTCTGGACCACTGGAATACTGATCAGTGCATCCTTTACCTGGAAGCAGGGTTGCCAGAAGGTTGTCCTAGGCCCTGTATGGCCAGGATTACTGGTTTGAAGCCGCTCGGAAACCCTAGCATGTGCTCTCTAGACTCCAGGGACGTAGTGCCTAGTTCTTGCTCTTAATTTTCATATCTTCTTCATAGATGGCTCTGCTTTTAGGAATGGAAGGGCTGATCTACACCGTTGGGAGTAAACCTGGTCAGTGGCATTCTAGAGGCCAGATCTGATTTGCTGGGGGAAGAATGGGAAGGTGACTTAGATAGTAGCACTAGCACTGTCCAAAGGCTTTGGATTAGAATTGCCCACACTATAGCCAGGGATGTGACGGGATGAGGTTTGTGCATGAGACGAATGTCGTCACTGCACTGAGAGCATGTGTGATTGTATAATTTTGGAAGGAGCAGGTGGGAATGCTGTGTGACGCTGAGGGGAGGGGATAATGTTGGGAAACAAGTGTGACTGAAATCTGCTAAGTTTGTTTTTCCTGAGGCTGCTGGCGCCAGTAATTTTCATATGAATAAGGGATGTTATGAATAAGCTAGCTTCAAACTACTTTTACTGGGTGATTTTTTACATGGAACTTTAGCGTATACAGAAAAATATATATATATAGGAATAAAATGGTTATTTTAAAAGAGAGTTCAATGTGAATCATAATGAGTTTTTTCTATTCTAAACTGGCAGAAGCTGTGGGGGATTAATTCCCAGAATATGCTTATTCTTTTAACACTATTTTTAGAAACTGAGAGCTACATGTTTTTGAGGACCTTCTTTGTCCCATGAACAGCATCAGGGGGGTGTTTTGAAGTGGCTCAAGCTCAGAAAGGCTGGTTGAATAAATACTAATCAATGGGCTGATCAAGGAGAATTGCACCTCTGAGCAACTGATGATCACCAAATGTGTATAAGAAGCTAGATGAAGAGCTTCTTGCAACTACCAGTAGTGATATTTGCAAATGGGAGTGAAGAAGGTTCACTTGCTCTGGAACAGGGGTCGGCTCATTTTTTCTGTAAAGGATCAACAACTCGTAAGAGCCATAGTGTCTCTGTTGGAACTACGTAGCTTGCCTTGTAGCATGGGAACTGCTGTAGACAATACAAAAACAAATGCATGTGGTGAAGTCCCAGGAAAACTTTATTTATGGATACTCACCTGCGATATTCATATCAACTCATGTGTCCTGACATACTGTTTTCAGAGTTTTTCCACCATTTGAAATATAAAAAAATACCCTTGACCTACAGATTGGAACGCACCAATCCTTGGGTATAATGTAGAAATAGGATGGGTTTAGGGGAGAAACAGTACAATATACATGCTGCTATATGTTTGTAGTAGTGCAAAAGGGAACTTCACCCTTCTCTTGGCAACTGATAGTTGTTAAACTATTCATTTTAAGAACCCATGATATTCTCAGCTGGTTAACTGGTTAATAGCTGTCCTAAGATATTTGGTCTATAACCAAACTACTGTTTTTGTCTCTGGATTCACAGGCTGTGGTTTAGTATTACTAGGTCTCTCCTATTGCAAAACAAACTGTGTATGTACACAAATGGGTGTGCATATGTACACACACACACACACACACACACACACACGTCAGAGGGCGGGCTCTTTACCTCTTACCTTCAGGTTCTTCTAATTTTTTTTTTTACCCACCACTCAGTGGTTCTTCATTTATTAACCATGTGGCAGTTTATTTCCGGAGGCACATCTTAGTTTTCTTTTGGTAGAGTCCTGTTTCTTTCCACTCTGGCTGACAGAGGAAAGCACAAAAAGACTTATGAAAATTAAGAAAACAATGTAACTTCAGTTCTGAATCTTGTCTACTTTGAGAAGGGTCCGTGTTTGAGGTCCACAGTTGATAGCCAAGCCCCAGACAGAGAATTCACTCAAATGGGATCATGTCATAGAGAAAGCTGAAACATGCAGGTAGACCTTAACCAAACAGTCCAAAGCTGTGCCCTAGTGAGAACTTTTGCTGATCCATGGTTAGCAGATTAAGACAGATGGATTCTCTAACTGGGAGCAGTGTTTTTGTTGTTTTTTAATGCATTTAATTATTCAAGGAATACATGAATGTGTTCTTAATGAGGATGAATCTAATTTCACATTTGACATTAAGCCCCCCATACTATTCCACAAAAGGGAACTGAATCATATCCTATGAATTGTAATGAAAATTGCTTTTTAAAAAAATTAAGACATCTTAGAAAACACAGGTTAGGATCTTTATTTTGGCCATGCTTTCTTGAGAATGGGGGTGAAAGGATGGCAGATTGGACAAGAAAATCTTTCTGTGACTGATACTGTGGTGAGTTGGCCTCCATTCTCAAGGCCTGAGAGAGAATTAAGCTGACTCTTTCATGGGGTACTCTGCAAGGCCCTGGGAGCCTAGTGGTCCCCCTCTAGTTCTGCCTCATGAGGTCATGTTGCCCCTGCAGACAGTCTTAAGGTCTAGACCTAAGACAAGCCTGGGACTGGCTCATTCTTGCCTGGACCATCCCCGGCCCATGGCAGCATCTAGCACTCCTTGTCCCCGGCCCATGGAAGCATCTAGCACTCCTTGTCCCCGGCCCATGGAAGCATCTAGCACTCCTTGCTCGAACGGACTCAGAGAATGAGCCAGTCCCAGTGTAGCTCCAGCGTTCCTTCACTCCCTAATCAACAAGGCAGCTAGCCATGCTGCCTCTCATGGTCTAGATTCCCAGGGTTGAAGTTAGACACCGGCTCTCTGTGCTTCCTTAACCGCGGAGAACTCCTGTGCGACTCCCCAGTTGGTCTCACCAAAAACCCTCTCATGAGGTAGGAAGGTGATGGTCTCACCCTTCCTCTAATGCGGAGAGGGAGCCATGTTGGGGTCTCACAGAAGATCTTTCCAAAGAAAACCTCCTCATGTCTTTCTCCGGAAGCTCGTTATGGAAGAGAGACTCAAATCTGGTTCTTCATTATCTCCCTTTTGCACACTTTCCAGGGTGGCCTGTCTTACAACTCACTTTGATAGCTGGTATTACTAGTTTCTTGTGTTAACAGTAAAAACTTCCAGTGTAGCCTCCTCCTTACGTGTGTAAGGTCTGGTTTCTCTCTTTGCTGAGGGCAAACAGGAACTGTTGTATTGTAGGGGTTGCGTGATACAAGACTGTTAAATTATTCACCTGTAGGGTCTCACGTAAATGCTACACACCTGCCAACACTTCATAAAATGGATCTTTAAATTTTTTGCCAATCTATTAAATATAAACCTATGTTTTTTATTAAAAGTTTGTCGGGCGCCTGGGTGGCTCAGTGGGTTAAAGCCTCTGCCTTCAGCTCAGGTCATGATCTCAGGTCCTGGGATCGAGGCCCACGTTGGGCTCCCTGCTTAGCAGGGATCCTGCTTCCTCCTCTCTCTGCCTGCCTCTCTGCCTACTTGTGATCTCTCTCTGTCAAATAAATAAATAAAATCTTTAAAAAAAAAAAGTTTGTCTTTACTAGGCAGTTCTTCATATGTTTGTCAGGCATTTTTAGTTTTCTGTGAATTGCCTTTTAATATCCTTAGCTCAATTTTTAAATAATGTCCTCTTTATTGATTTATAGTTCCTTGTATTGTCTGAAAGCAAATCCTTTGTTATGTGGTAAATACTGTCTCTAAGCCCGGACCTGCCTTTTAATTTTGGGAAACTGGATGGCATCAAAGATACCACAAGTAATTCTCCCTTGTGTGATTTTTTTGTTGTGTCTGGCTTAAGAAGACCTTCCTTCTCCAAGGTTATAGACCTACTCCTCTATACATTCTTCTAATGTTTTCATAGTTGGAATTTTTTTAACGTGTAGAGCTTTAATTCACCAGGAATATTTTTGTGAACAGAACTCTTAATTTTTTCCCAATGGAGAGTCAGTTCTCTCAACACTGTTGTGAACAACCAGCAGCATGGTCTGTGGTTACTGGGATAAAGGGTATTCAAAGAGCTAAAGAGGACCCGGTGGGTGAGAATGGCACATCTTTGCTAAACATCCGAAAGGCCAAGATGAAGAGACCTCTCAGTCCAGAAGATACTACTCTTCTGGGAAAGCTCTTGTAGCAATGGACTTTGTAGATCCACAGTATACCAGTCCACTGGTTGGAGCACTAAAATAGAGGCACACCTAAAATTGCAGGCAACCTAGCCATAATTGTCCATTTCTTTTCTGAGCAAGAAAAACCTTATTAAACATTTTCTACACGAATGTTTTATCACCTCTGATAGTAAAATTTCTTCAAAGAATATATATGAGATCCTTTTTTTTTTTTTTAAGCAAGCCCTTTATTCATCCCTAGTAGCATTTTTTTTTTCCAGACTAAGACTTTTTTTTTCTAGAGAAAATTAAGGTTCACAGCAAATTGAGCAGAGGGCACAGAGATTTCCCGGGAAGCTTCCTGCTTCCACACGTACACAGTTTCCCCGCTTCTCAACAGCTCCTGCCAGAGTGCCACATTGCTTAAAATTTGTGAATCTGCTTTGACACGTCATATTCACCCAAAGTTCATTGTTGACATTATGGTTCACTCTGGGTGTTGTACATTCTATGGTTTAAGCAAATACATAGTGACGTATTTATCATAATGCGTATGGAGTAGTCCTGTCAGAGTGCCACACAGAGTAGTTTTACTGCCTTCAAAATTCTCTCTGCTCCACCTATTCATGCCACTCCCTTCCTGGCAACCACCAGTCTTGTTACTGTGTCCATCGTTTTGCTTTTTCTAGACCATTGTATACTTGGAATCATACAGCACGTAGCCTTTTCAGATTGGCTTCTTTCACTTCGTAATAGGTATTTAAGATTCCTCTATATCATTTCATGGCTTGAAAGCTCATGAAAATCTCTGAATAATGCTCCATAATCTTGATGTACCACAGTCTGTTTATCCATCCACCTACTGAAGGACATTTTGTTTTTTTGTTTTGTTTTGTTTTGTTTTTTAAAGACTTTATTTATTTCACAGAGGGAGAGAGATCACAAGGAGGCAGAGAAGCAGGCAGAGAGAGAGGGGTAAGCAGGCTCCCTGCTGAGCAGACAGCCCGATACGGGCCTCGATCCCAGGATCCTGAGATCATGACCTGAGCCGAAAGCAGAGGCTTTAACCCACTGAGCCACCCAGGCGCCCTGAAGGACATTTTGATTGCTTCCAACTTTTAGCAATTATGAATAAATCTGCTGTGTGTGTGTGTGTGTGTGTGTGTGTGTGTGTGTGTGTGTGTGTAGGTTTTTGTGTGGAAATAAGTTTTCAACACCCTTGGGAACATAACAAAGGGGCACAATTGCTGATTGTATGGTAAGAGTAGGTTTAGTTTCTTAAACGGACTGTCTCCCAAAGGCACTGTACCATTTTGCATGCCCACCAGCAAAGAAGGAGAGTTCCTCTGTTCTGCATCCACACTAGTATTTAGTTTTGACGGTGTTCTAAATTTGGGTCATACTAATAGATGCGTAGTGGTATCTCATTGTTTCAGTTTGCATTTCCTTGATAACATAAGATATGGAACATCTTTTCTTAAGCTTATTGGCTATTTGTATATCTTCTTTGGTGAAGTCCCATTAGTACCTTCCAGTTTATTTTTCCAAAACCCTTCCAATTTGTTTGCGAACATTGTGTCTAAGAGGTCAGAGAAGATGATAAAGATGGCCAGGTAACCTGAGCTGAACGACTTGAAAACTGACCTTTACCTGCATCCTCCCATTATGGCCCCAGGTTTCATAGGAAGATGGAGGCTTATTTCCTTACCATTGGAAAAGTAGCCCCCAAAGCATAGCCTAAGTGAAAAACATTTACTAAGAATTCTAAGCCTTTGTCAAACCCCTCTTGTGTTTCTTCAATGCCATAAAGGCCAGTAGTGATTGCTGATTTGAGTCCAGGATTTTTGCCTTATTTTATATAAGTCCTTGCACGTAGACAGACTGAAATATTTGTCCCTTGGGCAGAGGACAGCAGGTGCTAGGACTATGTGGTAGAGATGGAGCAGGCACTTTTTAGAAGCTGAAAAAAGGCCAGTGAGGCCAAGCATCAGTCAGGGGCTGGAGCTCAGAGCCTTGTGGCCACCTGAAGTCTTTTGTGAGCCTGGTGCTGAAGGTAATGGATAAGTCGTTTAAGGGTTTTAAGCAAGTGAGATCAGGTTTGTATTACAGTAACTTTGGCTGTGTGAAGGCAAATTGGCATTGGGCAGGAATAGGTCCTGAAGGGTAGCTTTATTTTTAGCTTTTCGAGGACCCTCCATAATGCTTTCCAGAGTGGTTCTACCAGCTTGCATTCCCACCAGCAGTGTAAGAGGGTTCCCCTTTCTCCACATCCTTGCCAACATCTGTTGTTTCCTGATTTCTTAATTTTAGCCATTCTGATTGGTGTGAGGTGGTATCTCATCGTGGTTTTGATATGTATTTCCCTGATGCCAAGTGACGTTGAGCACTTTTTCATGTGTCTGTGGGCCATTTGGATGTCTTCTTTGGAGAAATGTCTGTTCGTGTCTTCTACCCATTTCGTGATTGGATTATTTGTTCTTTGGGTGTTGAGTTTGATAAGTTCTTAATAGATTTTTGGATACCAGCCCTTTATCTGTAGTGTCATTTGTAAATATTTTCTCCCATTCTGTCAGTTGTCTTTTGGTTTTGACAACCATTTCCTTTGCTGTGAAAAACTTTTTATCTTGATGAAGTCCCAATAGTTCATTTTGCTTTTGTTTCCAGTTTGCCTTTGGAGACGTGTTTAGCCAGAAGTTGCTGCAGCTGAGGCCAAGGAGGTTGCTGCCTGTGTTCTCTCTAGGATTTTGATGGATACCCGTCTCACATTTAGGTCTTTCATCCATTTCCCTTGATGCCATTTTAAAAAATCAGTTTTATGCAGGACTGGTTACAAAACTTGCAGGGCCCACTGCAGAATGAAAACATGAAACTCCTTGTTCAAAAGTTAAGAATTTCAAGGTGGTTACAACAGAGCATTAAACCAAATGCATGGCCCCAAATCTGCCCTGTCCCTGAGCCTGAGTCCGTGTGATAGGGTGACTTGAGTCAGGCCCTGAGAAGCTTCTCTGCCTCTTCCAGTGTAAGGCCAAGTCACTCCCTTGCTGTAGGCAAAGGGGCAAAGACAGAAGCAAGCTCGTGTAGCTCAAAGCCCTTCTTAACCTTAGTTGTGGTGATGGATAAACTGCAGAGAGGGTTGAAAGCCAAATTGAAAATAAGTATTATGACTGAGCTAGCTGGATGAGGATGATGGTAGAAATTAGCAGTCTTTATTATTTCTTGTTTTAATGGCTGTGGCTGATGACATAACATAAGAAAGGGAGGTACTATTTGAATCTGTTCCTTAGAACTATTCCTTCCCAGGACGCCTGAGTGGCTCAGTAGGATAAACATCTGCCTTCAGCTCAGGTCATGATCCCAGGGTCCTGGGATCGAGTTCTGCATCAGATTCCCTGCTCAGCCAAGAGTCTGCTTCTCACTCTACCTGCTCCTCGCCTTGCTTGTGCGCTCTCTCTCTCTGACAAATAAATAAATAAAATCTTTAAAATAAAATAAAACAAAACAAAGACAGAAGTGGCTTAAAAAAAAAAAAAGAACTATTCCTTCCTGACATGTACCCATTTAACTGGCTTTCTGAGAATATATTCTTGCATATTTTAGAAAACACTGGTGTGGGCGAAAAGATTCTTGCTGGAAAAAAATTTTTTTTCTTCAAAGAATTGGTGAGACACAGCTTTTCATCTCAATTTGAAGTGTTAGGACCATTCTCCTTTTGTTTGGTGCCTCTAGAAAATGGTATGGAGAACTTGCTGGCTTTTTTATAGGAATTATCAAAAATTTCAAGTTCTTAATTTTGAAAATTGAAAGTCCAATGTATACATATGTTTTTACCCACTTATAGCATAGAGGGAAGGATAGTGGCTGTGGAATTCGTCATTTGGGATATTCTGAAATTGGATGCTGTCTTTTTTATTGGTCATAAGTTGTCTTGGTGAGCTCTGTACCAGAGATATCTTGAGGGCAAAGTGTGAGAACACCCTCTAAAGCATAGCTTACATTTCTAGGGAGAAGACCTTGTGCTCACTCACTCAAGTCCTTTTCAGCAATTTTCAATGACTCAGAGCCCTGATATTTGCATAGTGATTCAACCAGCAAAGAGACTGGCTGCTGAGATAATTCGGTTAAGATAAGTCCTCCAGTTAATGCGTTTAAAAGGTTAATAAAGGCTTTTCCTGAGTAGTGTGCTCTACAGTGGTTTCCAGGAACTTGTGATTATCTAAAATGCTACCTACAGAGCTGGGTAGTAATAGTGATATTAAAGTATTCTTTCAGAGAGACCCACAAGGCCAGTTCTGGACGGTTGACATTAAACACTGCAAAATTCCACGGGACAGACAGCTTGGCAAGTTTGATTCTGGTGCATTCTGTTCAGAACTAGTTTCTTGTTTTTTGTGTTTTTTTTCTCAATAGTGGTTTTGTCTCCCTGCTAAAGGTCAGACTGCAGTTGTCCAGTACTGGTGGCTTTCCTTTGTGAGACCAGGGAAGGGGGTGAACATACTGACTTCGTTTTATTATGTATAATCTACCACAACACCAGGTTTTATAGATTTGAAAATGTAAATAAGATCATCTGCATTTTAGAACTGCTGGTGAACAGCCACGAATTCTGAAATCACCTGGGACATGTGTAGGTCTCCTCTGGGTTCATTTTCCTCCCTCTCTGCTCTTTGGTGTATTGGGGCCGTGCCAGCGTGGATTCGGTTTACAGTCGGGCTTAGTTAGAATCCTGGTCTCACGGTTTGGACCGTGGGTGTAGGGGGAGATTCAGTGGCTTCTGTGATGTGGGGTACCACATGTGGCAGGGCTCTTGAGTGACTAGCAGGTTGCCCATTACATAGTGGGAATGGCTACACATTCACATCCAATCAGCAGGGCGACACCTGGGGAGGGGCGGGGCTTGAGGGCAGACCTGTGTGCGTGCCTCTGGCCGGTGCCCTTTCTCTGCCCAGGGCCTGGGGGGCCAGAGGACTTCAGCTGAAGCCTCTCCTTAGAGGGTTCGACCAGGGGTGGCCCGTAGTGAACCTTGGCCTGCCCCAAGCTACAGTACAATCTTGTTGTACAGTCTTTCCCCTGCACAGGACTTAGGAAGAGTTTACAATTTATGTGTACTTAGGCCTACTTTCAGTATTGCTGGTTTCTGAGGAGCCTCACTCAATCTGTTCAGGGTACCAGCATGAAATAGCTTTCATCTTCCCTAGACACTGCTTATGACTGTGCTCTGTCAAGTCACAGTTCCAGTCCCTGGGTGAGCTGTATTGGCCATATTCTCTAATTGTTGAGTCTTTCTAAAACTCCCTGATCTCATATCCAGTTCAAGCTGTGCACCTCTCCTCCTCTCTTCTGAGCTCTAGCTCCTCCCCATGTGACAGGAAACGGAGCGAGGGTCCAGCAGTTATTGAGCTCGGCAAGTCACCGTCGGTGGTGAGAAAGCACTTCCATCTGGTTCGTTCTGAGGTTAGGGGTCTCTGCACAGATACTTTGTATGGCTGTCTTGGGGCTGTGCTTAGCTTCCCCTCAAGCTCTCCTGCACAGCACCTGTTCAGGGGTGCTGTGTTTCACTTGGGCATTGCTGGGTGTTCTTGTCCCATGCATGCTCCCAACTTCTCCTGGGAGTCCAGTGCCCTGTTGCCAGGCTCAGCAGCTGCCTTGCCACCCCAGGGCTCCTGCCCCACTAACTTGAACACTCCTTGAAAAGGAATTCTGCAAACTACAGGCTTCCCCTCCCACTCTGCCCAGGACTTAGAATGAACCGGAACAGAGTAGAATATTCCCACCTTCTTTCCTGAAGTACTGCACCTGGATCCCTCTAAGCTCTGCTTCCATGTAGCTCCTCCAGCAGGCTTCCCACCTTCCACATCTCTAGCTCAGAAATGGATGCCCATCTCCGTATTGTTGAGCATCCCCGCTCCAGTCCAGGTAATGGAGGCCAAATTCTCCCAAGTCCCTAACATGCCCCTTTCTGCTCCGTTGCCAGCCCAGAATGGGCCTGTGGATTCAGCAGCTTAGGAAGCAGCCAGACAGGGAACAGGATGCCTGTCTCCCCTTCTTGCATATACCCCAGTCTGTCCTAGGGATTGTCTCGGAACCCCTCCCAGGGTCCTGACTTGCTGGAGAAGCAGGTAGTAACCTGCACTAGAAACTTGCCCTCTACACAAAGCCAACAGCAACTGTTCTCCCTTTTTTGCGGGGGCTGGAGGGAGAGAGGGGCTTGGTCAGCTGGTAGGACTGGTCCTGTGACCTCTGGGTAAGCAATATGGGGCATTGTCTGTCCCTACATGTTTATGGCTCTCTAAGTAGGGTTCTTAGCCTCATTGTCCTCAGCTTTGGGCCTTGGCTATAAAGCTAAGAATAAGAAAAAAGTCCCATTCAATTTTATCTTCTTCATATTAGTAATATTCCCTTTCTTTAAATTCCTGCCATCTAATGCTGGGGACGTTTTTTCTAGGCATCCTTTGTTGCAGAACCAGGTTAAAACTTAGTGCTACTGCTGTAGGTTTTGAGTTGTAGGCTTAAAAATAAATCTAAGTTCAGGAATGAACTGCAGAAGTTTCCATGGACTTTGCTATGGTGTGAAAGTTTGTGTCCTCCCAAAATTCTTATGTTCAAATCCTAATGCCCAATGTGATAGTATTAGGAGATGGATTTAGGAGATGATTAGTTCATGAGAGCGGAGGACTCATGAATGGGATCACTGTTCCTATAAAATAGACCCCACAGAGCTCCCCAGTCCCTTCTGCCGTTCAAGGACATGTGAGTAGGTGGCAGCCATCAACCAGGAAGAGAGCCCTTACCAGACCAGGCTGGTGCCCTGATATTGGTCTTTGCAACCTCCAGAACTGAGAGAGACTTAATTAAAAAATATATATATATTTATTTGAGAGAACAAGCATGCAGGCATAAGCAGGGGTGTGCAGGGCAGAGGGAGAGGGAGAGAGAATCCCAAGCAGACGCCCCACTGAGCATGGAGCCTTATGCGGGGCTGGATCTCACAACCCTGAGATCTTGATGTGAGCCAAAATCAAGAATTGGACACCGAAGCAAGTGAGCCACGTAGGCACCCTCCTCTCCCCAATAATTACTAGCTGTAGGGATGGGAAGTTCAAGCTTCTTCAAGGTATCTTCAGTTTCCATCTACTGACTCCTTGCCAACTGGAAAGATTTTGAAAACTGCTCCTCCTTCACACTCACCTAAGAAAGGGAAAATCAAAATAAACTGACCGTCACTTCAAATAATAGATTTGACAATCGGGTGTGAGTAAGCTACTTGGTTGTTCATTTGGTCAACACATATGAGAGAAGGGAAGCCCTTGGAGATATGTGAGTGAAATGGTGATCCCTGTCTGGGGAAAATTAATCTGGCAGCAGCGTGTAAACTGGATCATCTGGGGCAGGGTTGCTGAAGATATAGTGCCCTAGTCAGAGGTCAAAGGCCAGACCAGAGGTCCAAGGGCCTGAATAGGGTAGGTGGCAATGTAGTGGAGGGGACAGGAGAGATGAAGGGAGAGAAGAGCACAGAGTTGGTGGAAGCCAAGAGCCGACTGGAATGAGAACACGAAGGGACATTGCATCATGAACAGAAACAGAGAATTAGAAAGGAAGATTAGTGTGATGGTAGGGAAGATCAGGGCCACCGTTACACTAAAGCGCTTTTGTGAGAAGGAAAAGGCGTGAGCCAGGGTGGAATCCCTGGGCCCATATTGTTTGCTGAGAAAGCCAGTAGGTAAGCACGGCTCCTCCTCTTGGCTGCCTTCTCTATGTATATCCCTGTTGTTCTTTTTTAAAATTGTTATAAAATATACATAACAGGAAATTGGCCATTTTAACCATTTTTAAATGTACAGTTCGGTGACATTAAATGCATTTATAATGTTGTATAACTATCACCACTGTCTGTCTCCTAAACTGTTTCATCTTGCAAAACTGAAACACAATCCCCATCAAATCCTAGTTCACCATTCCTACTCTGCCCAGCTCCTGGTAACCCGTTCTCCTTTCCATCTCAATGAAGTTAACTGTTCTAGGTACTTCCGATAAGTGGAATTCTACAGTGTTTGTCCTTTAATATCTGGTTTATTTCACTTATCAGAGTGTCTTCAGAGTTCATCTGTGTGGTGGTCTGTATCAGGATTTTATTAAGGCTAAATAATCCATTATATGGATTTACTGCATTTTGTTTATTCACCCATTGATGGACACTTTGGTTTTTTCTACTGTTTGGCTGTTAGGAATAACACTGCTCAGAACATTGGTATCAAGTATCTGTTGGAGTCCCTATTTTCAGTTCTTTTGGGTATGTACCCAAATGTGAAATTGTTGGATCATATATAATTCCACTTCACTTTTTGTAGGAACCACCAAGTTGTTTTCCACAGTGACTGCACTATTTTCCATTCCCACCAGTAATCCACAAAGGCTTCAACTGATCTACATTTTCACTAACATTTGTTACTTTCTGTGTTTTCCTTAAAACAGCCATCCTACTCCCTGAGGTGATACATCATTGTGGTTTTGATTGGCATTTCCTTAATGTTCCTATTTGATTTGTATGCAGCTTCTAATGTATTTTACCATAAATGTACTGTGTAAATAGAATGTCTTGCCCCCCTTTTAAACTATACTTTTCAAGAATCTGCTAAGAAAGAACATCTGTTAACCTTGTAAATTTATGGCCAGCCTTTACCCATCTGAAAACATGCTCACGGGGTATGTTTTCACTTCCCTTTGTAATGTAATAAAAGTTTAAGATGTGTTTCATTCGACATGCGGAGTGTTTAACAATTTTTTAATTAGTTCTGAGCATTTAAAAATCAGAAAAGCTTGTAAGAACTTGGATTTCCTGCTTACAAGGAAATCTTGAGCGTAGGCCCCAGTGGTTCATGCTCTCCCAAGACAGGACTGAGTAGCACATGGCCCTCTCCCGTCAGCTTTGCCCCTTGCCAATAACTGCCTCACCCTTGCGGGCTTCTGTTTGCAGGACCTGCTAGAATGGATTTTCTGAGGCTAAAGTTCGTCTCCACTTATTCCAGTTAATATTAATAATGTAGGTGATTAGAAGTGGCTGATACTTACACTCTACCTGGCTGCTTAATACCTCCACTGACTCTTTCCAGTAAATTCTGAAATCTTGTGTCTGTTTTTGCATGCCTCAAGCCCTTTGGCACCAGTCTTGCCAACAAATTGGTCCCGACTAGTTAAAGGTTGCTTCCAATCAGAGAGTATCTTCTTACCTGGAATAATTTGAGATCACGTTTCTGTGTACGTGTAAGGCACAGGTACACCTCTAGTTCTCTCACGGGCTGGCGCAGTGGGTCTTCAGTGTGTTACCCTAACGCTCAGGCCCTGCTTGTGGTTCTGGGCCACCACTGATCATTTTGAGGAAACTCCTCTTCACATATGCCAGATAATTGTGTTTGTGAGTGTGTGCCCACCCATTTAGTATTCTGTGTCTCTGCCAGAATTACGGCTTCAGACATAAACAGTGGATGCCCGTGGTCTGGAAATACAGTCAGCAACGTCTGCCAGCGTTTCGATGGTGAAGCTGATAGGTGGTCAGCTTCGGATCCTGTATCTTCCAGACACTCAGGACCGGAAGGTGTTAGGTGAGGCTGCTTTGCAGTCTTGAAGTGGAGGCGGGGTGACACGTGAGCCGGCCCCACACCAGCCTCCCGGCAGGATTTGTTACTGCCCGGAGCTGGCTGCACTGTCCATCAAGCCAAATTTCCTGAAACCTGAGACCACCAGGGTGTAATCGTGTTCTCTTCTAACCGGCTCCTGTTCCCTCAAACCTTGGCGTGACTTTCCTTGTGGTTTGCAGCCTGGCGCTCTCTGTGTGGTCGCGAATGACTCCTTCCCCGAAGGTGGTTCACGCCCTGTGTGACCAGGAGGGTCGTGGTAGAACCCCTTCCCGCCCCCACCTCCACTCTCCAGGTTTCTTCTCTGAAGCTCCTTGGTCATCTGTCCAGGCAGCTGAGCTGGAAAGCTCATTGTCAGAAGCCGAGTTGGCCCTGATGGTTTGTGCTTCCTGTCAGAGGGGAAACCGTCCTGTATATCTCAGTGGCGTGTGTGTCTCCTGTTGCCGGCCACTTTCTTTTTGTGTCTATTACTCTTTGCCTGTCGGTCGTCTTGCTCCTAACTAGGCATAATATTCTCAGTGGAGTTTGAACTTCATTTTCTCCCTACCCTAGAAGTTTCCTTTCTGGCTTCTTTCCCCTTTCCCCCTACAAACACCACTTGTGTGTCACTTTTTCCCCATGGCGGGTGGGACAAGATTCCTTTTTATTCATGTGGTAGCCTGGCATTCCCTTCCTCTTTTAAGGGTTTTAATAAGTTTTCTCTATTTCTGATGTCCATTTTAATACAGAACAATGATGAAATTGTTAGACAAGTGAAGTAGTACTTAATTATCTGTCTGGAAATTCTGGCGTATCTCAAAGGCTTTCTGAGTGAGAATTCACTGTGGATGGCAGTGAAGGTGCCCTATTCTCCAACATGCTATGGGAGAAGGTCCCACAGGCACCATTGGCCTGATGACCCTGTCTTCTCCCCCTTGATGGCCACTCCACCCCGGGTAGCTGCTGTTTGGACTTAAGAGCTAGCACACAGTAAAGAAATTGACTTCTACAAAAAGGACCTGAGTTGGGGCACCTGGGTGGCCCAGTCAGTTAAGCAACTGACTCTTGATTTCTGCTCAGGTCATAATCTCAGGGTCGTGAGATCGAGCCCCACATTGGGCTCTGTGCTCAGTGTGGGGTCTGCTTGAGAGAGATTCTCTCTCTCCTTCTCCTCTCCTCTGCCCCTGCTCACTTTCTCTCTCTCAAATAAATAAATAAAATCTTAGAAAAAGAAGGGGATCCAAGTTGAAATTTTTTTAACATGGTTTCGTTAAGACACAAGGATTCTGAAGCCCCCTGGGGCTCCTGCTATCAGATCGCAGGGACATCTATACTCCTCAGTGCCAAGACCTACAGACTCAAGGGTGGGGACATGTAACAGAGAATGCAGTCCCCAGCTGCCTCTAGTCCTGGGAAGATAATCTAGGAGGCTCTCATTAATAATTAACCTACATATAAAATCAAAGATGTCCAGCCAAGTGCAGCAGCAAATGCTGCCACCTGGTGAGCTGATTCTGGTTGAGCAGGGTGAAGAGGACCTGGAAGGAATGGTATCTAGCCCAGGGAAACCGGGGTAGGAGCTTAGAGAGAACCGGGTTGGAGTCTTAGCGATTCTGGTATAATGGGAACATTTTGCTTCTCAAGCCTATTTTGTAATATTATATATTTGGGTGGCTGGTTGTTTAGTGCTTTGAAATGTTTATCCAGTCATACATGTACATGGTACAAAACTTAAAAGGTCCAGAAGAGAGTACACAGTGGGAATTATGTCTTCCTTTTTCCAGTTCCCCTCCCAAGGTAGCCACTCTTGATAGTTTCTTTTGTAGATTTCAAGTGTAATTTCTGAATAGTGACATAGAGTTGTAATGCCACATGTTTAAATATATAAATACTTCATACACTCACATCTTATTCTACAATTGTTACACAGGTGTGTACACAATTTGGGAACATGATTAAATAGTTTTCAGTAATGATGATTTCCTGCAGTCTTTTAATCGTGATTTAAGCAGAAGGAAAATTAGAATCTGGGACTGAATAGAATGGCCATTCTATAAAGCAACTGCTGCTGAGGACCATGGAACATGTCTTAGAGAGGAAATGACAGGTGCAGAGGTTGAGCCTGTCACACTCTTGAGGGAGGGTACACAGTCTCACAGGTCACACACAGTGGTGGCCACAAGTTTGTGCTGGGCTTTAAGTTCTTTGTAGCCCTCGTTTTCTCCCTCCCAGAGGCTACTATTGGGATATGTGTAAAGTGTATCATTTAGGTCTGTGTGCATTCCTGTATCTCATCTTATGTGTAGGTCCAATTGACCCTTGAACAGCACAGATTTGAACATAAAAAGACAGTTGACCCTTGAACAATGTAGGGGTTATATGATAAATACAGGTTCATAAGTATATTTTCTCTTCCTTATGATTTTCTTAGCATTTTTTCTTTATCTGACTTTAACTCATAAGAATGTGATAAATAATATATCTAACATACAGAATATGTGTTAATTGACTGTTTGATATCAGTAAGGTTTCCAATCAACAGTAGGCTTTAATAAAGTTTTTGGAGAGTCAAAACCTGTATGCAGATTTTCAACTTGGGGTCGGGTTGGTGCCCCTAACCCCCAGGTTGTTCCAGGGTCAACTGTGTACTTAATTTAGGCAAATGTAAGGCTATCTTAGTTGTAGCTTTTAGTTATTTGTAGTTTGAGGGTTTGGGGTCTGGTTTTGTTTTACTGGGCTCTGAAAGTTCCATTCTTTTTGCTAGATATACATCTACTTTGTTGCTACCTAACCTGGTGTGGCTGAACTGAGATTTTGAATATAGTTGAAGCAGTTGTGGTGACTTTACCCCAGTTTTTCTTAGATCTTAGTTTTTGTTTATCATAAACACTTTAAAAGAAATCTAATTTCGAGCATTACCTCAAAAACTAATGATGTACTGTATGGTGACTAACATAACATTAAAAAAAAGAAAGAAAACCTATGCAACCTTAAAATTCCACTAACCTCGTGTATCAGCTTTTCTAACTTTTTCATAGGTGGATATGCCTGGCAGAATTATAACAAAAAAAATCCATAAATTGGTATTTTTTTTTCCACTTCACTACATCTTTGCTCCTCCATTTTTCTAAGCTACCATCATACATGTTCATGGCTACATAATATTTCATCTATATCTATAATATCATAGTCTCTTCTGTGAAACAACTTCTAAGTTGTTGATGTGTTAACATCACTGTAATTAATATCCTGTGCATACTGTTGGTCTTTTGTTCTTGTCATTTTCTTCTGTTACTTTGCCAGAATAGATGGACAACAAGAGATTATGGGGTCAAGGAGAAATGTTGTTCTGTGGCTTATGATGCATGTGGCCATGTTCTGCCTCTCACTGTATTTCCAGAAATGAATGCAAGTGTCTGTCTTCCACGGAAAGCAGACTTCTTTTATTTTTAGAGTGTTATAGTTAGAGCTGTTGCCATGGAAATTGATTTATCAGTGTCATGATGGTCAGCGGAGAAATGAGGAACTGCAGGTTCTCTAGGTTGTGAAGGAGTTGTGGAGAGTGCCATCTGCTACCTGCTTGTGTGTCCTTTCTCTGCCGCCAGGCCTCCTGCATGCACATCACCACGTGAATAGTGAGCCCTTCTGCCCTCTGCTCTCTGGGTCACCAGTAGCCAGTTAGTGCACAGCCCTGCTTCAGTGTGGCCTGGGGAGCATGTGAGCTGGGAACTGTAAACATGGCCATGCATCTGGAGAAGAATGGTGCCTGGGATGCTGCTTCCTCTGTCTGTATCCCAACTGAAGGGCCATTAAGAAGTGGCAGGCTGCTTATAAAGATGCGTATCAGTGAAGAGGAGGTGGTGTGGGAGTGCAGCGTGGAAGACTTTTGCAAAAACATTTGTTGGATTCTTTTCATTCTCCTCTTGGTGACAATGATTGATGGCATCTAGCAAGTCCCTGTTTGTCACTTCCTTGGTACTGCTCCAGTGGGGGTGGGGGAAATAAAAAATGACTGGGCAGAGGACACAGCTGGAGGGAGAAGGGGCTCTGGGGAAGGTACTGAAATCCCACGTATGACAGGTCAAATTTTCAGTAGTGTCTTCTCCCACTGTTCAGTACTATCTGCTGAGAACTACTAGTTTTGGATCTGTAAGGCTCTGGAAGAACTAGTCCTTGTATCTCTGTCTGATTTCCCATTCAGGAGAGGGTTAACTTTTGAATACAACATAGCTGTTGCTTAAGGGAAGGAAGAGAAGAAAGGAAATCCACACTGGATGCAGTTTGGGTCAGTTGTGTTCATGTTTTAAAATATGGCCTGCTTTAGCTATGGCATTCTCTTAGTGTTCTAGAATGTCTATTTAACAATTCGACCTCGACTATTTGGTTAGAAAGTAGGAGACGGTTGTAAAAAGAGTTGAGAGGAGAAAGGAGTTGTGGCAAAATAGCTAAGTTCACAATGGGCTTATTAACCTGGCTGCTTTCATTTTCCTGCGACGTCGAAGCAAAGAAATGTTGAAAAGTGCAAGAACAGTGATTATTCTGTGGTTAGGTCATGTGCACAATGCAGACAAAACCAGGAAGGAGAATCTGCTTCATCAAGCCTTCAGTTGTTATTGAGGCCAAAATTTATGCGGAAGCCTCAGATGAGTGTTGATTTGCCAGGAAACTGCTCCTGCCTAGTACTCGAAGTTCTTTTTCTCTGCACCCCAGTTCGTGGTTGCCTTGCCAAATGGAAGGTGTTTTGCCCTGCACGTGAACATTATAGCCTCATGTCACCTGTAGCAAGTTCTGAGAAGCCAACTAGACTGAATTCAATATTTTTGTTCACTTTTCCATGGCACTTTGATTCACTGGTTTTCCTGCAAGGTATCCTACACTACAGTAGTGTCCCTCCAGAGGACTTGGCACCTTACATGTACAGGTCAGTGTGTGCAGATGGCTTGGATGCACAGGAGAGACCTTCCTTGGAGAACACACGGAATCAGGTGGATCCTTTGGAACATGACACTCAAAACTAATGCTTACCTGCCTACCTCCTTTTTCTTTTTATGAACAACTATTACTTGAACACCTATTGCATGCCAGGTTCTTGCTTTTCTGGGTGACTCCACATAGGATATCTATTTTAGTTCTCAGGACATCTCTGTGAGGTCATTGCTATTGTACCCAAATTTCTGGAAGGGGGAGGTTTGGTCCAGGTTGTTGGTTACTTGCCAAGGTAACATGACTAATGAGCTGTAGAACCAAGTTTGAAGCTAGATTTTTGGGAACCCAAAGCCCAGGGATGAGCTCTACCCCACAGACACCTCTGAAACTGAAAGTCTCTTCAGCCAGTCCCAAAGAATATGTGCTCTTCATCTGATATTAAAGCACAGGCATAGCTCACTTTGGGAAAACCAGTCTATGAAGAGCTGAGCTGGCTTATTCTAGTTTCAAAGAAGGCTCACCGTGAGTTTCTGCTTATGAAGTGAACATCGCCAGGAAGTGAGTGTGAGCCCCGTTGAGCCCATTCATCATAAATGATTTGTCAGAGCAGGGTGCAGGGTGGAAGACACGGGGGCACTGTGGAGGTGAGAAGCTGGACTGAAGTCTGTTTACTGGCTTCTGTGAGCGAGTTAGTACTAAACTCTCTGAGCCTCTTTCCATCTCTGTCAAAGGGAAGTGATACTGATCTCATCAGGTTAGTGTGAAAAGACATTCATATAAGTGCCAAGTGCCTGCTAAATGCTGAACAGCGTGCTAAGCCTTGCGTTACAATCATTTGAGAATGGCATTGCCAGTCTCCTGGGAGCCCTCTTAGAGTGTAAACCAGACTCTCACACACATGTATAAATATTTGTAGAGCCTCTACTAAATACCATTTAAGTCTCTAACTTGTGTAAGTTAATAGTGTGTGTGTGTGTGTGTGTGTGTGTGTGTGTGTGTGTGTGTGGTGAGGGGGTGGATAGGATGGGTTGCGTTAGTGAAGGGGCTGCCACAGACTGACGAGAGAAAAAGGCATGTTTGACATGGCAGAAGGCTGGCATAATTGCTGACTCAGGAGAATATGTGTGGCAGGGGACAGCTAGACAAATAGCACTAAGGGACAGATGCAATCAGTGGGTTATGTTGGCAATTATGCAGGGGGTGGTCCTGGGAGAGAGCCGTAAGCGATAAAAGCCACAGATAGCCACCACTAACGTGCTTACTACATGCTAGGCACTGCTCTCATGCTCTTCTTCTGTTAACCGACAACTCTCTGAAGCAGTAATACTATTAGCCCACGTTACAAGTTAGGAAACTGAGACACACACAGGTTAGTGACTTCACCAAGCTACGGGACAGGTAAATGGCAGAGTTTGGGATTGATCTCAGGTATCTGGCTCTGGAATTTGTGCTTTTAACTGTTGTGCTGTATGCATCTTTTGTACAAGGACCTTGCTTTTATGGACTTTTCATTTAAAGTAGGTTATGGTGACTAATGTAACACAATAAAAATAAATTAATTAATATTAAAAAAATAAAGTAGGTATCAGTCAAACAAATAAATATGGTATCTGCCAGGTAGTACTAAATGCGGTAAAGAGAAATGGAAGTGGGTAAGGAGTTTTAAAGCATGATGGGGTTTGGAATTCTAGCTAGAGTGTTTGCTTGGGCTACCATAACAAAATGGTGTAGAAAGAGTGACTTAGCACAAATTTGTTTTCTCAAATTCTTGGAGGCTAGAAGTTCAAGTTCAAGGTGTCAGCATGTTTGGTTTCTTCTGAGGCCTCTCTCTTTGACTTGTAGATGGCCATCTTCTTGCTGTGTTCTCACATGGTCTTCCCTCTGTGTGTGCAGAGCCCTGGTATCTACCTTTGCTGATCTGCTCTTATAAGGATACAAGTCATTTTGAATCAGGGCCTGACCTGATGGCCTCATTTTAACTTAATCTCCTCTTTCTCCAAATACAGCCACATTCTGAGCTAGTAAGGCTTAGGATATCAGCTTATGAATTTGGAGGGGACACAGTTCTGCCATAAGACTCCACCCTCCAGACCTCCAAATTCATGTTCTTCTCCTATAGAAAATGCATTTGTCTATATCCCAACAGGCCTCAAATCTTAACCACTCCAGTGTCACCTCTAAATCCCAAATCTCCCCTAAATACCATCTAAATCCAGTGTGGGTGAGACTAGAGGTAAGATTGATTCCAAGGCAAAAATTCTTTTCCAGCCATAAACCTGTGAGACCAGGCAAGTTATGTGCTTCCAAAGTACGGTGTGGGGACAAGCACAGGCCCTCCCATTCTAAAACGGAGAAACTCGAAAGAAGAAAGGGCCCATGGATCCCAAGCAAGTCAAAACCAAGCAGGGCAAGTTACATTCAATTTTAATGCTCAAGAATCATCTGCTTGACACTCTGTCATTCAGGCCATCAAAGTGGTGGCCCTGCCTTCCAGGCCTCCTGGGGCAGCAGCTTGGCCCACTGAAACCAAGGAGGAGACAGAGGCTGGGCCTAGGGTGGGAGGGCAGCCCTGTCCATCTCTGAATCATCTATGGGCTCATTCTTCCCTTATCTTGTTCACAGCCAGGTAATTCTGTTGTCCCATCTGTAAAATCCCAGAGGTCTGACCGCCTGTCTCCAGCTTTGCCTTCTTTCTTGTCGTGGTCCAAGTGGGCTGTGTCTCTCCTGGTATCACCCCATCTGTATGCGTTCCTGACTGACGAGATGAATGAGGGCCACCCTCATGCAGTGAATATCCAGCCACACCCTTGATGTTCCCTCCAGAACACACTTTCTCATTTTCTGCAAGGTTGACAACCTGAGAACTTTCCAGATCTTCAGGTTGTGCCTTCCTACTTAACAATTCCTTCTTCAATTTCTCGGTTTCCTCTTGTGTTTTACTATAAACAGCAAGGCTCATCCAAGCTGTGCCCTTGATTTGTTGTTTCATTTGTTATATTCATTAGTGATCAATCTTGCTTTACTTTCCAAGCCTTGAAGCCAGATTGTTGATACATTTGGAGGTACATGGAAAGAGACATGCACTTAGTGTTTTCCTTCCGAAACAGTTGTATTAGTTAGGTGTGTCAATCAGTATGCTTGTTTAAAAAAAAAAAAAAAAAAGCTTCGAATGTTTTCTTTCAGTCTCCTACTTCCATCCTCCATCACAAACTAGATTTCATCACAAACCACCATTTTCCCCTTTACTTCCATTACACTAGCTTTTGTCAGTATTTCAGTGTTTGCTACCACAAGACTCTATTTTGGCTCAGCAAACCAGCTCTTGTTTTTATATATGCAAATGAGACAGGAACTTGAGAATATTCTTTATTTCATTATTTTCTCTTTATGAAATAATACATACTTCGGAGAAAAAATGATACATGAAAAGAGGAAAAGTCTGCCAGTTATGTGATTACACAAGTAAAACCACTGTTAATATTTTGCAATATATTTTCCAGTCCGTGTGCACTTATTTAAATATATGTAATTTTAGATATAGAATTATGAATTTTATAATACTGCATCCTGTCCTTTTTTCCTAAGTTTACCACTAATATTTTTCCATTTTCTTTTTTTTTTACTTTATTATTTTTTTTAAGTAGGCTTCACACCCAGTGTAGAGCCCTAGTTTCCATTTTTTTAAAATATTTTTTGAAAGTATTTTGAATGGTTCTATGACATTGTAAACAATGGTCAGAACATGATTTTGTTCGACACATAGGTTATTTGCAGCTTTTGTGTTGAACAGAAATCTTGGACCATAGCTGTATTTATTAAATTGTATTCACAAAGTAAAACATCTGGGTTATATTTTAAGTCTCTTCATGTATTCTTTCAGGAAACATATAGTGTAGTGGTTAATGTACAAACTTCAGTGTGATCTTTGAATTCATACTTTATTTTTCCCACTTATATACAATCTTGGACACTACATTTCATCTTCCTTGGTATCTGACTCCTCATGGGTTTTTTTTTCTTCTTTTTCTTCTTCTTCTTCTTTTTTTTGGGGGGGGGCTCCACATATTTTTAAAGCTGATAACTCACTGGGTTACAAGTAAATGAAACTTTATGAAGCACCATGCCCAGAACTTAACAGGTGTGCGATAATTATTTACTATCGTATCATTAGATCGCTTTTGAGAAAGCTTGTACTATAGTAGGCTATAACTGTTTGAACATATTGGGGAGAAGACTATGTATCTGAGAACATGCAGGGATGTATATTGGACACCAGTAGAGGGCAAAACACAGTGGAAGATTCCAAGGTGTGTCTTGTGGTCCCTTTCATTCTTACTCTGATCTCTGGATCCCAGAGGCTCCAAAGTTCCCAACTCTTGTTCTCAAGTATATGTATGTATTTTTTTTTTAAAGATCTTACTTATTTAAAAAAAGAAAATCTTATTTATTTAGTTGACAGAGTGAGCAAGGGAAAGAGAGAGAGAGCGTGCATGAGCAGGGGGAAGGGGCAGAAGGAGAAGAAGAAGCAGGCTCCCTGCATGGGGCTTGATCCCAGGGATCATGATCTGAACCAAAAACAAATGCTTAACCAACTGATGCCCTTCAAGTATATACATATCTTTAATCCCCACATTAAAAACAAGTACCTGTTTGGGGTTACATTTTTTTTAACCTTATAGGCTCTTTACTTTATGGAGTGTCTGCCTACCTAGAAATTTTAGAACATGTAAATGTCTTTTTTGTGTTTGTGTATTTGTATATGCCAAGCCAGCCATGTGTGCAAGCATGTTGTACCATCGGGGTAGGTGTTTGGCTGGGCCAAGCCCAAAGAGAAGTACAGTAAAGTCTGACTGGTGCCTGGAGTTAAGAATGATCAGTAGAGCATATATGTGAGAGCTCCATTCTGTAATTTACCATTTTTTTCAAAATTTTCAAAAATTAATCCAAACCTGTTAGAAATGGGGCTCCAGAATTTGCAGGCTTTCTTATAGCCATCGTTGTCTCAAGCCGGTCTGCTTATTTCTCTTTCTTTCTTTCTATTTTCATCTCTTTCCTAAGGGAAAACAGGGAAGGACAATACCATTCATACATTCAGTATTCTTCTGTAAGAAATAACTCACCCACAAAGATTCTCTCCAAAAAAAAGTGTTTAAAGAGTAGGGAACCTTACACGTGACTTCTGAGTGCCAGCTCTCTGCTAGATGCTGTCCTGATGCTGTTCAGTTTAATCCACAAAACAACACGGAACCCTTGGCTTCCTAACATCATTGATAACCTGAGACTCTTTGCTGTGTAAGCTGAGGGGCTTTGCCTGATCCAGCACTTGGAACAGTGTCTGGAAAGTAGTAGAGTCTCAAAAATAGTAATTGTATTAAATCTCTCAAGATTCTACATCTGGTAAGGGAATAGACCATATTCAAACTTGAAGCCATCTAATAATTGTGGCTAATGTTTGCTGGGTCCTAACTTAGTGCTGGGCACAGTGCCAAACATTGTGACATATACTAATTAACTCCTTACAATAGCCCCACCGCCACCACTACCACTGAGGATAGATCATTTTAAATATCTTTGTTTAAAAAAAAAAAAAGTCACTGGTATAATGCTGGAACTGGAATTTGAGCCCAGAAAGTGTAACCCCTAATGCCATGGTTTTAGTCAGTACATTGTACTGTGTCTATTAGTTGCCTGCTGTTTCATTATATGAAATGTTACTAATAACTGTTTGAGGAAGAAGGGGTTTTCTGGCCCAAAACTTTGGGGAAACATTAGGTTAAAGGAAATTAAACTTGGTTTCCTACTTTAGGAATTCTCTGAGCTTCCAGCATACTACCGCCGCTTAGGAATCTTCGAGACAGGATATAGAATGCAGCATTTTTAAACTTACTTGGTCCCCCTTCCCCCCCCTAGGACACTATTAGCATCTCCTGGAGCCGGGATTCTATAGAACACAGTTGGGGAAATGCTTGCCAAACTCAACAGATTCTGCTGTATCCTCTCCCTCCTAAAGAGGAGAGTGAGAAATATATGCACTGAAGTCAGCTCCATTCCTGTTAGACTGTGGAGTTATCTACTGATTCTTCTCATGGTACTGCACATCTGTATTTTAAAGAAAATAGTGCCTTTTTTTTTTTTAACATTTCAAGTCACTTTCTTATAGTGAGCTAAATAAGTATTGTATGAGAATAGGATGGACCTGCCTCACTTCTGCAGCGTGTGATTCCCTGTGTCCCTGTTTCCCTGAGCTATTAAGGCTGACGGAATTGTGGTCACCATTTTGCATCGGCCTCCAGCGAAGAGAAAGGTTGACCATGAAAACTCAATCCAGGGATGCCTGGGTGGCTCATTCGCTCAAAAATCTGCCTTTGGCTCAGGTCATGATCCGAGTCCTGGAATGAGCCCCACATAGAGCTCCCTACTCAGAGGGAAGCCTGCTTTTCCGTCTCCCTCTGCTCTTCCCCCAGCCTGTGCTTGTGCTTGCTTGCTCTCTCCATGACAAATAAATAAAATCTTAAGAAAGAAAGAAAACTCAATGCAGTCTTCCTGACGTTTTACTTCTTCTTGGCACAAAAAGGCGACCAATTGTACCGTATGTATAAAAATATCTGACCTTTGCTTTTACTCTTTTAAAAGATACCTACTAAATTGATATTCAAAACATTTAGAGGGATAAATTGACTTAGAATACTTGAAAGTTCACGAAACAGCGCATTGCAGTAAAATAATGTTTGTACAGGGAAAAAGCACACACTTTCTGTTATTTTGGCCAGCAGTTGTACTTTCGGGATATTTCTTCCATACAGTGCTGTATGATAGAGACCAAGATTTATAGTTGGCGATTTCCTGAATAACAATTCAGATAGCAAATGCCTTGGTGAAACAACTTTCATATGTTCCACGAGGCACAAAGTAACACAGTAGAATGGATCATTTTTCTCGTGGTTTTTATAAGTGTTTTTTAATTTTGTTTTTTGGGTCTCTTGCAAGACAAAATGACTTTATTTCTCTTTTTTGCCTTCACCTAGAAAATAAAAATTAAAAAATAAAAGATAAGGAGAGGCTGCTTAACTGAAAAAAAGGAAAATTCCTTTTACTTCTCATTTCTCTGTGCCCAGTGAGTGATCTGAACTTTCCCTACAGAGAGAAGGGGAAACAAGCCCACAGATAGGAAAGCAGTCCCTTTATCCTGAAAAGGAAGATGAAGTTCTGTAACAACTCTTCAGATTCTCATAATAGCTTCGACTTTTGCTTTGGGATGAGACATTCACATACCGATGTTGTGGTTCAATAGGAGTAATCAGTAGAAGGAACAGGGAAGAAGCAGTAAATGCAAGGGCAGCAGGAGGAGGCACAGACTAATTCTGGTTTTCATTTCTGAGGGTTTTTAGGTCGGTTTTTTTGAAGACAGGCTTTTGATGACGTAATGTCTTTGCCCATTTTGTGTGTACATACTGTATGTCCTCCATATGTAAATCATCCATGTATAGATCAATAGAAGTCTAGAAATAACTTTCTACATTTGCAGTCAATTGATTTTTTTTTTAAATAAGGACACCAATTTAGTGGGGGAAAGCACAGTCTTTTCAACAAATGGTGGTGGGACAACTGTAAATCCACATGCAAAAGAGTAAGTTTGGGCCCTTAACTCTCAAAATCTATAAGAAGTAACTGAAAATGGATCAAAAGCCTACATGTGAAAGTTTAAATGTAAAGCTCTTAGAAGAAATGTTTGTGACCTTCAGTTAGGCATCAGTTTCCTACATATGATGCCAAAAGTACAGGCAACAGAAGAATAAATGGGACCTTCTCAAAATTAAACCTTTTTGTTCTTCAAAGGACAACATCAAGAAAGTGAAAAGACAACACACAGAGTAAAGAGAGATACGCAAAATATTTATCTGATAAGGGACTTCTATACCAAATATATAAAGAACTCCTATAACTCCATTATAAAAAGACAACCCAAGTAAAACATGGGCAATGGATTTGAATAGACAGGACTCTAACAAAGATATATACATGGTCAATAAGCAGATTAGAGGATTTTCAATATTATTAGCCATCCAGGAAAGGAAAATAACCAGAATGAGGTACCACTTTGCATCTACTAGGATGGCTATAATCAAAAAGACAGCTAAGTGTGGGCAAGAGTGTGGAGAAATTAGAGTCCTCTTACATTCCTTGTGGGAATATGAAATATTGCTGCTCCTCTGGGAAAACAATCTGGAAGTTCCTAAACAGACTAAGCATAGAGTTGCTTCTAGGTATATACCCAAGAGAAATGAGAGCCTATGTCCTTCTGAAACCTTCCTTGTACACTAATGTTAGTATACAAGTTAGTAGCATTGTTCCTAATAGCCAAAATGTGGGGGAAACCCAGATGTCAATAAACTGATAAAATGTGATACAGCCATACTGTGGAATACTACTCGGCAATTAAAAGGAATGCAGTACTGATACATCCTACACCATAGATGAACCTTGAAAACAGTACGCTAAGTGAAAGAAGCTAGTCACAAAAGCCCAGATACTGTAGGATTCCCTTTACATGAACATACAGAATTGGCAAATCAATAGAAAGTACATTAGTGAATTGGGAGTAATGGGCTAAATGGGGAATGACTATTAATGGGTATGGAGTTTCTTTCGGGAGTGATAAAAATGTTCCAAAATTGATAATGATGATGATCTCACAACCCTATAAATGTTTAAAAAAGAAAAACAACCCTATAAATGCTTAAAAATCATTGCATTGTACATCTTAAATGGGTGAGTGTATGGCGTATGGATTATTTCTCAATAAAACTGTTAAAACAAAATCATATTACATAATTACACTGTCATACTGAATTCCATTATAATTTTAGACTCACAGACTAAAACTCAGAGTTTTAAATGACCTGTTCCAGTCCATCCAGCTACAGTTGGCAGAGACAGACTTCCTGAACATCAGGCCAGTTGTCTCTCCATTGGGATCATTAGAGGAAATTTGACCCCAGTAGACCATAGAAATCATGCTAAGGATTGGTATTGGTTTGGCTGGATAACACTGGCTTCTGCAACAGATAAGCCACTGAGTTGAGGTTGATGGTAGAAGTGTACTTCCTGCTCGTGTGAAGTTCAGTAATGTAAGACAAGGATGGGGAGGCACAGGCGCTTCTTTACCATAGTTATTCAGGGACCCAGGCTGATGGGAGGGCTTCTACTTTATATTTCAAAGCTGCCATCAGCTTTATTTTTTAAAAGGTGTTATTTTTCTTTGATTTATTTAAGTAGGCTCCGCACCCAAGGTGGGGATTGAACTCACAGTCCCAAGATCAAGAGTCACGTGTTCTACCGACTGAGCCAGCCAGGTGCCCCCCAACCCTTGCCCTGCCAGCAGACTGCAGAGGAGACAGCGGAAGCTCATCTCTGGGAGGCTTTCCTGAGGCATGCCTAGGGGCAATGCACATCACTTCCTCTCCTATTCCGGGGTCACAACCCAGCCACTTGACCCCACACAGATAGCACAGGACTGGGAAATGCAGACCCTGGCCAGCAACCACTCCTAGCTGTCTCCCAGCTTCTGGGATGAACCATTTGGTATCTCTGCTCCGGGTTCTTTCCTTATACTTTGGAAAGGTAGATTGAAAGGATTCTCAACCCACATGACTTGTGTCCTGGTTTAGTAGTTTGCGTATTATCGTTTGTGCTTTGTTGTGAGCTATTTTAATACTTTCAGAACAAGGTTAAGTCACTGGTCTACCTGATTTTTTGGGCAGAGTTTACCACCTGTCCCAGAAGAATAGTCTTGCTATCAGTCAATTTTTATTCATCACCCACTAATAATTAAGAGGAATTTCCAAGTAGTATATTTTAAAGACTCTTTGCGATCTTTTCTAGGCTACAGAGATTTGTTAGGAGGTGACACCACCTGGAGAGGCTCTAAGCTTTTTATACCCTCCTTGAAAGATACCCTGCTTGAATCCCTGCTTGAAACAGTACCCATATGAGGTAGCCTATGCCATTTACCATTCAGTGTTTCAAGGCAGGTGACAAAGAGGGAATTCTAAGAGGGATAAATGAAACCCCAGGAGATTTTACTCAGTTTTGACAGTCCCTATACTCTTCTCTGACCCTATACTGAAATAGTGGTAGCACATATGTCTCCAAACCATGGAACTCCTACTCCTACTCTGGAAGTAGCCTGGGTGAGTCATGAGAAGTTCAAAGTTGAAATTGGAGGATCAGAGGCCCTGGCGGCTTTTTGAGGTCTTTTGGTTACCAGTTGTGTGGCCTGGGGCTTTTCTGAGCCTCAGTTTATCATCTAGAAATGGTGATCTTAATAGCACCTCTTCTTTATGAGATCTTAAGGATTAAATGATAATCCCCATGAAGTATTAAATATAGGTTCTAGCACAAAACAGTGCTTTAATATGAGTTATCATTCATGATAATAACTTCATCATTTAACGTTCAAGGAAGTGAAAGGAGATATTCCCATGGATGCTTAGTGTTGCAAAAGTGCTCCGTTGACCCGTCTTTGGCAGTGTCCTGCCAAAGGACATGATGCAACTGTGATGCTTGCAAAAGTTTTTCTTAGGCACTCAGAATCCATCACTAAATAACAATTTATGGGGTGCCTACTATGTGTAAATACATTGGCAGGCACAAACGGGATTAATTATAAAGTGAAAGAGAGATGGCCTTTGCCTTGAGTAGTTAGTTCATAGTGCCATAAACATTAGCAGTGGCTGTATTTTAAATAGGCTGTAGCTAATCCAGCTTATTGGTATCAATAGTGTTTGAAGCCAGCTGCACATATATTCTAATATAGGCAGAAATCAGTGTGATCATCTTTTTTTTTTAACAAGTCCAAGTCTAAAGTACCGTATTTCATTTTTTATTTTAGCTGCCTGCCCTTTGTTCCCTATTGTCAGTTTATCCCCCTCTACTACCAATTGTCAATTTACCTCTCACCCACCCCTCACACATATACTACGATCATGGGATTGTTATAAAGCAATTACATATTGTGTGAAAAACAATTTCTTAAATTTTCAAGCTAATTATTCAAAAGCAGATTGTGTTTTAATATGAATTAGCATAATGCTGTGATTTGTAGTTTATGTAGATTAGGAAATGAGCCTAGTACAGTNATTTGATTAAAATGAAATGGATTTTAACTTGGCCAGAATTTTATTTAAAAAGCAACATTATTATTAATTTCTTTATTTTNGCCTAGTACAGTGGATTTTAACTTGGCCAGAATTTTATTTAAAAAGCAACATTATTATTAATTTCTTTATTTTTAAAGAATTTCTCAAGCCTATGTACTCTTACTTCAGTGATTTGAAGCAAGGCTCTTATAAACAGATATCCCCTATACACCTTGTACGTGATATGTGAAAGCCAAGTTCTTCTCGTTTTACCAGTTCCTTATTCTTCTAGTTTCACAGTCTCCCTAGGATTTCAAGTCTGGGGAAAATTGGATTATCCCATCCTTCTAATTCTCTATCCCTTCAGCAGAGGAGAAAACAGGCCCCGAGAGGTTACGGAACATATTTGGGGTCACATGATTAACAGGGGGCTGGGTCCCCATGCAGAGAGCTCTCCTCACACCAGACCCCTCACCCTGGCTGGCAATATTTTCCTTTCCTCTGACCTCCCTTTCTAAGCTGTCACCAAGTCCTGTACTGCTTCCTCAACGTGTCTCCTGGCTTCCCTCCTTCCTACTGCTTCCTATCTAATCCAATCCCCCAGTTCCTCACAATGGAAAAGGCCTGAAAGAGCGCTTTGTCTCAGAGCATCCATCAGACAAGATTAATTTTCTCTAATTACCGCTGTCAGCGTGTCACTCCTTTGCTGCAAGGCTGCCAGGAGCTCCCTGCTCCCTGTGCAACAGAGAACGGCACTGCTCCTGGGTGAGGTCCTCCAGATCCTAGCTTTACATATTCGGCTTTATTTCCTTTCTCCCCCTGAGCCCCAGTAGCTCAAAGTCTTCTCTGGGTTTTCTCCATGAGTTAGCCCATGTTTCCTCTATGCCTTTAGCCTGTCTCGCTCCCCAGTTTCTGGTGCCTCTCTGCCTTTGCAAATAGTCCATTTTTCTAGGCCAAATCCAGGTCCCATCATCTTTTCAGTGCTTTCCCTGATGGCTCCAGTGAAAACCCAGTTACCCTCCTTTATTCCCAGCCTACTCTTAAGCTCTGCCATGTAGCATTGGGCATTATAACTTTTCTGATGTGGTTCTATGGTTTTTCCTTGGAATCTCATTGCCTTTTCAATTATATCTAATGCTCTTTGAAGGCAGGGCTTATGTTTCTCTTTTTCTCATATATTCCGCATTTTACGATGCCTAATAAGTGGCCAGTAAATACTGTTTATTAGGGACTCTCTGAGCTTTTAAAAGCTGTTGTCCAGAGCTACAAGCAGTTGAGGTATTTTGCAGTGTTCACTGCTTGGATCAGGATCGGTTGTTAATATTGCAGAACAATGTCCTCCCGTGCCAGATGCTGATAGGATCAGCGGCAGATGGGTGAATGATCGTCAGGCAGGGACCGGCCATAGAGGGATGGTATTCACACTAATAGTTCATGATTGTGGATCAGTGGCTGGGAGGTGAGAGCTCTTTCACGAAACACCTGCACATCTGCCTCTTGGATTTACAGTAGGTAATAGTTGCTTGAGAGTGGAAGGGAATAGCATTATCTTAATAAGTCTGGCAAATTCTCGACACACCAGTGTGAAATGTGAGCTGGCCCAGTCTCCCCTCCCACTGTGTGTCCTTGAGCCTGCAATGACCTTGGTGCTCTCTTTTCTACAATATTGGCACAGTGTCCTAAGATTTAATCTGATCTTTTTCTGAGATATTTTTTCATAACTCAGTAAGTACTGCCTTTCCCCCCAAAAAAGTAAGAATGTTGTAATAAGTTCCTGGTATTGGAAAATGGAATGTGTATTATTTGAAGAAAACATTCTGAATTTTTGATGCTCCTTTTCCACACCTTCTTCCCTTTTCCAGTAGTCATTTCTGGACTGAAGCAACTGCAGATTTTACAGTGCCTTGGACTCTGCTTTCCCCAAGGCATCAGCCTTACAAGTGTCTCCTCCACTCTGGGTTTACAAACTTGGAATTATTTTTTTCTATAATGTCAGCAGACTAATTCCATCCATACAAAATGGTTTGGCCATTTTCCTCTGGCACAAAAGAGAATTGGCAGAGACTCAGACAAAGATGGAGTTGATAAGCTCTGGCATGGAAGTGAGTTCAATGGCTCTGGGCTTGGAGTCCCCCTTGTTCATCTCGTGTTCTGAATCCTTGCCCACCCAGAAAATCCTCCCTTCCCATCTCAGACAGCTGAAGATGTTTTAGATCCTGCTCTGTTCGTTAATATCTCCAACACACATAGCAAGATGCTGCCTCTCTTCACCCACACGAAGTTACCCAACTGGAATCACTTGAAGGTTTTTTTCTCATCCTTCTAGGTGGATGGAAGTCTGCTTAGTTGAAGAATTGCCACCAACCACTGAACTGGAAGAAGGGCTCCGGAACGGAGTCTACCTTGCAAAGTTAGCCAAGTTCTTTGCCCCAAAAATGGTGTCAGAGAAAAAAATCTATGATGTGGAACAAACGCGTTATAAGGTAACTAAGATCTAATTGGTTTTGGCTTCCATTTGAAAGTGAAAGTTCGGTATTTCATTCCATTTCCCTGCGTTTACTCTTAGTGTTTCTACAAGGATTTTGTGGGATGGCGGGGAGGGGGTGTCCTTGGTCTTTGAAGCCTGCTAGTAATCATTCCTGAGACAGCAGCAGCAGTTTTAAAAGCAGAATGTTTCTATTTCTGGGCTGAGTCTGAGACATGTCTGATTTGTGGGGCTTCCCAGCCCCCTTCCATTATTCCTTCATGGAGGTCATTTTTATTAGCACCAGTAAATGTAAAAATGAGAGCATTCTACCCTCCTTTTTTTTTTTTTCCACTACCGATGCAGTTTATTACTCCCCTTGTTCTCATCAAGGAGTAAAGTACCCAGCTGGGACTTGAACTTATAACCGCAAAGAGTTAGGGCCAATGTGATTAAATGAGTAGTAACATTGAATAGTCAGGTAGGAATTCTGTTCCACTGAATGTTTAAAACAAGTAAGACTAATTTTTTTGTATGCAACTTGTTTTAATTATTTCATGGCTAATTTGGGAGGACACGTGGGGAGAAAACCAAAATAAACAACAGTCTTGACTTGACTTTAAAAATGATTATTTTAGAGACACATGTCTAAGTATTTGCAGATAGAATGATATATCTAGGATTTGCTCCAGAATAATCAGGAGGAGGATGGAGAGAGATCCAAACTGGTCGTGAGTTCGTAATTGTTGAGGTTAGGTGATGGGTACATAGGAGTTGATTATACTGTCTCATCAACTTTATGTTTGACATTTTTCATTAAGAAATGAAGGAGAAAAAGGCAAGCACCAACCTAAAAGACCCCTCCATTAGATGTGTCTTCAAAAGGGACTTTTTAAATGTGTGGTATTCTCTTCTGGAGTAAGCGATTTTTATGCACTTGGGGTCAGGATTTCTAAAGCTTTCATGAAATGTGATTCTTTATATTCCTAATTTATTATACAGCTGACCCTTGACTAATGAACAAAATTTATTTTTAAAATGTGTATATTTAGGGGCACCTGGGTGTCTCAGTTGGTTAGGCATCTACTTTCAGCTGAGGTCATGATCCCAGGGTCCTGGTCAAGCCCCACATCAGGCTCTCTGCTCAGTGGGGAGTCTGCTCCTCTCTCTCCTTCCACTCCACCTCCTCCCACTTGTGTTCTCTATCTCTCTGTCAAATGAGTAAATAAAACCTTTAAAAAATAAGAAAATAAAGTGTATATTTAATTCAAAGCAAGTATTTGAATAATTATTTAGGCTAACCATAGACGAGGAATTGAGACATCATTTATGAGTCTGTTTTCATATTCTCATCTAAAAGATAATCAAGCAAAAGTTTCTGCCTTGAATAATGTTAGGAATGAAAGTGTTTGTGTTTATTAAAGTACTTTTGAGTTGATTAGGCCATGTGTTCCTCCCTAGAGTCTTAGCTCATTATGTGAGCTTTTCACAAGACTTTACTGAATCAGTGATCAAGTCAACGTTATTTTATTTAACTTTGAAAATTATTTTTCAGTGTAGAAAAAATTATTTATATCCCCACAACACAAAATAAACTAATTTGTCATCCACATTTTGCAGCCCAATTTTTCTTTTTTCATTGCTTCTGTAATGGTTATTACCATGCACTAGTCCTATTTCTACTAACAGCCATGTAGATTTGATGACAGAGTTCAAGTGTAGTTGGGCTAGGCTCCAGCCCGTCCTGAGAGGAGGCTGCGGGTATTTTGTTTTGACATTGCCAGAGATGAGAATCAGGCCAACAAGAGCATCGGTGGATGGTGAGCTCCGAAGAGAAGGTGGGCTACCTCTTTTCTCTTCTTGGCACATCATACAGCTTTGAATGGAAGTGTCTCCAGTTCAGCCGTGGGCCCTCTCATGGCAAGTCAAACATGTGCCATTTCCTCCTAGCATCAGAGAACCTATTATTTGAATGAATAGCAACTTCTCTTTGGGATGGAGACAGGGGAAATATTTCCCAGTTTCTTGTTACAAAATGAAATACCCGTGGAGCCCCCGGCAGGTGATGACGAACAAAATACTGAGATGGAAGGATTGTGTTTGCCACCCCTACCCATCAGGTCCTGGAGGACAGATATGCAGAAGAAGGGATGGTGCTAGGAGAAGGGCGGAGAGAGGAAGGTGTAGCAGAAGGAGGAGGGTGGTACCAACTGTGATGTGGGAGAAAGTACAGGACCAGTGGAAACTAACCCTGTCAAGATTCACTGGACAAAAGAACCTTTTTCCCCTCTTTTATTAAATCTCGAAGAATGCCTGATGTCTTTGAAAGGAAGTTTTTAGTGAGTTGCCATGTAATCATAAAACTTGAAGTCCATTTCATTCATTTTAATTGAAATGACAGCTGAAAGGAGTCAAGTATTAGTGAACAGGAGACATAGCTTCCTGTTCTTGGCTTCCTGAGGATTAAAGTCTGTCCTCTGGTCCTTTACAAGGAGTGCCGAATCGTGGGACTGCAGCAAAGACAATGAGACACAAGGGAGTGCTGGTTAACCCAGCCCCAGGCTGGACACGCCATCTGGCAACCATGAGTTCAGTGAGCGTGGGCTCTGACAGCAGGGTCTGCTTCAGACTTGAGCCATAAAATATGACCTGCCTGTCAGGCAGTGGTGTCTCTGAGGCAAGAGGTCTGTCCCCAAACTCTGAAGGCCTCACTTTGGACAATAATGGCTTGGAGTTAAGCAGATGGGAGCTTTCAGTGCCATTCTCATCCTCTTTGTCTGCCAGCTTAAGTACAACCCTGGTCCCTCATTAAGGTCAGAAGGTTGTCCCAGATACTAGAGTTAAACCTTCTAATGACGAATATGCTTTTTTCTCTGGCCTCCTCCACCTCCCATTCCAGGTCCCAGTTCTGGGATCGTGTGACCATGCCGGGTGTGCTCTGATTCCTGATACGGTCCCTCTTGGATACATCATGTTGTAAAGATTGCCTTGTCCTGAAAGCAGGAACTGTGTGTGTCGTCTTTGCACTGTTCTCAGTGAGTGGTGAAGGATGTAGCCCAGGGTAGGTGCTAGGGAAATAGCTGATAGCTAGTGGGTGAAAAAAAAAAAAAAAAAAAGACAATGGTTTCAAACAAGCCAAAGGACTCCATTTATTCTATGCTTATTTGATATTTGGCACTGACACTCTTCCTCCAAGTTTGATGATAAAACTTGCAGGACCACTCGATGGGTGTGTGTAAAATTGTGGGCTCGTGGGCCCATCCCAGACTCCTGAGTCAGGCAGAATGTCTTGACTAGGGACCCAGGAAGCTACCCTCTTAACAACCAATCACCCCAGGTGATTCTTTTCTTAGGTATTACTTGGGTTTGAGATAACCATTATCTAATGGTAGAAAAATAATATAATAAATTTTAATAAAATTTATAGGGAAAAAAGACAAAGTTTTACTATGGCAGAAATACATAGAGGGTAGAATTCATTTTTATCCATACAGTGCTTATCAACACCTGCCATGTGCTGGTCTGCTCAAGTGGTAAGCAAGACAGACATGATTTCATGACAGTTAGGGTTGGGGAGACAGACTATAAGTAAATAAGCAGTTGTGCATTGCAATGAATGTATGAAGGAAGAAATTAAAGCCAGTGTTACTGACAGATAGCAATGGACAGAAGATGAGCTTTTCTGAGGAAGCGTTTACCTCTGAGGCAGGAAGAAAAAGAAG
Organism: Ailurus styani; assembly: GCA_002007465.1. Classification (NCBI taxonomy): domain Eukaryota; kingdom Metazoa; phylum Chordata; class Mammalia; order Carnivora; family Ailuridae; genus Ailurus; species Ailurus styani. The sequence continues at coordinate 2,156,430 of LNAC01000217.1, forward strand.
AAAATCATTCATGTGCAGCTTTAAGGGTGGGGAGTAGGAAGGACAGTCTGGAGAAAGGAGCCTGTTTTTTAGAGACTTGAAGAAGAAAAGAGCTTGGACACATGGAGAGTGTCCGAAAGCCTGTGGTGAGGGACAGTGGGGAAAAATGAGACCAGGATGGAAGATATGTCACTTCATCATAAGTAACTACAGAGGAATCCATTGAAATGTAAAACAGAGGCATCATGGCTTTACAGAGATGCTATGTGGAGAATAAATTAGAGGATGAGGGTGGAGGCGGTCCAGTGAGGGGAAGACTCGGCCCAGGTGACAGGTAACAGTGGCCTGTAAAGACAAGAAGTAAATGGATGCAAGAGGGAAAACAACCTGGAGAGGGATTAAAAACGGGTGGAGGGCCATGAAGAGAAGATGGACAGTGGGATGTGACCAAGGAGAGAGTTTCAGGTCTGAAGGGGGTGGAGGGGTGAAAAGGCCAAGGCTTCCAGGGTGAAGGCTTGAAAGATGAGTGCGTGTTCCCAAGGCAGTTAAAATGGGCAAGGGAAAGAAGAGGAGGGAGGACGAAGGGCATTCCTTGAGCTTTATGAGGCTCAAGAACAGAAAACAGTATCTTTCCAGACGATACATTGGTAACTGTAGACCTAAAATAGATGCTGACTGTTGAGGTGAGCCTTAGGTAGGGAGAGCATATGCAGTGGTTAGTAGTGTGAGATGTAGAATCAAAGTACTTCAGAAGCTGTCTTCTTCACTAACTTTGCCTCTGTGAGCCTCAGTTTCCTCACCTGTAAGGGGGGAATAATAATAACAACAACAACGACAATCAGCCTCTGTAGAGATACTGTGAGGAAAATATGTGATCATCCTTGCAAAGCGCTTGGCACAATGCCTGATGGACGTGAGTGCACTAGGCTAGAGGTGTGGTTGTGAGACTCTGTGAGCAGTAAATTGAGATTATTTATTTGGACTTGGAGTCAGGAGTCCTACAACCTAATCTTAACGCTAAGCTTAACCAGTTAAAGCAATTCAAGTATCTTAAATACCTGGACACCGCTATCAGTTTCATCCTCTACAGAGTAAGCAAAGCAGAATGATTATTGTCTTCTAAGCTACCTCTGTTCCAAAGTGCTTTGATTCTCTGTGTAAGAAGTTACCATTCAGAGAAGACCTCAATAATCCCTCATCTAGGGGCACCTGGGTGGCTGAGTGGGTTAAAGCCTCTGCCTTTGGCTCAGGTCATGATCTCAGGGTCCCGGGATCGAGGCCCGCATCGGCCTCTCTGCTCGGCAGGGAGCCTGCTTCCTCCTCTCTCTCTGCCTGCCTCTCTGCCTACTTGTGATCTGATCTCTCTCTGTGTCAAATAAATAAATAAAATCTTAAAAAAAAAAAAAAAGAATCCCTCATCTATTCAATTTAAGCTAGAATAACCTTATTTGCTGGTGAAATAGCAGAAGAAAATCAGCGTGTACTTTCTAGTCCAATAGCTGGACGAAATTAGGTGGATGGACGTTAACAACCCTTGCCTAAGTAAGACGACAGACATGCCATCTAGTCTAGTGCGACTATGTAGGACTGGTGGAAAAAAAAGACAAAGTGAAAGTGGTTATCATGGACTAAGATTATTTTGGACTAAGGTATAAGAATGTTTAGAAGACTATTTTTGTTCTAATTGAAATAAATAAATTGAAGATGTTAATGCCCATCACGCACTGAACTTTCTTAAATATGTACACCGTAGGATTCTAAAGTCAGCATTCCTCAGATGTTTAAAATAGATGAAGGATTTGAAATCTGTCATTTCGTTTGCTGCAGAAATAGAACTAAGATAACCTTCCTTTCCTTCAATGCCTCTTACATGAAGCGCTAAACCTTTTTCTGACCTTAGAGTGAATAAAAGTTGCAAGCCTGCTCTTATAGCATATAATAATTATAATAGAGAATATTTATTGCCTTCTTAGGTGTTCTTTGCTACTAACTGCTCTATGTGTATTCACAATTCATCTCCTCAACTCAAAACAGCATACTATATACCCATTTTATGGCTGAGGAACCAAGGTTCAAAGAGATTTGTAACTTTCCTGAGGTTACCTAGCTAATAAGACCACTAAATGGACAGGAGTGTCTGTTTCATGATTTGGATTGTTGAAGCCCACCAGATGAAGACTGCCTAGAACCAGCCTCCAAACAAGGGTCTAACAAAATTAGGTTTATTTAACTTGTTGTGCCTCTGAGACTGAGCAGGAGAAAATAGGGGCTTAGTGTAGAGTTGGGCTTGTACTGATGATTCTAATATGGATTTAGGTAAGCAAGGACCAGTTACCTTTGGGGAGTTGTCAGGAAGCAGGATCAGTTTGGTGTTTCAGTAATTTTTATCAATTTTTACCAAGGAGGTGGAAAGATAGAAGGGGACTAGACTGTCATCCATCAAAATAGATGCTCATCTTAGTTGGAAAAGCGGGACGTTTAGTTACTTTGTGGTGCCTAGGGTCCTCTTCTCTGTTTTGATGTGATTGTGGATTGTTTCCATCTTGTGCCTCCATGGTCACAGAGTGGCTGTGTCCGAGAATTATTTGTATTCTGTAAAAGTTGTTTATGCTGAGTCACCCTCAGACAGCACCGCCTGGCTCTTGATTCCCTGGGCTCCCTCCTCCTCCCCCTCCCCCTTCCCATTGCCCCTCTTCATTCTCCTTCCCTCTACCCCACTCTTTCCTCCCTCTATTGATTTCACGGTAATGGCTGATTTTTTCAATCCAAAGAGTAATCCCACCATCATTAGGTCCTATGCTCTGTCCCTGGGGAATATTAGCACAAGGAAGCTATTCAGATTCAGAGAGACCTCATCTTGAATCTCAGCCCAGCCATTTAACACCTATTTGACCTAGACAAATTGATCTTTTTGGCCTAGGTTTCTTCATCTCTAAAAAAAATGGGAGATGATAATTGCCTTGCAGAGTTTTTAAAAATCAGAGAGTTTTAATACAGTTTCATACAGTGCTTGACACACAGAGTTCAGTCTGACCACTATTAAAAAGGAATAAATATTTGTCTAATGTTAATTTGATTTATACTTTTAAAGTATAAGTCTAACAGCCACAAAATATTTTCTCTTACATAAACTGTTTGATTGTAGAAGGTCACAGAAGATGGGAAGAGCCAGGCTTTTTTAACGTGATTCTCTACTATTGAATATTATATAATGAAACTTGCTGTAATTACTCTTTTTACATATATTAAAATTTAAAAATATGTAAAAAAAATATGTAACATTATGCTACTCATTTAACAAATTAAAAATACAAGGTAGCACTAAAGCTCTCAACATTTCAGTACCTGATGAGTACTTGATGCGTACTGATTCAGTACTTGATGAGATACAGGAAAGGTTACCACAGTTACAGACTGTGTGAGAAAAAAGGGAGCTGAGGAAGGCTGTGAAGAAGAGCGGAAGGCATAGAAAGCCTCTTGTTGTATGTGTAGAAAAGGTCCTGTAAAACATTTCCACTGAAGGTTTACTTTTCACACACCCAAAAATTAGGATTAAATTATAGGAGGATGAGATACTGAAATTACCCCTGAACTGGGATGGGTTTTGTTTCCGTCTTTTTTTCTATCTTTTTCTATGTTTTCCAAGTTTTCTACAGAAATCCTATTCATGATCAGAAAAAAATGTTTTGGCAGAACCAGAAACCAGGAAAAAGGCATTTAGTCTTCTAAAAATCCTTTTTCTCCTGAAGTTGCTAGTTTTCTCAGCTACAGTTGCCAAAATGTTGACACCGTGTGTGTGTATGTGTGCATGCATGCATGTGCACACGCGTTTCATAAAACATCCTTAGGCATGTGCTAGACATTAAACGGTCTTTGAGATTCTAGTTCAGAATTACCTCAAATGTGTGAATCATGGAAACTGGAATGGTCCATTACAAACAGTGTTGCTGAGATCGCACAGTCTTCTTTACTTTGTCTCCCGTTGTTTTATAATTTAATAACTCTATTTTAAGAGAAATACAATTGGAAAACATCCTGCGAATGAAAAAAGGTTGTTACAAGTGACTCACTTTTCGTGTGGTCCCTTCTTCTCCCCCCTCCCCATCCCCACTCTAGAAGTCCGGCCTTCATTTTCGACACACAGATAATACGGTCCAGTGGTTAAGAGCAATGGAGTCTATTGGTCTACCCAAGGTAAGCCTAACTGGGAAGCCAAAAGGGGTCATGCGAACAGCTCATTATGAAAAAAGATTTGGCATACTGGGATATGTTAATGCGGCAGATGGCCTTATTGCCTCAGGCACAACAAATGTGAGGACTACACAGAAATATGGAAAGGCCTCACAAAGTAATATATGGCAGGAACTCAGAATGAAGAATGTACACAGATGGAGAGCAGATAGGTTAAAACGTCTATAAATTCAACAAGGTCAGAACAAGCTTTAGCTGATAGTTAATTTAAAATAGCCACCTCCTTTCTTTATTTCAGATTCTATATGACATTACCATATATTGCATCACTGTTCATAATAATGACAAAGGTATTTTTACAAAGTATTATTATGGATCATATTATCACTTTGAATGTTAAAAGCTGCAGAGTTACAGCTCTTCCTCTTGAAATAGCTGTCCCAAATAAAACTTGCCAAATATTCAGAGCTTGTTACATTGAAAGAGCAGGTGCCCTTAAGCCTGAGAGACAAGTAGACAAGTAGAGGAAATGAGGAAATAATTAACGTTTGTTAGAAATTGTAGAGCGATTTCTTAAACTTCTTATTTTGAAATAATTTTAGATTCACAGGAAGTTGCAAAAATAGTACATCTGTGCATATTCTTCATTCAACTTCCCCCAGTGGTGACATCTAGTAACTGTAGTAAAATAATAAATTGACATTGGTGTGTTACTGTTAACAAGGCTACAGAGCTTACTTATATATGCATTGATGTGTGTGTGTGTGTGTGTGTGTTTCTATTTCTATTTCTATGCAGTTTTATGCCATGAATGTATGTGACCACCACGAGAGTTAAGATACAGATACCATAGAGGAGTAGGATTGACTTGGTACCCTTTCCTAGCCCTGTCCCCTGGCAGCCACTGATCTGTTCTCCATTGCTATGGTTTTGTCATTTTGAGAATGTTAAAGAAGTGGAATCCTAGAGTAGGGAATCTTTTGAGATTGACTTTCTTCCAGTAAGCATAATACCCTTGAGACCTTAGGTTTTTGTAGATATCAATAGTTCCCTCCTTTCTATTGCTAATTATGCACAGCTGTTATGAAGAAATGACGTAGGAGTGGTCCTCCTTGAAGGGGACAGGCTACTGATGGAAGACCTGTATTGGCGGTGGTATTATTTTTTTTTTTAAAGATTTTATTTATTTATTTGACAGAGGGAGAGAGATCACAAGGAGGCAGAGAGGCAGGCAGAGAGAGGGGGGGGAAGCAGGCTCCCCACTGAGCAGGGAGCCCGATGCGGGCCTCGATCCCAGGACCCTGAGATCATGACCTGAGCTGAAAGCAGAGGCTTTAAACCACTGAGCCACCCAGGCGCCCTTGGCGGTGCTATTATTAATCCAGGTGTGAATTAACAACCCTACCACAACAAAAACAAAAGATTCCTTAGTGTAAATTATAAATGCCTATTTTCAATCTTTTTGAGCTTATACCTGATTTAGCTCAGCTTATTTTATCTCAAAATAGTCCATATTGATTTCTTCTTCCATTTTTAACCAAATTACCTTCCCTTCTCCTAAAATGCCCAGAACATTAAATACTATTCCCATCTGGGCACTAGTTATAGAATTCGTATTCCTAGATTGTCATTTAGCAAGTACTAACAGGGTAATGAACAGAGTAATAAGGAAAGAAAAAAATTCAAATAGGATTTTTCTGTATGAGGCAACATACTTTAGGATAATTTTGTTATGTTTCATAGATTTGATTTAAACTTTTTTAAATTGTGTGTGTTGGGCCAGGATTTCCTTAATTTTAAACCAAATAAGGGATCCATGTAGCAGATGCTGTTTTTTTTTTGTTTTAACATACAATGTATTATTTGCTTCAGGGGTACAGGTCTGTGAATCATCAGTCTTACACAATTCACAGCGCTCACCATAGCACATACCCTCCCCAATGTTCATCCCCCAGTCACCCCATCCCTTCCCCCCCACCCCTCACAAACAGCAACCCCCAGTTTGTTTCCTGAGATTAAGAGTCTCTTATGGTTTGTCTGGTCTCTCATTCCTGCAATGTAATGTATCAATCACTTCAAAAAAAAAACCAAACCAAACCAGTGTTTTTTTGAAGTGATTGATACATTTCATTGCAGGGATGAGAGACCAATAGTGTGATGAATTGATGGATGTATTTGACCACTACTAACGTCTTCACTTACCAATATTATTAAGTGCCTCCTCCATGCTCAGCGTCATGTTAACGCTGGGGATGTGGTGGTGAATAAAATGTTTTGGGCGACCCTATGAATTGATCCCATCTTACTGCTAAAGGAAGACCTATTCATAAAGAATAGGTCTTTCGTTCCAAAAGAAACGAAACAATATTTATATAAATGCACATTTCCATATGGAGAGATATAAATAAATATAGAAGTTGTTGAAAGGAAAGGGAGTGGGGAGCTGTAGGGTTCTTCTGCTTCCCCCGTAGACCTATTCCTTCTGAACTGGGAATCCTCTTCTGATGGACGCTGTAACCGCAAATGTGTTCAGGGAAAGTTGAAAAGACCCTTGAAGTTTCCTAGGCTGCAGACATCGTTTCTTTAAGCCCTTAGGAGCTAATTCCAGCTCCTATGGGGTGCCTCGGTGGCTCAATCATTTAGCATCTGCCTTCGGCTCAGGTCATGATCCCGGGGTCCTGGGATCGAGCCCCTCATTGGGCTCCCTGCTTGGTGGGGAGCCTGCTTCTCTCTTTCCCAGTCCCCCTGCTTATGTTCCGTCTCTCACTGTCTCTCTCTCTCTCTCTCTCTGTGTCAAATAAATGAATAAAATCTTAAAAAAAAATTATACTTGAGTATCAGGTGCTACCATATGATAAAGGATATAATTTCAGTTTTTATGTCAACTTTTATAAAATATCTACTGAAAGCCAGCAATGCCAGTATGCTTATCTTTTTCTTATAAGCTTCAAGCCTAATTATTCATGTTTTGGTACTTAGGAAGGGAGAGATTTGCTGCCTTATTCTGAAATGTTTTTTTTTTTTAAAGATTTTATTTATTTATTTCACAGAGGGAGAGAGATCACAAGGAGGCAGAGAGGCAGGCAGAGAGAGGGGGGGGGAAGCAGGCTCCCCGCTGAGCAGGGAGCCCGATGCGGGCCTCGATCCCAGGACGCTGAGATCATGACCTGAGCCGAAAGCAGAGGCTTTAACCCACTGAGCCACCCAGGCGCCCTGAAATGTTTTTTATCAAGCTTTTAGTTTCAGGCTTAAAAGTAGTGTAAATGTGTATTAAAAGCCTCAGTGTTCAAACTTACCAGTTAAGTAATGCCATATTTAGGTGTTTATCCAAAAAAAGTCATCATCTTTTAATAAAGACAAGTTGGGGGCAAAAAAAAAAAAAGTTCAGCCTTAGAGAACTGGCTTAAATTAGGGTTCAAAAAAGACAAAAGTATAACAAACATCTATTAGAAATAATGTTTGAGGGGTGCCTGGTGGCTCAGTCAGTTAAGCATCTGCCTTTGGCTCAGGTCATGATCCCTGGGTCCTGGGATTGAGCCTCACATCAGGCTCCCTGCTCTGTGGGGGTTCTGTTTTCTTCCTCTCCCTCTGCCTGCCGCTCTCCCTGCTTGTGCTCTCTCTTTCTCTCTCTCTATCAAATAAATAAATAAATCTTTTTAAAAAAATGTTCTAATAGAATAATGAAAGGGATGGAAAACAGTCATGTTCTGTGGTACTATAATAATACTATACTATAGTATTATGAGGTTATAATATTACAGGTTTGTTTTCCCATACAGACTTAAACATAAAAAAGTCAGAGACACATACTGAAAAAAGACTGGAAGAAAATATACCAAAATGCTAACGGTAACTATCTAGGAAGTGAGATTATAGGTAATGTTTCTTTCATGCTTCATTTACTTTTCAGATTTTATTTGGTAAAATGTGTTCCTTCCGGCAGAAAATAACATCAGTGTGTGTTGTATGTGTGCATCCATATTTACGCAAGTGTGAGGCTAGGTGTTTAGCATACTAAAACACTGTACCCTGGACACCCTTCTCAGGCTAGGGTACCTGTAGGCAGTCACAGGAATGACCCTGCTGCAGAGAACAGAGCCTGTCCAGGCTTACCACGTGTGGAGTGAAACCGCCACCTAGCCCTGTGGCTGCAGCCTTCATGCAGTTAGGAGGCATGCTGTCCGGGGACCAGATGTACCAATGATCTGACTGTAGAGCAAAGGGAAGCAACGATGGAAGGGTTTCTCCGCAGTTAAATAAATACAGCAGAGACAATCGAAGTAGCATCACTGGGGAAATTTAAAGTAACTGTGCAAAGCAAAACATATTAAAACACATTGTTTCCTTTGTTTTCCAGATATTTTATCCAGAAACAACAGATGTCTATGACCGGAAAAACATACCGAGAATGATATACTGCATTCACGCATTGAGGTGGGGAAAAAGATCCAACTAAGAGTCGAGGAAGTAGATTTAAATGAAACTGTAGTTTCTGTTTTAGAAGAGGGATCTTAAGTTACTTAAATAATCTGAAGACCTTTTATTGGATTGAGTTGTTTGAATCTGGCACAGATATTTTAAATTGTCACGTAAGTACAGTCCTTGAACTGGAAAAATATTTTTTCTGATTTCTTAAATCTAATTCAAAACAGAATACCAGAAAATGAATGAAAGACCTGTAAGTATAATGAGAAGATTTAAGTTGAAACTTCTAGGGATCTCATATAGGTTGCCATATTCTTAAGTTGTGATCTAGTTGCCCAGTATAGCCAAAAAACATCAAATGAGCAGCTTTAATGGTCATTATCATTTTGATACTCTTAAATTATCCTTTTGCTTCAATTCTTATTATAGACTAATGAAGTCCAATATAAGGTTAGTTTCTTTTGACCGTTGCTCAATAGAACTTGCACCATAAGGGTAAAGAAGAAGTGTAAGAATTGCTTTGAGTTAATAAAATCAAAATACGTTCTTTTTTTCTTTCTTTCTTTCTTTCTTTCTTTCTTTCTTTCTTTCTTTCTTTCTTTCTTTCTTTCTTTCTTTCTTTCTTTTTTTTTTTTTAAAGAAGGAGAGGACAAAGGGCAGAGTGAGAGAGGGAATCTTAAGGAGACTCCATGCCCAGGGTGGAGCCAGATTCGGGGCTGAGTCTCATAACTCTGAGATCATGACCTGAACTGAAATCAAGAGTTGGACACTTAAACAACTGAGCCACCCAGGTGCTCCAAGATACTATTGTTCATTAACTTAAAACAATTGTTTGATAAGTTAATTTTTTAAAATGCTTAAATTTTGCTAGTTCATAGATGATTTTTTTTATCTTACTGGACTGGAAGAAATGTTATTTTTAGATGGTAACAAAGATTATTCCAAAAATCCAGTTTATGGCTGTCATCTTGCATTCACACAGGTAATGGCTGGAAGACTTCATGTCTAATTAAATTTTAAGTTTCTTCTAGAACATCTGCCTTTTGTTTATATCACTAGAAGTCATTTTCCTGGCAGCGTCTTCTGCGTAGAGGTTTATATTACCTTCTTCCTGGCTCTTTTCCCCTCCAGAGGAAAAGGTTTCTACAATAATTCATTGCACTGCTGGCCTACTAGAAAAGAATTTTGATTATGTCATATAATTTGACTTTTCCCCCCGATCAGTACTTAGGAGATTTCTTTGGAAGATGACAGCTGTTAGAAATACAGACCAAATGTAGGTGCCTTTCTTTTTATTCTAGTAATTTAGAGTGGGCTAGAGGGCAGGATCACTTCTGTGCCTGCCTCCTCATGTGTGGCTAGGATATCATTATGACAGCGGTGTTTCTGAAAGCTTTCTGTGCAGAAGTGCTTGTCTTGAGGAATATTTTCAAATGTGTTGCCCAGTACTCCTTTGTCAACTATTTTTCAGAGCTTAGAATGATCACTTAACACTGCACTTAATACTGCTTTTGTGACCTGCTAATAAGCCAGCTACAATTAATGTCATCATCATATCCATACATCATAGTGCTAATCTCCAAATCTGTGGCATGTTCTTGGAGTATCTTGGACAAGCTTAAATTGATTTCCCCGACATGGACACCTGGGATGTTAATGCTAAGTTGCTTATAAAGGAGCAGTGTGCTAAGTTCCTTTCCAGTGATGTCACTGTTCTCCCCCAGAAATTATATAGAACTGCACTGAGGCTTACAAATGGGTTTGCGATCATTTCAACAATGGCTTCAGCAGCCTGGTAAATGAAAAAAAGGCAACTTCTTATTCTTGCCTCTTGTGTGTGAATGTTGGTGTGATATTTTCTAGGACTGTTCTTCTCAGTCATGCAATTACTCAGGGAAGTCTCCATTACTGTTAATCATTCTGGAGCAGACTCCTCTTGAGCCTGACCCTCACCAGATCTGACCTTAGGCAGGACCTTTACTGTTTCCTTAATAAACAGCGTTGCCTGGGAACGCTTCACTTTTCTCTGCCCTAAACTTACTATATGACTGCTTCTTGGTAAAGAACTGAGAAGTCTCGAGCATATCTAAAGTTTTTTTCTATCAAAACTTTTTCCCTCAGTGGTTTAGAATACAGTCACTCAAATGAGACCGATACTCTGTCCTGTTGGCCAAGACTCATTTGGGAGCTGTGTAGCAGAGCCCTCTGCTAAGTACAGTGGATTCACTCTCACTGGATAATTAGAGGTGGTGCTGGAAATGAACACATACGCGCCTGGCCATCATGTCCTGGCTGGGAATACAGCAACAGAGCTGGTGTAGAAAGTCATCATTACTGGACAGGGAATTGGGCAGGTCAAAGGTTCTGAGTATAGATCAGGAGCCAGGTGGAAAGCTCTCCCAGGTACCAGGCACTACCTTCCTGCTACTCCAGCCCATGCCCCTGGTGTGATCTGCATTGTTAGCACTTAGCCCAACCAACTTGTCTTCTGTTCCCTGTCTTCTAGATTTGGGCTTAACAACCTCATTAAGATCCTCTGGGGTTTTGCCCTTGCTTCCTGTTTGTATCTGCTTTCCCCTTTTTGTTCTTGGTCCTCCCCTTTTCACTTTTATTTCTGACCCTGGTCTTGCTGCCTGCCACTCATTGCTCCCTTTGTCTGCAGCTTGATGTTCTCAGTGAAATGCTGCCAGTGATGGTTAGCACAGCAGCCCTAGGGGAAATCCTCACACTTTGCTTCCTGTAGACTCATCAGCGAGAGGTGACCTCATTCTTTTTCCAAAGAAATGCTAACGTACCCATTAACGCGACACCCATATATTGTGACTGTTTTGATGTATTTCCACTTAAAATGTGTGCATGGCTTGCTTTCTTTTTGTGGCTTCATTTGAAATGTACGAAAGTCTGCAATGAAAAGAAGCCAGTTCAAGAAGTGAGAGCCTTGCTAACAAGTTACTGCTAATGATTTTTTAACTGGGCGTTTATGCATGGAGGAGAACACTTCTGGCATGTTGTTTGTTGCTCAATTTATGAAACACTGTTAAATGTTTAAACATTGGTTATAAATTGGAATTAGTTGAAAATTTTTAGTAGAATTGATATTTGAACCTGTCAGAGACCTTAAAGGGCAGAGGAAATACCCGAAGTATCATTACAAATTTAACACACTTAAACGCATTCTGAAAGATCCACACTGCAAATTTCACTCATTTAATTACTGATGCACTAATTTTGACTCATCCTAGGACTAGAATATATTGACCCTTAGCCAGAGTTGACATGATCATAAGGGCACCAGAAACGAAAGAACACCTTCACACCTGCCCAGGTTGTAGATCTGGCTTCTGACTGGTCAGTTGTCAGGGGCCACATGGTCCCAGTTTGCCTTCTTCCCCAAGGGGAGTCAGGCCCTGGTTACCAGGCATCAGTGAGACCTTTATAATTTTCAGTATATGGCTTCCAGGTAGATTTTTATTTTCATTCTGGTCCCCACACCTAGCCCTCCCCACATCCCCCAGAAATGATATACCACCTATGTCTCGCTTAGCCAGTGTTACATAACCCATTGTTCTGTCATAATGATGTATTGGCCTGATCTGTTAACACTATTAGAAGCTTATATATGCCTTTTGAATATTTTCTTGAAATTAGTTGGGCATTCTAGAAGTTTCTCACCCAAGAGATGAAGGATTGACTCTACCTAATGGTCTTTGGTAGATGTTTGATTTAGCTGATTTATCATCTCAGACCGTGTTTCTGGATCCTCGGTCTGCTTGATCATGATGTAACTGTCAGGCCCAGACCCTCTTCTCACCTGGATGTTTCTGTCACAAACTGCGTGTTCTTCAGGCCTTTCTTATCTTGGGTCACATCCTTGGTTTTCCATGACACTCTGGCTTAGAGCTCCTGGTTTTTAGTCTCATGGTATAAGTAGAATATAAATCGTATAAAAATATCTATGTTCCATAAACATATACAGAAAAAACAAAGCCCCTGTATTTTAATAACACATCCCATCTTGTTAAAGTCACTACAAGTAATTATCCGTGTCTTACTTGATCAATTTGTATTATAATTTCCTTTCTGTACACTTTGTACCATTCTCTTTTGATGATATCTGTGAGCTCCTGGCCTTTCACAGACTAAACCAGGGTTAGTATCTTCTGTTCTGATAGATCAGATTGATTTCCTTTGGCCAGTGGGAGCTCTCTGGGGCCAGCACCTTCGTCCTTGTAGCGCTGTCCGTGACATTATTGGAAATATCCTTGCTTTGTGGTCATAACAGAATGTTCCAGTCTTATCGTAATTATTTCTGCTTTGAGATGTGAAATCAATTCCCCTCCAAGGAATCCTTTACAAGTCATATGTTCATAATGGTTTTTCTTGTTTGATAGATTACAGGTCTGGATTCTGCTTTTCTTACCGTACAAAGTTTCTTGAACCTTTAAGACACTGACAACACCAAGCTGAAGATCTGCCTCCCCTCTGGGTCGTAGGTGCTGCTCCTGTTGCAGATCATGTCATGACCGCCCCAGCAGTCATGTTTCCAGATGCAGTGGTGATGCCAAAGTAGCACACATTTGGGGCTTGCATTGGTGATAATGGCTCCAGTGACCCCAGTCCCAATTCACCAGTTGCTTAAGGAAGAAGCACACCCACAGTCAGATGGTTGCTTTGCTTATCAGGTTGATTATGTATCTGGCCCTCAGGCTTTATTTTTTTTTCTAGTTTTTTTTATTGTGTTATGTTAGTCATCATAAAATACATCATTAGTTTTTGATGCAGTGTCCCAAGATTCATTGTTTACCTCTAACACCCAGTGCTCCATGCAATACATGCCCTCCTTAAAACCCACTCCCAGGCTCACCCATCACCCTAACCCCCTTCCCCTCTAAAACCCTCAGTTTGTTTCTCAGAGTCCACAGTCTCTCATGCTTCATCTCCCCCTCTGATTTGCCCGCCTTCATTTTTCGCTTCCTTCTCCTAATGTCCTCCATGCTATTCCTTATGTTCCACAAGTAAGTGAAACCATGTGATAATTGACTTTCTCTGCTTGACTTATTTCACTCAGCATAATCTCCTCCAGTCCCAACCATGTTGATGCAAAAGCAGGGTAGTCATCCTTTTTGATGGCTGCGTAATATTCTATTGTATATATGGACCACATCTTCTTTATCCATTTGTCTGTTGAAGGGCTTTTCAGCTCTTTCCATAGTTGGGCTATTGTGAACACTGCTGCTATGAACATTGGGGTGCATATGGCCCTTCTTTTCACTATACCTGCATCTTTGGGGTAAATACCCAATAGTGCAATTGCAGGGTCATAGGGTAGCTTTATTTTTAACTTTTTTTTTTAAGATTTTATTTATTTGACACAGAGAGAGAGAGAGCTTACAAGTAGGTAGAGAGGCAGGCAGAGAGAGAGAGGAGGAAGCAGGCTCCCTGCCAAGCAGGGAGCCCGATGCGGGCCTCAATCCCAGGACGCTGAGATCATCACCTGAGCCGAAGGCAGAGGCTTTAACCCACTGAGCCACCCAGGCACCCTATTTTTAACTTTTTGAGGAGCCTCCATACTCTTTTCCAGAGTGGCTGCACCAGCTTGCATTCCCACCAACAGTGTAAGAGGGTTCCCCTTTCTCCACATCCTCTCCAACACTTGTTTCCTGCCTTGTTAATCTTTGCCAATCTAAGTGGTGTAAGGTGGTATCTCAGTGTGGTTTTGATTTGAATTTCCCTGATTGGCCCTCAGGTTTTAATGCAGAACTCTCTTTGGCTTACACTCTATGCCCTAAGGATATTTTACCTTTTAAAAAACCAGTTGATGACTTATACCAGACTGATGGTGGGTCTGGCAGAGAACATACTTGAGTTTATAAAGAAGCTTCCTAGAAATAGTTTCTTAACCCAAAGAGCAGGCTCTATTTTTGTGTTCTCAGGAGGGATATGTGGAGATGGCAATATTTGGGATTAAGAGGAGAAGGATGATGACACCTTATATAGCTTTCAAATCACTCCTTGTTCAAAATTCTCCCCACACTCTAGACCACACTTTCTCCTCCTCTTCCTATCCTGAAATAGTATTGGGACTCCATCTTTTTGTCCTACTAAATTCTATGCTCTTTGGGACCGTGAACCATGCCTTGTCACGTAACACAGCACATACACACCACTGATGCCAAATTAAGCCTCTGGAGTTCACATTTTTAAATTTTTAGCTGAACTAATTTCCCTATGGTAAGGGTGCCTCAGGATTCTTTTTTATTTTTTATTGAATCTTAGGTGAAAAACACTGGATTTTGACATGATACTGGCTGTGATGTGTGTGATTAAGATGGAAAAATAATTTGGTTCTCTAGATAAAACTAAAACATGGAGTCAGGGAAAATAGTAAAAGCTTCTTAATGTTGAAGATGGGGAAACTGCTATAGTAAGTTCTTAATAAGTTGTTAATAATTGGTTATTAATAAAGGACACTCTTATTTAACGAGGATCATAGTAATAATAAAAACAAACAAGTATATGCCAAGCACTGTTTAAAGTACTTTTCAGATGGAATCTCATTTAATCCTCACAGTATATTTATGTCCTACATACTGTTAATAATCCCGTTTAAAACGAAGGAAGCTGAGGTACAGAGAGACTAAGGTCACACAACCAGTATATGGCAGAGTTGGGATTCAAAACTAGGTGGTGTGACACCAGGTCCTGGGCTGTGACTGGCTTAGTGGTTGGTGTCAGAAGGGAGTCACGTGTTTCCATCCTACTAAGAAAACTCTAAAGACAGCATCCACCTTGAACCTGAGCACAGGCCTCTCAGCTGTTAATTTTAGGAAGTTTTAAAATGAGCAATCATGGAACCTCAGAACTCGAAAGACCTTGAGAAGTGTCTTTTGTCTAGGTCTTCACTTCAGGGTGAGGGGACTGAAAGCGATGGATTATGTGACTTGCTCAGAGATACCCAACTAGATGGGGCCAGCCTTACAGCCAGGATCTTGGTCTTGGGGTACTGATCCCATGGTCTTTCTGGGTAGCCCCGAGGCTTTGATTTATGAGCATTCATCTCACACGCTATGCTACAAAGTGAACTGCACATGATTTGATCCAGAAAAACTGAAATACATTCAGCTCCTACCTTGTAAGTTTGCATTTCATTACTATAGCACCTTTTAATGTGTATATTGAAAGTAGTGGGAGAAGCCCTGGTAGTATTTTTTTTTTACTTTTTTTATTTTACTGCTTCCTGTGCTTGAACTGATATTATTTGTACAAATGGGAGCACGTGGCCCGGAGAGGCTTTAGCTACCTCAGGGCAACCTCTCTGTAACTGGCCTCTAAGCTGTACACTTTTGCTGTCCCTTTGGTGTGATAAGAGCTTCCCTATTTCCACCAAGTACTTTCTTCTTCTGGGGAAGCTAAGCGATGATTTCGTTAATTTCCTTGGCTTCCTTGGAATCCTCTTAGCTCTTTGTATTGGCTCTTAGGCACGAAAGGTGCTTAAAAAGTTGGGTTGAAGAGCTTCAAGAATTGGTGCCTTTTATATGGAACAGGCTTTTTTTTTCTTCTTCTTCTTCTTTTTTTTTTTAAGATCACAGTCTGGATTTCCTATAGGCTTCAGGTAGTGAATGGCCTCATTTGAATTTAAATACTTGGGAAGGAATGGGCTGCTCTGGCTGATTCTTTCCGGCCTGGGAATAGTGGATACGTGCATAGGAAACTGCCCTTTTGAGTAATCTTCTTGGAAGTGCCTCCCACGCAGAAATTCATTATAAAACTCCCACGCAGTGAAAAGTGGCATTTTTTTTAAAAAAAGCTAATAATTTAAGCTTCAACATGGGACCAATAAATGTTGAAACTTGAAGCCAGATAAAAAATATACATTCACATTCAAACATTTTTGGTGGAAGTATGTATATGCAAATGAGATTTCTTACTGATCCATACCAATTTCAGAAAATCTCTTATTTAAAATCACTTTAAAAGCGAAGATTGTTTGATCCAAAAGGTAACTTCTCAGCACCACCTTGTGGTAACTTTTAGTTAAAGCAGGAGTTTGGCATCATTGTAGGATTTATATTAGTATTAGAACGTACAATGGAGAAATAGAAAAGATAATTGGAAATAGTCGCCTAATTTTTTCAGTACCACAGGGGAAAATTAGCATTTTTGTTTAGTATAATAGTTTCTGTTACTAACAAACCTATTTTGTGGAAGCCTAAACACCTTTATTTTAGGAACAGCATGGCAGAGAAAAATATTTTTTATGTAGTAGATGTGCCATGCATAGTAATTAAATGAATGGATAAATGAAATAATGTGAAAACAGTTGACATGAAATTACTGAAGTAGTAATTTAAAAAAAAATTATTTGCAGTAAGAAAGGATGCTATCCACTGACCACACAGATGAGATGGGATTGACCGAGAAACAAGTCAGAAGACCACAGCCCAGAATTCACAGGATGTAGCAGAGCAAGGAGCTACCCTGGGGCTTGCTACAAGCAAGCCAGAAAAAGAGATCCCAAAGCCAGCATTAATCCAGAAGCCCTGATGCGAGAAGGCAAGACACGGGGCACCCTCGTGGTGTCGGCCCCACGTTCCCCCACGGTCTCCCTGAGACCAGCTCCTGTCATGGGAACCTGTGGTGTACAATGACAAAAAGCAAGTCCCAAGTCCCAAGATGAGCCCCAGATCAGGAAGTGCCAGACATTTGAGGGAAACCAACCCTCTGAAAGTGGTAGATTCAACCAGAAGAAGTGACAGCCAAGGAATAAAGGAAAATAATAAAATAGGTGCTATTGGTAATTTATTCAATCATCTACTTAACAAGTACTTATTGAACACTTAAGCTTACAACAAAAACAAAGATAAAATTAAGAAAGAGGAAAATTGGAGGGGACACCTGGCTGGCTCTGTCAGTAGATTGTGCCACTCTTGTTTCAGGGTTGTGAGTTCAAGCTCCACAGTAGGTGTGGAGATTACTTAAAAATAAAATCTTAAAAAAAAAATGGGGCACCTGCATGGCTCAGTGAGTTAAGCATTTGCCTTTGGCTCAGGTCGTGATCTCAGGGTCCTGGGATGGAGCCCCGTGTCCAGCTTCCATCCGGCTTCCTGCTCATCGGGGAGTCAGCTTCTCCCTCTCCCTCTGCCTCTCCTCCCCCCACCCTGTTCTGCTCGCTGCCTCTCTCAAATAAACAAATAAAAATTTTAAAAACAAACCCCCCCACAGCGTTAAACACTTAATTATAGATAGAAAATTGGTTGTTAGAAAACATTTTATGAATGCCTCCTACTTAAATTTTATTGTCACATTTTCAAAGTTTCTCCCATTAAATTATGTTTATATTTTCTTTGTAGAAATTGAAGAGAGAATGATTTTTTTTTTCAATTCTTAATGGGCGGCTTTTATTTTCCTAGAATTCTTTTGCAGCTTTGTCATACCTATCCCTTTAATTCTGTTTAATTTTGTAGTCCCTGTTAGTACAAAGGAACGGTTGAAGGGGTTGCCAATTCACTCGTTCCGCATGATGTGGAGTCCCTCTTAACAGGAATATTTTTTCCATGTAATAATGAGTTGAGAAGTGGTTCATAAAATATTATAGTTTTGAAAATGTCAGCCTACTAGTTTTAATCCTAATGACTTGTTTGATGTGAACCTTTGGTAATAAAGTCTTCAGAGGCTGTGTAAATAGTTTTATATCCCTGATTATCTCTAAAGACCTAGAATTTAAGCTAAGGAATATATCCCGTCTTTTCTTGCTTTGAATTATGAATACGTAATGCCTATTTTATATTGAAGAATGTTCAGAGTCTAATACGTTTTCCACCTGTGAGTAAAATATGAAAATCATATTGGAATTTAGTACTAAAATTACAATTACCATATGTTTAAAATGTCGTTTGTTCTTTGTTCTTTGGTTGTGGTTTCGAGGGAAAGAGGGAGAAACCAAAGAAAGGTAAACTCGCCCCCTCCAAAAACTATTTAAAATTCAAAAATTCATTAATAGGAATTTCATGGAAGAAAGGGACATGGAAAAAAATCTGTGTTTGAAAAAGTGTTTATCCATGTGCCTGGGTGGCTTGGTGGGTTAAAGCCTCTGCCTTCAGCTCAGGTCATGATCTCAGGGTCCTGGGGTCGCATTGGGCTCTCTGCTCAGCAGGGAGCCTGCTTCCTCCTCTCTCTCTGCCTGCCTCTCAGCCTACTTATGATCTCTCTCCCTCTGTGAAATAAATAAATAAAATCTTGGAAAAAGAAAAGAAAAGAAAAAGTGTTTATCCTCACAACTAACAAGAGGGAATGCAGACTTAAATAACATTTTTGGCTATCAGCTTTGCAAGATTTTCCCTAAATAGTATTCTATGGTAAGCAGACCAAGAAAATGGCATTGTCATGTATTGGTGGTAGAATAAGGTCACACCCTTCAGCAGGTTCTTAGGTTCAGCTTAACATTCGGTGTCTCCCGACTGGGGTAAACCATGTCTGGTCCTAGTTGCTAAGAAGGATCCAGAAGCCTGGAAACCCAGTCAGCTGGCAGTACAGCATCAAGTGCTTGCTCTTCAGTGGGAGACTTCATGACACTCCCCGTAGTTGCCCAAACAGCCATCTGGAAGTGTTTTCCTTTGGTACCCCAGGTGACATCTTGGGTGCTAAGAAGTGGTGGGTACGGGAGCCTCCCTGGTCTAGAGCCTCAGATCCCAGGAGCCACTGTCTGTTTTAACACCTCCCGGTGGGCTTCCCAGTTTCCTGCAAGGCGTGTGGGCGTTAGAAGAGTCACCAAACTTGGGAACACCTGAGCATGTGATGCCTGTTAGGTATTTATAGTTCCTTCAAACCATTTATCAGTTGGGGGGGGTATTTTTCTCCTCACCAACGATGCTTACCAATTATCAGTGTACCTTTATTGGGTTCCTAGAGGACCAGAGCTAGAAAGTTAAAAGTCAGATTGTTTCACAGAGGGAACGGGATTATGTTAATCCTTGACTCACAGAGAATGAGTGTGATCTCTTTTTTAGAACACTATTTGACTCTATATACTGAAAGCTTTGATTGTGTGTATACCCTTTCAACCTGGCAGTGTTGTTTTTAGGGATTCATTGTAACGGATAAGATGTATGTCAGAGATGTATCTGTATGTAGGTAGGTTCACTGCGGCAGGCAATAATTAGTGACCATCTAAATGGAATTGGTTAGGAAAAATATAGTGTGTTCATACTATGAATACTGTGTGAGTTTATGGAGTAAGTTTTTCCAGCAAAAAAAGACACTGAAAGGGTTTATATCAAAATATTTAGTGTTCAGCTTTGATGTTCGTCTGTGTAATTTTTATTTTAGCCATGAGTGACTAATTTTTAACTTTGACCATGTGTTACTTTTCTTTTTTTTTTTTTTTTTTTTTTTTTTTTTTTTTTAATTTTTTTTTTTTTTTTTNAGAGGGAGAGAGATCACAAGGAGGCAGAGAGGCAGGCAGACAGAGAGAGGGGGAACCAGGCTCCCCGCTGAGCAGGGAGCCCGATGCGGGCCTCGATCCCAGGACCCTGAGATCATGACCTGAGCCGAAAGCAGAGGCTTTAACCCACTGAGCCACCCAGGCGCCCCATGTGTTACTTTTCTAAATGATTGTGTTTTACAGAAATGATCAATGAAGGTCACTTTAAATGCATGCTTCTTAAATTTGAATAACCGTACATTTTAAGAGTTTAATACCATTTAAAAAGCCTCGATTTTAACTACTTTAATGAAGTTTTATGCATTTTATGATCTCCTCAGGTGTGTGTTGATCTTGAAATATATCAAGCCAGTGAAACCATTCTCCATTTTCTCATATAAGTTATTGTATAATTTCTAACTTCTAATTAAAATCTCATAAGTTAAAAACCTATCAAAACTGATAATAAAGTGCATACAGATTTTTTTTAGTTGGTCTACAGGATTACTCTTTGGGACCGAAGAGGTTAGAATTGTTATGGAAAGAAATTGTGGTTCAGTGATTAAATGGGAAAAGCCATATAACCATATATTTGCACGTTTGATAAAATTTAAGTGCCAGCCCTTTGCTCTTTTTGTCAAGTTATGGATAGGTTAGTGCGTGCCATCATTACTTCCTAAGGGGTTTTAAATATACGCACACACCCACAATTTATTCTCCATCTTCCACTTAATAGTATGCCCACATCATGATTTGTCACCCCTTCTGCTGATACTCTTGCTGCTCTTTGTTTCAGAAAATGTAAAACAAACAGGTCCTCAAGGAGTGTGTGGTACTTAATGGAATATTGGAAAGTAAAATATAATTTGAGCTGTACTTTCAACAAAATAAGAATCATAGAAGAAGGAGTAGTCAAGGAAATGTTCATTGGATTTATTTGGCTATTTTGTATTAATTGTGTTTCTTTTTCTCTCTACAAATGGGTGGTAGAGAGTTAGTTGACCCTATGGAAATGCCAGGTACTGAAGAAGATTGGTCTTTGGGACTTAGCTTATGATTATAGTCCCTGTCCACCAGGGGCTGTTACCTCAGGGCTCAGTTTCTCCACCTAAAAAATGAATGGATTAGATGAGATAATCTCTTTGGCCTTTCTCAACTAAAAAAGCCCTTAGGACATAAGTAATTTTTAACGCTAAGACTTAGGACGAAAAAACTTCCGAACTGATAATTCTATGTTCTGTCTTTCAGTTTATACCTGTTCAAACTAGGAATAGCACCCCAGATCCAGGATTTGTTGGGCAAAGTAGACTTCACAGGTATTACTCTTCGTGATGTTTACATTGTCATTAACTAAGAAAATGTGTCAATACTTTTCCTTTGGACAGCATCAATTCCTGTTTTTCCACCGTATTGATCAGAAGAGAAAACTTTATCTTTTTTGTATTCGACCATTTTCCTTTTCACCACATTTGTGAAATGAGAAATAGGCTGACTTCTTCCTAAGGTTCTTGTTCAGAAATGCCCCACCTTCTTGATGAAGACACTTACTTTTTTCCCTTCTTTTTTTTTTTAATAATGGCATGGAATTTTTAATATTCTTTTTTTTTTGAGAGAGAGAGAGAAAGTGCACACTCAGTGGGGGGAGGGGGCACAGAAGGAGAGGAAGAGAGAGAATCTTAAACAGGCTCCACACCCAACATAGAGCCCAATGCAGGGCTTGATCTCATGACCCAAGCCAAACTCAAAAGTCAACCACTTAACCGATTGAGCCACCCAGATGCCCCCTTAAATATTCTTTATTCAGAAAAATAAGCCTCGAATTTCTGGGAGAGAGACCATGGGATGAAGACATTTCTTGATATAAATATATTCATTCCTGTTTTTATCTCTGTGTCTTTCTTTGATACTGTTTGTTGTTCTTTTTCAGAGGAGGAAATTAGTAATATGAGAAAGGAACTTGAGAAATATGGAATACAAATGCCATCTTTCAGCAAAATAGGTGGGATTCTGGCTAATGAACTGTCAGTGGATGAAGCTGCTTGTGAGTCTATTTAAAATCAGAACTTCTATTGACATGAGACTTACCTGTACTTTATTTATTGATTTTGGTTACAAGAAAGAGAATATTTAGAAAATACTTTCAGCCCCCTTTTGAAGTTTTTATTTGTAGGTATTGTAGATGGTAAAGTTGAGCATATGAGACTATAACCATGTAATTGATTTAGACTTTAAACATCTTCTTGTGCAGTGTGAATAAGAGTTCTCAGAAATACCTCTATTCAAAATACTTCTTTGCTTTCTGTGCCATCAGATTTTAGTGGTATAGCACATTGCTACATTGTCCTTTCATGTTGCAAGTTAAATTGCCAGTATCATTTGAAAACAAACTGGTACTTGAACAGTGTCCACTTCAGCCCTTAGGGGTTGACATAGCACTTGGTTCATTTTAGCCATTTGTAAATTCATAGGGATTACATGACAGATGCTGAGACAGGACCCAAGCAAGATGGGCAGGTGGAGGGGTTGTCAGAGGGGTGCTCTGTGAAGTGTCTAGGGTGTCTTTTTGGCCTTTTTAACTCGAAGCCAGAGAAGAAAGTAGAACTGCTTACATTCATGCAGTGTCCGTGCAACTGTCCTTGTTGTCTTTGGCTCATGAAAATCATTTTTTTTTCCTCTTTGCAGTGCATGCTGCAGTTATAGCCATTAATGAAGCTATTGAGAAAGGAATAGCAGAACAAACCATTAAAACGCTAAGAAACCCAAATGCAGTCTTAACTTTCGTAGATGACAGCCTTGCACAGGAATACCAGAAGGAACTCTGGGAAGCCAAGAAAAGGAAAGAGGAAAATGCAAGACTGAAGGTATTTAATTAGATTCTCAGTAATACGGCTCTGAGTGACTAGTTTGAAAAAACCTTGATGTTACCAGTGATAATTTTGAATCACCTAGCAGTGGTCTCTATAGCCATAGGCAGTTGGCTTGGGTGGAAAGCAGACCACGCACTAGGTAAAGAAAAGAGGTTTCCTTTCATGCTGATTCTTACAGGTCACAAGGGTTGAAGGTCATGTCATAAACTTATGACTTAGCGGTAAGTGTGGAAGTAGTGGCTCAAGATCTTCCCTTGTTCAGCCTCACCTGCAGACCTTGTATTAACTGAGTTACCTAGAGATTTATTAGTAGAGGTTAATGACTCGGGTTGGTGAAGTGGAGAGCTGATGTTTTTGAATTCGCTCTCCTATTTGGCCTTCTCTCCTCTGCAAGCAGCCTGACCCTGACTCGATACTTCTGCCTTCCTGTCTAGCATGACTGAGGACTTTATTGGCGTGCTGAGCTTCCACTTCCTGGCTATCTTTCTCCTCCTTAACCTCCTGCCCTGTCAGCCTCAGCTCCATTACCAAAACTTTCCACTTGATCTCTGCCTACTCTGAGCTGGTGGCGGCTGCCCGCGTGCGGCACGCTTGCTCACCCCGCCCGCCTGCCTCACGGTGGGCTGCTATTCTGCCTCCCATGGTGCTTTGGTGCCGCAGCTCTCCTCTGCCTCTCTCAGTGTCTCTTCTCAGGGTCTCCTACCTCTGCCTGAGGGGACTCTTTAAGGTCTGACCTCAAGTCACCTCTGTCTCTGTTCTTCCTCAGACAAGCTCATCCACTTGCTGAGGAAATCAGCTGTCAGCTTGCTACCAGGCCCCTCGAATGGCCCTCCAGATGACTTCATTTCTCTGTGCCATGGCCCTTGCCCCTCACCACCTAGAAAGAGTGCTTATGTCTACCCTCCCCTTCTCACACACGTGCCCCTCTCTGACTTGCCTCTGGAATGACGTACACGATGTTTCAGAACTCTGTCCGTGCCACCCTCCCCCCACTCTCGTAGCCTATCCCTCACTGCATTCTATTGGCTCTTCTTGCCAGCCTTACCTTGCCAGGCTTCTTGCCAGGCTTGTCCCATACCTTCTAGTCTTGCCACTCTGGGGTTCTTGCACATCTTCCTCACAGGTGACCCTGCTTCCTCCCATTCTGTAAGCCAACCCCTCTCAGACCTAGAGGTTGCAAAATTAATCTTTAACTCCAGATCGGATGTCAGCCCCCCAGAAAGCTCCCTGGATTCCCGACTGCCTATTGAGTTAAGTACGGGTCCTTCACTTGGCCTTAAAAAGCCTCAAGAATGCCCACCCAACCTCCCCAGCTTTCTGGCTGAGCCTGGATACACACTCTGTGCTATAGCCCAATGTGCCAAGCTGTCTCACCTTTGTGACCAATCCTGTGGTCTACACCCTGCTCCCCTCTCTGCCTTTATAATTGCTCTGTTCCTCCAAGCCCTCCTCAATTGTTTTCTCTTGTTCAGGTGTTATTTCCAACTGAATATGTGCTTCTCCTCTAAAATGTATTCTGTTCTATGTCTATTTGTTATTTATGGTGTCAGTTTTATTAGACTGGATCAAATGAAATTGCCAACATTCCACTGACTCGGATCTACAAAAAAATGGCGATATGGTCAAGTGGTCCAACATGATGTTTGCCACATTAGACAATTAGGCCCTTGCAAAGAGTCAGTGGGGCTTCTGTTCATCTTTGTAATCTTTGCCAGGCGTACCTAACTCTAGTGCCCTGCACAGAGCAAGCATTTTTTGATGCTTATATCGAATTCAAATGAATATAAGTAAACGGCTTTTTGCACTCTGCATTTTGCTTTTGAATACCGAACTTTAGAAATATTTTATTTAACCTCAGGAATCAGTGAAGACTTTGTTTTGTAGAATAACTGTATTTCAGAAGAAGAAAGAGATGCATATGAAGAACTGCTGACCCAAGCAGAAATCCAAGGCAACATCAATAAAGTCAACAGTAAGTAATGGGTTGTACGAAGAAAATGGATACTTCCCGAAGACACAAATTCTCCTTGTCAAAATCTCACCAAAACTCTCAACTGGTAGCCTTGTAAAACTGCCTTATGTGATGAAAATTCCACTCAATGTCAGTGTTGTCCTTAATTATGGTGCATCGCCTGGCAGTTTCCCATGGAAATTTTGGGTAATCTTGCCCTCCCGCCCATGCAAAATATCTCAAAGTATCTTGAAGACTAGTTTAGCTATCCCTTCCCGTTTTATCATAGGTGCAGTGTATGTCATCTTTTGACCCTATCCCTTATTGGGCTAATATGGAAGGCTATTTAGTAAAAGATTATGACTTAAAGCTTGTCATTTCTTGCCCATGATTATGTGACAGTGTTTGGAATTGAAAAAGTATTGTTGACACCTCTGCTCTTTATTACTCCCCAGTCATTAGTCTGCAGTTTTGTAAGAATTGTTTTCTTACAGCTTGTATGGTTTTTTGGCAAGGAGGACTTGATAGGCCAGTGAAAAGGCGTGGTGGCAGGTCTGATTCCCATGTCCCCAAACCTCTGTGGAGTGTCACGGTTCAGTTCCTCTTCATACCCATTTCAGTTGTGTGACCACAAAGAGCAGAAAACTCAGGTAATTAAAATGAGCATATGCAAGTTCAGAGAGATTAATCACCTTATTAGTCTCTTCTCCCTCTCTTATAAAATTTGGTTTTACTTGAGGCAGTAAGGAATCCTACTTGATATTTATTTCCCCTAGGACAACCTAAAGAGCCCTCATATATACAAAAAACAAATATGCGAAAGACCATTTTGCCCATTGAATGAAGTATGTGAACCATCGGCCAAATTTAAACTTGGGGATATCCGCTAACTATTACATTCCTAAACTTTGTCTCTGATTCAGCCTGCTAGATGATCTTTGAATGTTCTTAACACCTTCAAAGAAACTATAGGTTTTACCCTGAAGTTTGTTCCTAAGTTGCTGGTAGAGACATAACCGAAGAGTTCAAACAGTAATCAAGGAGACCCAGAGAAAATTGATATAAACATCTAGAAGTTAACCACTGAGTAGGTTTGAGAATTTCCCTCACACACAAAACTGCTGAGAGCTCCCCAGTAACTTTTTTTAAGGGAATACCTTAATGTTGTGGAAGGCATGTTCCTCTTCTTTTATGCTTATTTAATTTTGAACATATTGGTGATGATACATGAAACGCAATTTTAAGTTTCTGCTCTGTTTGAAAGCTGAGAATTTCATTATGCTTGACAGAAATGAATCGCAGGAAGCAATTAATGTTGGCAGCAAGACAGCTGAGGTCCATACACTTAGTGAAGAAATGATTCTGTAACCTTTTGCCATTTTTTATTTTTGAAAAGTTTATGACCACTAAGACAGGTTCCTTCTTCATTTTAAATAAAATGCCTTGTATAAATGTTTTAATACTTACTGACATAACTTCCTAACCACAAATTTAATGCCACGTTGCTTATACATTTTTAAATAAAAGGCATGAGATGATTTGCACTAATGCATAACTAGCTTAAATTATGCAGGACATTGCCATGTTTGATGGCTTCAAATGTGTAGAACATGATGATTCTGAAGTTTTTTATCACCCTCCATCTGAAAATTTATAGGTAAGTAGAACTAAGAAGAGTCTTGGAAAAAAACGTAAAGTATATTTTAATCAGTGACATGACAATAAGACAACTCTATGCTCTAAAATATGTGAGTATAACTACATGACAAGCTTTTTCTCAACCCTGTGGTTATTATTCTAAAATGTTAAGGTGTCTACGTTCATAATAGCCAGAGAAGTGACGTAAGTGACAGTTTTGACAGTAATGTCACCGGATCTGTCGGTGGAGGCTTCAGCTTTGTCTGACCTGCAGTCATTTAACTTTGGGTCTGGCCCATGCATTCCATTCATTACAAGACACTCTGTTAAGACCGGGGCTGGAAGTTTGGTTAAATGCAGAGTATAAAAGAGTGGGAGAGCTCACTTTATTGATTGATTGATTGATTGATTGATTGAAGAAATGGTTCGTAAAGAGTGTCTTAAAGGTATGATTTTCTGGTGCTCTTTTACCATCCAGTGGTGCAAACTCACATAATGAAGTTTTCAGAGGGGAAGCAAGATCCTATCCAAAATAATGACAGACACAGCTGAGAGGCGGTGGGTGACTTTCAGAAAACAGCAGAGGCCACAAATGTCCACTGACCTTCCTTTCTGGAATTTTTTGGTTAGACATATCAATTCTTAGAACAGAAAAATAGGTTTGGGTTCTTAGAGTCCTTTAGAATACATTTAAGTTTTTGGTAGGTATAACTGAGAAGATTGCATTAGCTCCAAGTATTTCCTGCTATTGAGTGATGTGTCTCAGGAGAAAGGTTATGGAGGGTAGCTCCTTGTGAACGAGTTACAGAAGGTAAATTGTCACCTGTTAAAAGGGTTAGAGTAATCTTAGCTTCAATCTAGTCATGTATCAAGGAGACAGACTAACCCTTGAAAAGCTCTAGAAATCTGTGGGTCTGTGTTATTTCTGCTATCCTGAAACCTTTTTTTTTTTTTTTTTAAGATTCTATTTAGAGAGAGCACATGAGTGGGTAGGGGCAAAGGGAAAGGGAGAGAGAGAATCCCAAGTAGGCTCCCCACCCAGAGCGCAGGGCGTGACACAGGGCTCAATCCCACGCCCCTGAGATCATGACCTGAACCAAAATCAAGAGTTGGACACTTAACTGGCTAAGCCACCCAGGCGCCCCTGAAACTTTCTTTATAGGGCAAAATGCTGCCGTTTCTGTCCAGTTTGCTGTTGCCTGGTGGCAGAATCAGTCGCTCATTCTCCCAGTTGATCAGCAATTCTCTTCCTGTTTTCTGAAAACTATGAGGAATCTACTATTTCAGGGGCCCTCAGTTTGGTTATTAAAATTCAGGTCTTGGGCAACCCTGTGGGGTCCCCTCCCTCTTTAAGAGCTTTGTACTCTATCAGTCAATATACCTTACTCTGGGTCAATAAACCTTGCTTTGCTCTCCCAGCCCCCCCCAAAATAAATAAGTAAACAAGTAAGTAAATAAATAAAATTCAGGTCTTCATAATCTGAACGTTGCAACTGGTAGAGATCTTATGGAGCTTATGATCTGATCAGATAATGTAAGCCAACACATTTCTGTGATCAGGATTTTTGGTTTTTTTGAGGTGAAGTGATACTGGCACAGACTTATTTAATCATAGGAATTTCGGTTATAATATTTTTTAACAAACACACCTGAAATGACTTTTTTCTTAAAATCACACTTCAGAGAATACAAGAGGTGAGGGAGAATATTCTGAGAAAAGTGCCATCAGGGCGCCTGGGTGGCTCAATCAGTTAAGTATCTGCCTTCGGCTCAGTTCATGATCTCAGGGTCCTGGGATCAAGCCCCTTCAGGTTCTCTGCTCAGTGGGGAGTCTGATTCTCCCTTTCCCTCTGCACCCCCCCACTCATGCTCTCTCTCTTTCTCTCAAATAAATAAATAAAATCTTAAAAAGAAAATGAGAAATCCTATCAGTATCACACAGCGCTGTCTCCCAGTGCTACCTGTGGGTTTTCAGTGGTGTTGCTTCAGACGGAGGACACAGCAGGGGTATGAGACTGGCTTTGGGTGTTGACATAGCTTCAGTCTCCTTGCAAAGGCAGTAGTAATACTCAAGGAGCATTCAAGAATAATGCCTATGGGGTCTATAGAGCCCAGCTGTAAACACTGTGGGGTTCCCCGAGGTGTGAAATCCCCAGCGACTAGAACAGTGGAAGAGGTGAGACCAGAGCTGATCCTGAAGGGCAAGGTTTTGTAGGGAAGTCATACGAGACAGGAGTGATCTCATAACTCCAGCTCTGTCAAGGCTGAGCCCTTTCAGGGACTTTCTCCAAAGACTGGACTGACCTCCAGTTCCTGTGCTACCACGTTCAAGTTTTCACCTGTCCTCCAGCTTTTCAGAGTCCATGGAAAGGGACTGCTTAGATTCTAATCCTGGGAAAGATGGGATGCTTGGGGCAAACAGCAGTGGAAAAAGTGGACATTCTGACGGAACGTGACACTCCCAACCCCCACGCAGGGCTGGCTGCCGTGGACCACATCAATGCCATCATCCGGGAAGGCAACCCCGAGAATACGCTGCTTGCACTGAAGAGACCGGAGGCCCAGCTGCCTGCTGTTTATCCCTTCGCTGCTGTGATGTATCAGAATGAACTTTTCAACCTCCAGAAACAGAATGCCATGGTAAGTCTGAGGAGACTCCAGTTACAAAGATGTTAATTCTGAATCGAAGCTATGGGGAAAGATGTTTAGGGAAGGTGAATGGGGCGCAGAGTCTTTATCTTTTTTTTTTTTTTTAAGATTTTATTTATTTATTTGACACAGAGAGAGAGATTATAAGTAGGCAGAGAGGTAGGCAGAGAGACAGGGAGAGGAGGAAGCAGGCTCCCTGCCGAGCAGAGAGCCCGATGTGGGCCTCAATCCCAGGACACTGAGATCATGACCTGAGCCGAAAGCAGAGGCTTTAACCCACTGAGCCACCCAGGCGCCTGCAGAGTCTTTATCTTGTACCAATCTCCGTTCCCCTGGCCTCCCTGTGCCAGGTCCAGGACTGTCTTCCTCTTTGACTCATGCTTTTCATCTCCATAAAGAGTCTGTGTAGTTAAGAAATGCAGGCAGCGTTCTACACATATACACAATGAAAATAAGTTGTTCTTACTCTCTGATTTTTGAAGCACTTTGGATAATTGGTTAACTGCTGAAATTTTTAAAAAATATGTCATGGTTTTGATATAGAATGATTAGCTCTGAATTAGCATTTCTAGAAATGAAGAACATTAGCACCATGACTTTAATTTTTGTAAATTGAGTCCTGCTTAATATGTAAATGGTATTAAACAGTAATATATAAGGTTACAGTAATTAAAACCATGTGTACTAGTACCGGATTAACCCAAACAATGGAACAGAATAAAAAGTACTGGAAGCAGAGCCAAGAATTGAATATATGAGAATGCTGCTAGTATTTCAAAAAGGTGGAGAAAAGAAATCCTTACAAGTGTTTAGCCATTTGAAAAAGAGAACATGACCTCCCTACACATATCAGAATAAATCCCGAACATAAAAAGTTAAATGCAAAAAGTAACTTAAAAAATTGAAGTTCTAAGGAAATGTGGAAGAACATTGAATCTTAAAAATCAGAAATGGGGGCGCCTGGGTGGCTCAGTTGTTAAGCGTTTGCCTTTGGCTCAGGTCATCGTCCCAGGGTCCTGGGATTGAGCCCCGCATCAGGCTCCCTGCTCAACAGGAAGCCCGCTTCTCCCTCTCCCACTCCCCCTTCTTGTGTTCCGTCTCTAACTGTGTTTCTCTCTGCCAAATAAATAAATAAAATCTTAAAAAATAAAATTAAATAAATAAATAAATATCAGAAATGTTCCACAAAAAAAAGGGAGGAAGGTAGGCCAAAAGCATGCACAGCCAAGTCACAAAGATCAGCATATGCAATGACACACACACACACAAACAAATGTCCAAACTCAGACAGAGGTAAATGTAAATTAATATACTGTTGTTTTGGGAAATCAGACAGGTATCATTGGGAGATCTAACATAGTGTAGGCATAAATTTGGGGCAGCAGGCATTTCCATGGAAGCATGAATGGAGCACCCTTTCTGGAGGATGGTCTCAGTAATGTGTAGGCAGGTCTTTTACCCATTATCCTGACAATTACATTGCTAGGAAGAGAGCCTAAAGAATATGAATCAAAAAGTTGTAGTCACAGGGATTGTTTCCCAGCATGTTGTGTAATTCTGAGACGCAAGAAACAAACCACGTGTTTAACAACAGATTGCATTCGCTAATATCAAGTGGGAAAACTGGAGGGTTTTTTGTAATGTGAAAATTGTTTAAAAACTCCTCTGTAAATATTTGTATGAATTAAAAATAAATAAACGGATATACACTAAAGGGCTTGGGTGGGTGGGTTCGTTTTCTTATTCTTGCTTACCAAGACTTCTTGTTTCCTAAAGAGAAAGATTCTATTTTGTAAGAAAAGAAAAATAGGTCACATTCTGAAATTGCAATTAAGTTATTTTCTAAATAGAAAGATACTATTTTGTAAGAAAAGAAAAATAGGTCTCGATCTGAAATTGCACTTAAGTCTTTCATTAATAGTTTCTCCTGTACCACCAGCTTTGAAGCCCAAGGCTACTCACACTGTAGCCCAGTCATTCATCCCTAACTACTCAACGGTAGGCTGTGGTTGTCCAGCCCTGCTGCTGCTTTGTTTTTCCTTGTCCTTGCTGTTGTATACCATGTTAGATATTTGTGGACAGTTACTAGAAGGAGTAGAAGAGGTGGATCTCAAATGATTCCATCGTGCTCTTTTACTTGTAATTTTATACCTCCTTTATGTGTTAAACTTGTAGTTAATATGAGAAACTTGGATAAAATTTGCTTACATGCTCCCTGTAATAACCCCCTTCTTCCCATTTGCTTTGGAAGGTAAAATTATGCCTTGTTACTCTCAAATCCATTGCTGTGGGATACCTGTGGAGATCCAGAAAGCTATAATGCATTTTAATATAAATATTTTGTTGTATATATTAAATACAGAAAATACCCTAAACGTAAATACGGTTATCAGCATTTTTTTCTATTCATTTTCTGCTCCCTCTGTGTTCCTTCAATATAATAGAACAAATAACCCTTTTGAAGTTGGGCCAAGTGAGTATAAAAATGGTTAAACAGAAGAGAACATCAAAGGGAGGAAGGTGTTTGAAAGTCTCAGATGTGATTTTTTAAATTTTATTTGACTGTAGTTGACACACAATGTTACCTCACTTTCAGGTATACAAGATAGCCCCTTAGCAAGGTTATACTGTATGCTATGCTCACCGCAAGTATACATCTCATTACCATGAGATGTATTTTTTTAAGCCAAATCCAAAATTAAAAATCATACCTGCTTTACTGTAAGATTGACTTCACATTTCTTCAAATATCCAGACTTCATAGTATGTTTTAAAATTTCCACCCGATTATTGGTATGTCTGGGTGGCTCAGTCAGTTGAGCATCTGACTTGTGATTTCTTCTCAGGCCATGATCTCATGGATTGAGATCGAGCCCCACGTTGGGCTCCATGCTAGTCGCAGAGTCTACTTGGAGATTGTCTCCCTCTGCCCTGCCCCACTTGCTCACTCTCGCTCTAAAATAAATCTTAAAAAAAAAAAAAAATAGAAAATAAAATTTCTGCCCAATTATTAAAAAGTGACTCAGATTAACTTTTTTGGGACTAGAATTGATATTCTTAGCTTAATGATTTTGGTTTACTTTTCTGGGGCTATAACTTGGAGGTAAAATTCTCCCCTCCTTTCCTTACTCTTAATTTAAACTGAAAATCACTACAGAAAATCTTAACCTCACACTCTCAGACAGTGATGGCATTGTCTAATCCTTCACTTAATTATTTGATAAGTCTGAGCCTGTAAGCAGCTAATATAACCGGTGGATTGAATCAGCTACAGGAATACAGAGGTTTGAGGAATCAGAATCATTGGTTGTCATTAATTCTGTTCCTAAAATGATCAGCTAAGAAAAACCCAGAACCGCCATCACCTCCTCTTTAAAGCCAATGAAAAGTAGGTGGCCATTGAGCCTTCTTCCTCTTGGGTTCTCAAAATCTTTAACATCTCTTTGTTCTTTGAAATACGCTTTCTAAAACCCCATCACATACATGAGCCGTGTAATTGGGGAAACTTGGATTGTATATATTTTCCAACAGAACTACTTGGCCCACGAGGAGCTCCTGATTGCAGTGGAAATGCTGTCTGCTGTTGCTTTACTGAACCAGGCCTTGGGAAACAGTGATCTTGTGTCTGCGCAGAATCAACTCAGAAGCCCAACAATAGGCCTCAACAATCTGGATGAATCATATGTAGAACGGTAAGGGAACATCTCCCAAGCCTCTTTTTAAATACAGAAATGTGTGTTTGGCAGATCTCACAAATTAAAGATTTGCTCCTTGCTGAAGAAATGCATGTATCTGTACTCAATTCCTCAAAAGCTAATCTACGTTAACAGTCCTTCTAACATGAGTCCTTTTTTGACAATATTTCTTTTACAGGGAGAAAGAATCTAAAAATGGCCATGCTGTGTCTACTGCAGACTGCTTTTGTCATTACCAAAGATGATGTGATAGGCTAAAAATAAAAGAGCTATTGAAAACATACCTTCCCTTGGGCTTTATTTTTTTTCCTGGAGACCACCGAGTGTAGAAGAGCTGGAAGAAACTTTAATAATGATCCAGTCCAGTTATTTTGTTTTACTGATGAGGAAACTAAATTTGTGTTTATGGACCCACAGCTGGGCAACTGAATCCCAAAGCCCAAATTGTTTTTTTTTTTTTAAAGATTTTATTTATTTATTTATTTGACAGAGAGAGAGAGAGATCACAANGTTGTTTTTTTTTTTTTTAAAGATTTTATTTATTTATTTATTTGACAGAGAGAGAGAGAGAGATCACAAGTAGGCAGAGAGGCAGGCAGAGAGAGGAGGAAGCAGGCTCCCTGCTGAGCAGAGAGCCTGATGCGGGCCTCAATCCCAGGACCCTGAGATCATGACCTGAGCTGAAGGCAGAGGTTTTAACCCACTGAGCCACCCAGGCGCCCGCCCAAATTGTTTTGATTGTTAAGCCCCAGGAATTCTGAAACCACAGTGGGTCATGGCAGTGGGTGACAGTCTCAGTTTAGTATCTTCCATTTCATGTTTCTGAAATAAGGTACTAGATAGTACACTTGATGGTATAAAACACTACAGCAGCTCTAGAGAGAAAATTAAGGGTCCAAAATAAGGAGTCTTTAGAGATTCAGTAAGACAAAAGCCCAAGTAAAAGGAGTGATTTTGCAGCCTGGATTCTTGTTAACCACTAGGGGGCGATGTCTGCACAGATCCTGACAAAAGCTCTTTTCAGATACTGATTCTGCCAAACTGCTTAGAGGCTGGGTAGTTCTCTTGCATCATGTACAGTTGTACAAGAAAATCTAAAAGACTTTAGGGTTTTTTTTAATGCTTAACCACTTGTCTGTGTAGAGAATGGCCCCAAAGTAGTAGGACAGAGGATTTTCTGGTTTTGGTTTTCTTGGAGAAACGAATGTTCTTGTTCTACTTAAATGTGACCACCTGGTGAATATAATTTCCTGAGTCTGTTCCCAAGGTATTTATTTTTACCTTCACTACTTCTTATGGTTCTCTTCCCCAGGCTTAGAAATCTCAAGTTCCGCTCGTTTTCCTCTGCCAGGCCCCCTTGTGCTGTGAACAGCCTGCTCATTCCTCCCCGTCAGCAGCCAGTGTGTATAATGTCTGCACAACATTGCCATTTCCCAACTACCAACTAACTGGACTTGTCGCCTTTGCTTCTGTGATAACTTCCAAATTGGTCCTCCTGTGTCTTTACTGTCCTCCTTCATTCTCACCTAACCGGGCTTGGCTGCTGTCCCTCAGTGCTTCAGTGGAAGACAGAGCTGGGGAGCCGGTCACTTCCTTATGAAGCTCACAGCCCAGTGGGGCTCTCATGGGATGTCTTGGTGAGGTAATTGTCACGACTGTCCTCCAGATTGCACATCCTGGCCACTGCCCTCTAAATAACCCTACTGCCTCCTTCCAGATCACTAACTTTGATTACCAAAATTCCTCCCTATCCGCCCCCCAGTTTGCAAATAACTCATCGAGGAAATAGTCTCACACCCCATTTGAGAATTACTTTTTTCCAAGAGGAAAACCACAGATACAGCCTCAGAGTTCAAGTATCCTATATGGGGAAACTTGAAAAAATTGTTCATTTTAATCACGTTTTTAAAGTTTGAGCTAAGCACTTTCTGGGTCAGCTGAATGACCAGTACCAACATGAGATTTCAGGGTCCCCTTTGGTTCTTGGACTGACAACAGATGGACTGACATTGTCAGCTTTTTAACCCAGTTCCTGGAAGCCCAGGTCTGCAGGTTTTCAAGTTGAAGAAATGGGCTCCATCTGGGCCTCTCCCCAAGGTTGTCCAAGTTCTTCATTGACCAGGGCCACCTTGATGAACTCCTACAGAGCATCTACCTTTTTGCCACGGCTTCCACCCTTGGCCTGTGGTTCCCCAGAAGGACTCTTCTAATTCTCACAAAAGCGATAGAGAGCTGGTTTTGGCTCTAGGCATATGCTGTCCCAGATTAATTGTTCCAAGATGTAGCTATGGTTACAACGCTCTCCATTTGATTGTTGCTTGTTCTCATCTGCAGCTCTCCTTGAGCCTCATGCTTCCATCAGGCTGGACGTGAACACACTGTTTACTCCCTAGCTTGTGTGCTGCTGTGTGTGCTCCTCTCACCCCCGGGAATGGGGTGCTTGTCGGCTCTCCTGGCACATGACCGGAGCTGCCTACTGCAGATGATGCTTCCACACAGTATTTCCATGCTTCTCCCTACCCCGCCCCCCAGCCAATGTCATCTCTGGGAGAGAACTAGCGTGATGTGGTTCAAGGAACACAGATAGCATCGGGGCCAAAAATATCAGAGTCTGACCTTTGACAGCCTTTCCTCTTCATCTCTAAAGCGGAAAAACACCTACTCTGCATCTGCAGAACAGTGCTGAGGATTAAGTGCTTGGTTTGGTCCTTGTGTTAGGGCAAGTCTTCCACCACTAGGGTTTTCCTTCCATTTCTCCTTCCTTGGAACTCTGTACTTCTCCTCTTAAAGACTGTCTCTTACAGCCTTTCTTGTGCTCTGCTTTTATGACCTGTTTGAATTTTCATCTGCTTACCCACTGGACAGAAAGCTCCTTGAAGTAAAGGCTTCACCTTGTTCATCCTGAGAGCCCTGCCATGTCTGCCACAGGCTTTGCCCCCATATATTTGATGTTAGTATAGATCTGCTCAACTAAATTGGAATCGTAATCTTCTCAAAGCTTGAGAAGTCTGTCAGAAATGCCCATAGCCACAGGTGAAGAGGGCTCTGAGGGGCGTGGAGACCCAGGACCTCTGTAAGGGTGAACGGCAGAG
The DNA here is from genome assembly GCA_002007465.1 of Ailurus styani. Taxonomy (NCBI): domain Eukaryota; kingdom Metazoa; phylum Chordata; class Mammalia; order Carnivora; family Ailuridae; genus Ailurus; species Ailurus styani. The sequence continues at coordinate 2,192,336 of LNAC01000217.1, forward strand.
TGTTTCCTATAGCTGATGCCTTAGTACTGAGGACTAATACTCACATGGAAAAGGTTTTGCAGCTCTGTTGTGTTACTCCTAAATCTCTTCCCTTTGGCTACTGTTTGTTCATCTCTAAAGAAACAATGGGCGATGGTGGGGTGTTTCCTGAGTTCATCTTTTAAGCTTTCTCATTTTATTCCCACTGGATCTTCATTTGGATGTTAAGCATGTGAAATGCCCATAAGGATTTTGCACTTGCTTACAGTATGGTCTCTGTCCAAAAGGGATGCCAAGGAGTACAAGTTGACATTTTGTTGTTATTTAATATTATCATTTATGTATTAATAGTGTAACAGAGTGTTTCTTAGGCTTATAAATTTTGGCAAGGTGAAAATCTCAAATGTGGGGCTCCTGGGTGGCTCCGTCAGTTAAGTGACTGCCTTCGGCTCAGGTCATGATCCCAGAGTCCTGGGATCGAGCCCCACATCGGGCTCTCCTCTCCGCAGCGAGTCTGCTTCTCCCTCTCACTCTCTGATCTCTCTCACTTTTACTCTCAAATAAATAAAATCTTTAAAATACAATAAAATCTCAAATGTGACTGTTAGCCACTTTCAGGCCTGAATTTCGTGATGCCTTATTCAGCCACAGATAAAAGATCATCACTACCACTTCCTATTTTGAATGTTTTTCTCTCACGTTCGCTTATGTTTGTAACATTGGTTCTGTGATTTTTAAATAGGGAAAAATGACTCTTGAGAAATGGGTTTATTAGTACCACATCAAGACTGGTAATTTTCTTCCCTAAAATTTCCCCAAACAAGACAAGTGATTGAAGTGGTTGACCAAGCTCTCTTTGCCAGAGGGTTGTGCATAGTGAGGAAGGTGAAGGGTCAGAAATGAGGGGCAAGAATGCCAAAGCACTGAGCGGACACAGGGGGAGGTTTTTGAGTAGCTGCTGTGAAACCTTAGGAGAAACGGACAGGTGAGGACGGACTTTACAATATTCTCATTCAACTCCCGCACTACGTCTTCAAGAAGACATACGTTGAAGATGTGTGTTACTCAGCAAGGTTTCTGGAGCTGCCTTTGTATTTTATTTGATTCCTCACTGGGCATATTAGGCCTTAAGGTAACCCAGCTGGGTTAAGGTTACAAGGGTAAAGGGCTCTGAAGCTCAGATTTTGGAAGAAACAAGAAAAATAATAAGAACGCTTGATGCAAAAGTTGAGAACCATGGTGGTTCTAAATTTTACCACAGAAAAGTTATCTGAAGCCTGAGCAGAGCCAAAACATGAAAAGGGGTGGAAAATGAAAAAAACAAAAAATGATTTCACAGACTTGAGAACTTCATGGTTTTTTTTTTCTTTTTGTTTGAGTTACATAAGAGGTTGGATTTCGAGGCCCTTTCATTAAACAACATTTGTTCATAAAGTATCTTTAAGAAAATACACTGTTAATACAAGTGAGCTCTCTATGTGTTCACAAAGCTGCATGAGACAATTTTATGTGCCTTTCTGCTCTTAATTGCATAACATCTACTTTTGGCCACATGCCAAATTTAAGATGCGTGCGATGAACAAGAATGGATGTCACTGATGAGTATGATTTTTTTTTCCCACAGTTACACAAATGCACTACTCACCTTTAAAATGGAAGCCTTATCCCAAGGACAAGATAACTTAAGCTGGAATGAAATTCAGAATTGTATTGATATGGTTAATATGGAAATTCAAGAAGAAAACGACCGTAAGTATAGAACACTTTCCTTCTCTTAGTATAATGAGAGAATAAAGTGTCTGGACAACTTAGTTCCCTAGATGAGGGCTGCAAATTTTTGCTCATGGAGCTTATGAGAGCACACTTCCCTGATGGGCAAGTATGTATTTATATGTAAATTTTATGCCTGTAATACCGCACCAATGTATTATATACATTACAAAACATAGATAAAAAGACATAAAAGGATAGAATAAAAATGCATAAATAGAAGTCCTCATGTTTTTTTATTTATTCGTACTTCAGAGATGAATACTCTAGAAAACTCAGACTTTTAAGCATTCAACTTTGACCTTTCATTTGGGAAATTATTTTTAAATGAAACATGTTCCGGCCCTACGGAAAAATTGGAATGCAAACTAACCTTTGCTTTAGGATCATAAATCATGAGGAGTCACTGCGTATCTAGAAGTTAGGAGCTACCTACATGAAAGTGGACAGTCATCCCGGGAGGATATGTCCTGAAACATGCTTTCTTGAATGTCAGCTTGCCTCCTTCTCATTTGCCTTTTGCCTACAAAAACAGAATGAAGAATGGGAGGGCTATATAACTCAGCAATCAGTGTATAGTGACTGCTTGTCTGTAGCAGGAACTACCAAATTCAAGTGTCGAACAGTCTTTCCCATCATAAAAACAAACCAGCACCATCATCTTCGACTCTGAGCTGTTTGATTCATCGGCACCATCTGGATTAAGATGGCTGATGGCACTGACCTCCCCTCTGCCCTCTAGCTTTGACCTGTTTTTCTTTTTTTTTTTTTTAATTTTATTTATTTATTTGACAGAGAACACAAGCAGGCAGAGTAGTAGGCAGAGGGAGAGGGAGAAGCAGGCTTCCTGCTGAGCAAGGAGCCTGACGTGGGGCTCAATCCCAGGACCCTGGGATCATGACCTGAGCCGAAGGCAGTTGCTTAACCAACTGAGCCACCCAGGCATCCCTTGACCTATTTTTCTAACTTGTCCTAAGTTTTCTCAAAGAGTAGGCAGATGCTTCTCCTACAAGCTTGGGCTGTTCTAGTGTGTTTTGGTGAGGTCTTAGGTCTGGTCTTTGAAGGCAGAATCTAACTTTGGGCTAGTAAAATCACTCTTGAAATAAAATGTATGACTTTGTTACTTGGTTGCATTTGCATAACTTTCTTTGCTTTCTTGACTGTTTCCTGTGAACCCTGTGCCCAACATCAAGGCAGGGCTGGTTTTGTTGTTGTTGTTAAACATCTCACTTGAAGTCTCTAATAAGTAACAGGTGTTCAGATGTGAGGCCCTGACCTCCAGTTCACATATGTACCACTGTTGTACTGATCTCTGGACAGTTTCTTCACTGTGTCCTTTTTAAGTTGTTTAAATCTCCAGTTCCTCTTTGACCATACAGCTCAATGCTACCTCTGCTTGTCCTTGGAGGGAGGCATCGCAGGAATCCCTGCAATCAGATGCTTTACACACAGCCCCCTTAGCTCTTCTCTGACACGTTGCCTTGGCTGCTGGTGGTTCTTGCCAGATGTTAGTCAAGAGGGCAGCACTAATTTGAACAGATGTTCACTGTCATCTGGTGTGGGGGGCCTGTTACAGGGCTCAGGACTCCAGTCACCTGCCCTCCTGCCCTCCTGCCCTGCTACTTGACCCCTAGCTGCACACTCTTGACTTACCTGTACCAGTGGTTCAGATGCTATGGCTAACACAACTCAAGAGTAGGACTCCTCTGTTTGGGTAAGCAAAACAAAGAATCAGGTCCCATCTTGCTTTTTTCACTTTTCCCTAGTTCTTTCTGGCAATACTCTGTCCAGGTCTGCTTTAGTGATGTTTCTGTATGTTCTGCTAATATGGCAGAGTTGTGTTAGTTCTCAGTGCTGAATGGTTGTATTTTTCTTCTCATTCTTTTTTTTTTTCCCTTTCAGATTTATTTCAGAGAGTGAGAGTACAAGCCGGGGAAGGGTAGAGGGAGAGGGAGAAGGAGAATCTCATGCAGACTCCCTGCTGAATGTGGAACCCCACGTGGGGCTCAGTCTCACAAGTTCGTGAGGAGCTGAAACCAAGAGTCAGATGCTTAACCAACTGAGCCACCCACGTGCCCCTTGTCTCTCATTCTTAACATTGATTAAAAAGCTGGGTGAAGGAGGCTGTTTTGTCCCAGACTATCAAATAGAGCCTTTACTTTTTTTCAGGAAAAGAAAAACAAGTAATATTTGTATAACTTAAAAAAAAAAGAATTTTTTTATAGATGGATATTATTTCTAAGCAAAAATATCTTTGGATTGATAAAACATTTATCTCTCTAGGCAACTGCACTACTGCTGTTGTCCATGGGCTGTATCACATGGCCAATATCCTATTTCTTCTGATGATCATGTTATGAAGGGCACATGCCATAACCACAACAGTTATTTCAGAGACTTCTTTATCATATTTCCTTTCTAGAATTTGTAGAATTCAGTGCAAAATATTTAATATCTCTGTGCTTTGGTTTGTTTAGTTATGTCAAAATGAGGTATTTCCAAAGTTCTTGAGGTATTGGGTTTGATATCCTATGTTTAGGTAATTCCTCTAAGAGCTAAATAAGATAATATGCCATTATGAACTGGCATGAATTGCACAATATAGTAATTAAATCATCTGAAAGAGCTAAGGATTTTTCATGGACATCTTGAAAGTGCATTACTCTTCCCACCCCACCCCTACCACACACTTCAAGGTCTAATCCTGTGTCTGAATTGTGATGTGGATAAGGATATGCAGCTAATGGCACATGATAAATGTGGAAGGAAAGTTTAATGGAGAAGCTGCTAAATACATTTCCTCAGACTTGAATACTCTATTGATTTCTTACTGGAAAGTTTACTTTTTCCCATAGAGCCATAGAGAAGCTTCATTTTAACTATGTAGCATAGACAAACTAGTTTTCTTCTTTGAATTTTTATTTGGTAGGTACCTTTCTTTATAGGTTACCTCATCTGGTGTCTCAAAATTAAAATCTGTAAGAGAATGCCCACTCTTTCATTTGACTAGAAAATTATAGTCTTGTATGATGGTTTAAAAAAGTGGGTCATGCCTCTATATGCTGCCTAGAAGAGACTCACTTTAGACCTAAAGACACCTGCCCTTTTGAGGACATGGAGAACCATTTATCATGCTAATGAACATCAAAATAAAGCTGGGATGGCAATCCTTATATCATACAAACTAGATTTTAAACCAAAACTGTAACAAGAGATGAAGAAGGGCTCTATATCAGAATAAAGGAGTCTATCCAACAAGAAGATCTAACAATTATAAATGTTTATACCCCCAGCATGGGAGCACCCAGATATATAAGTCAATAACAAACCTAAAGAAACACATTGATAATAATACAGTAACAGTACAGAGCTTTAACATCCCACTTACAGCAATGGACAGATTGTCTAAGCAGGGAATCAACAAAGAAACAATGGAGTGACACACTGGACCATATGGACTTAACAGATATATTCAGAATATTTATCCTAAACCAGCAGAATACACCTTTTTTGAGTGCACATGGAACATTCTCTAGAATAGGTCAGATACTGGGTCACAAATCAGGCCTCAACAAATACAGAAAGATTGAGATCAAACCATGCTTATTTTCCAACCACAATGCTATGAAACTTAAAAGTCAACCACAAGAAAAAATTTGAAAAGTCCACAGATACATAGAGGTTAAAGAACATCCTACTAAAGAATGAATGGGTTAACCAAGAAATTAAAGAAGAAATTTAAAAAATACATGGAAGAAATGAAAATGAAAACAGGATGGTCCAAGACTTTTGGGATGCAGCAAAAATGGTCTTAAGAGGGAAATAGATAGCAATACAGGCCTACCTCAAGAAGCAAGAAAAATCTCAGATACACAACCTAACCTGACACCTGAAGGACCTGCAAAAAGAATAGCAAAAAATCCTAAAACCAACAGAAGAAGGGAAATAATAAAGAGCAGGAGTAAATGAAAAAGAGCAGAAACAAACAAAAATACAAGACGGATGAGTTAAACTAGGAGCTAGTTCTTTGAAAGAATTAATAAAATTGATAAACCCCTAGCCAAACTTAACACAAAGAAAAGAGAAAGGACCCAAAGAAATCATGAGAAAGGAGAGATCACAACCAACATCACAGAAATTCAAACAACTATAAAAGAATATTATGAAAAATCATATGCCAACAAATTGGGCAATCTGGAATAAATGGATAAATTCCTAGAAACATCTAAACTACCAAAACTGAGACTGGGAGAAATGGAAAATTGGAACAAACCCATAACCAGCAAAGAAACTGAATCGTAATCAAAAATCTCCCAACAGGGGCACCTGGGTGGCTCAGTTGGGTATACATTTTGACTCAGGCATTATCTCAGGGTCCTGGAATTGAGCCCCGCCTTGGGCTCCACACTGGACAAGAAGACTACTTGGGATTCTCTCTCTCCCTTCCCAGCCCTCTGTGCTGCCTCACTTGTACACTCTCTCTCAGAACAAAAACATAAAAAAACTTAAAAGTCCGGGGCCAGAAGGCTTCCCATGGAAATTCTACCAAACATTTAAAGAGTTAATACGTATTTTTCTCAAACTCTTCCCAAAAAATTGAAATGGAAGGAGAATTTCCAAACTCCTCCTACAAGGCCAGCATTACCTTGATTCCAAAACCAAAGACCCCACTAAAATAGAGAAGTACAGGCCAATATCCCTGATGAACATGGATCCAGACTTTCTTAACAAGATACTAGCAAATCAGACCCAAGAGTACATAATAATAATTATTCACCGCGATCAAGTAGGATTTACTCCTGGGTTGCAAGAGAGGTTCAGTATTCGCAAATCAATCAACAGATACACCATGTTAATAAAAGAAAGAGTGAGTGAGTACCATATGATCCTCTCAATAGGTGCAGAAAAGGCATTTATCAATTACAGCATCCTTTCTTGATTAAAACTCTTCACAGTGTAAGGTTAGAGGGAACATATCTTGATATCATAAAAGCCATATGTGAAAGACCCACAGCTAATATCATCCTCAATGGGGAAAAGTGAGTAAAGTCTCAGGATACAAATCGTTGTACAGAAATTAGTTGCATTTCCATACACCAATAACGAAGCAGCAGAAAGAGAAATCAAGGAATCAGTTCCTTTTACAATTGCACCAAAAACTATAAGATACCCAGAAGTAAACCTAACCAAGGAGGTGAAAGATTTGTACTCTAAAAATTGTCGAACAGTTATGAAAGAAATTGAAAACACCAAGAAATAGAAAAAAATCCCATGCTCATGGATTGGAAGAATAAATACTGTTAAAATGTCTATACCACCCAAAGCAGTCTACACATTTAATGCAATTCCTATCAAAATGCCACCAGCATTTTTCACAAATCTAGAACAAACAAAATTTGTATGGAACCACAAAAGACCCCAAATAGCCAAAGCGATCTTGAAAAAGAAAAGCAAAGCTGGAGGCATCACATTTCTGGACTTAAAGTTTACAAAGCTGTAATCATCAAGATAGTATGGTACTGGCACAAAAACAGACTATGTTGATCAATGGAACAGAATAGAAAACCCAGAAATGGATCCACAACTATGTGGTCAACTAATCTTTAACAAGACAGGAAAGAATATCCAGTGGAATAAAGACAGTCTCTTCAACAAATGGTGTTGGGAAAACTGGACAGCAACATGCAGAAGAATGAAACTGGACCACAAAAATAAATTTAAAATGGAGGAAAAAACCAAATTTGAGATAATTTGAGACAGGTAACTGTCAAAATCCTAGAGGAGAACATCGTCAACAAACTTTTTGACATCAGCCATAGCAACTTTTTACTAGAAATGTCTCCAGAGGCAAGAGAAACAAAAACAATAATGAACTGTTGGGACCTCATCAAGATAAAAAGCTTCTGCACAGTGAAGGAAACAATCAACAAAACTAAAAGCCAATGTATGAAATGGGATAAGATATTTACAAATGACGTATCTAACAAAGGGTTACTATCCAAAATCTATAAAGAACTTAACAAGCTCAACACCCAAAAAACAAAAAAGAAAAAATCCAGTCAAGAAATGGGCAGAAGACATGAATAGGCATTTTTCCAAGGAAGACCTACAAATGGCCAATAGACACATGAAAAGATGGTCAACCTCACTTATCATCAGGGAAATACAAATCAAAACTACAATGAGATACCACCCCACACCTCTCAGAATGGCTAATATTAACACAGGAAACAACATTGGTGAGGATGCAGAGAAAGGGGAACCCTCTTACACTGTTGGTGGGAATGCAAGCTGGTGCGGCCACTCTGGAAAAACAGTATGGAGCTTCCTCAGAAAGTTGAAAATAAAGCTACCTTATGACCTATCATGTCACTACTAGGTATTTATCCAAAGGAGGCAAAAATACTGATTCAAAGGGACACATGCACCCTGATATTTATAACAGCGTTATCAGCACTAGCCAAATAGAAAGAGCCCAAATGTCTATTGCCTGATGAATGGATAAAGAAGACGTGATATATATGTGTGTGTGTGTGTGTGTGTGTGTGTGTGTGTGTGTGTGTACATACATACATACATACATACGTACAATGGAATATTACTCAGCCATCAGAAAGAATGAAGTCTTGCCATTTGCCACCATGTGGATGGAACTAGAGTGTATTATGCTAGGTGAAATAAGACAGAGAAAGACAGATTCCATATGATTTCACTCCTATGTGGAATTTAAGAAACAAAACAGTTGAACATATGAGAAAGGGGTAAAGAAAAAGAGGAAATCAAACCATAAGAGACTCTTTTTTTTAAGAAATTTTATTTATTTTTTATTATTAACAAAATGTATTATTTGTTTCAGGGGTACAGGTCTGTGAATCATCAGTCTTACACAATACACGGTGCTCACCACAACACATATCCTCCAAGGTCCATCACCTGGCCACCCCATCCCTCCCACCCTGCTCTACTCCAGCAACTCTCAGTTCCATAAGAGACTTTCTAAAAAATATTTTATTTATTCATTTGAGACAGAGAGATACAGAGAGAGAGAGAGAGCGGAAGCAGTGGGGAGAGGCAGAGAGAGAAGCAGACTCCCTGCTGAGCAGGAAGCCCACACATGGGGCTGGATCCCGGGACCTGGAAATCATGACCTGAGCTGAAAGCAGACGCTTAACCATCTGAGCCACCTAGGCGCCCCTCCATAAGAGACTCTTAATGATAGAGAACAAACTGGGGGTTGATGGAGGGAGGTGGGGTCATGGATTAAATGTGTGATGGATATTAAGGAGGGCACTTGTTACGATGAGCAATGGGTATTATATGTAAGTGATGAATCACTAAATTCTACTTTTAAAACCAGTATTACACTATATGTTAACTAAAGTTTAAATAAGGGGCACCAGGGTGGCTCAGTCGTTAAGTGTCTGCCTTCGGCTCAGGTCATGATCCCAGAGTCCTGGGATTGAGCCCCGCATCGAATCCCGACATCGGGCTCCCTGCTCGGCAGGGAGTCTGCTTCTCCCTCTCCCACTCCCCCTGCTTGTGTTCCCTCTCTTGCTGTGTCTCTCTCTATCAAATAAATAAATAAAGTCTTTAAAAAGATAAAGTTTAAATAAAAACTTGAAAGACTAAAAAAAAAAAATAGTTGGAGAACAAATAGAGCTCCATTCTGGATGTGTTGTTGATGTGGGAGCCGTCTTATGTAAGCAATAGACCTCCTAATTCCTCTGTTCTACTTCTTGTATCTTGTGTTTTGATTTTGGTCACAGTAATTATGTATCTTTTTTCTAAAAGCCATCTTTTATTCTTTTATTTACTTTTTTTTTGCAGATGGCTTAGCAAATTCCTAGGGTTATAGTTAGTGCTTAATAAATGTTTAATAATGTTCTCAAAAATAAACCTCTTTTCCCCTCCAAAAACTAAATAAAGAAGTGGGTCCTGGACTGAGACTCAGCAGTGGGGTTTTCCCTTTTTTTGTAAACAGAGGAAGTGACACAGATGTGCCCAGGGGGCTTCTGGGTAGGTCTTTCATCTCCTATGAGGTCATTTACTATGACCTCAACAGCTTGTATTCTTAGAAACATGACAAACAAAAACTTAAGTGATTTCAATCAAGTCAGCTGGAATGCACTCATTCCCAGGTGATCGGCCATTAGGAACACACATTCTCTTTCTCAGACAGAGTTCCGTTAAGATCATTCTTGGATGGGGTGTTTAAAAGTATTTAGAACAGTCTGCCAAAGGGACTTTGTGTCCAGGGAATGACATAAAGTACTCTATGTTCTTCAGGTTATAACTCCTACAGGATAAAATGATAATACCTTGTATGTGGATAGTACTTACTTTCCTGAGTTCTTCCAGTGTTTTGAGATCATGTAACTTAAATATTAGAGAAGTGTTTTTGCTTTTTCTTTAAATACATTTAAGTGTTATAATCTGGAATAATTTCTGGGCATTTTAAATCGTCCCTTTCCTTCTACAGATAAATCTTTTCATGCTTAGCAAGGTGTGGGTCATCTATCCAGGAGATATTTAGCTAAATATTTAACTTAATTTGAGTATCAGAGTGAAGGTAGGTCTTAAAAATTACAGTACACTCTATTGTAAAGTATGTTTTTGTGTTTGAAAAATACCTAACAAAATGACAGTAAGTTTGGCTTTAAGAATGTTTATTTTGTAAGCCCTGCTTGTTTATGTTGTTTCTTTACTAGTTCTTATCATCAGCACTAACCTGGGAAGCAAAAGCCCCCTGTTAGTGTATGTATGTGTATGTGTTTGTGTGTGCACGGATAGTTGACCCTTGAACAATACGGGTTTGAACTGCACAGGCCCACTTCAACATGGATTTTTTCTTTATCAGTACATTACAGTAAGTGTATTTTGTCTTCCTTATGATTTTCTTAGCATTTTTTTTCTCTAGCTTATTGCTAGAATACAGTATGTAATATGTAAAAACATAAAGATACTCGTTAGTTGATTATGTTATCGGTAAGGCTTCTAGTTGGTAGTAAGCTACTAGTAGTTAAATTTGAGGGGAGTCAAACGTTACATATGGATTTCTGACTGCACGAGTGGTTGGTGCTCCTGACCCCTACACTGTTCAAGGGTCAACAGTATGTAAGTATATTCATACATATACACGCATACACTGTAGTATTTTACGAACTGGCTGGTAGTTTATTTTTGATAATTAGGTGGTATTGAGAAGGAGCTTCCAAATAGATAGCCTTTGCTAGAGTTGCAAAAACTTGTCCAGTTCCATAGCTTGGCTTCTGTAGTTTTTAATCCTGAACCTTATAGTCCACTTCCTAAGATCCGTGGTGTGGTGGAGATGGTAGAAGGTTGAACTGGTGAATACGATTATTTTTCTTTTGGTATGGCCATGAGTTAGGGCTCCAGATGTTATTTTACCGGGTGGTACTAAGGAAACAATTTGTGATATTAATTAGCCATAGTTGAATCTTAAAAATATCCTAAAACATGCGTGACTGTGTTAATTTCTATGGAGCCTACCCTACACTTCTCAGCCACATGTAGCTACTTTGATAATTAAAATTAAATAAAATTTAAAATTAAATTCTTCAGTCATAGTAGCTACATTTTAAGTGCTTCATAGTTACGTGCGGCTAATGGCTACCATATCGGACAGCCCAGCTAGAGAACATTTTCATCATCACAAAATGTTCTACTGGACAACATTGGACTCCATTGACCTGGAAATTCACTCTACTGCTACTATAGGGAGTTGTTTGATTTTGAACTATCTCTGTTTTGGCATCATTTACAAAGTGGTGAAGTAGAGTAATTTGAAGAATAAAATGTATGTAGAATGTAAAGTACAGAATGTAATCCAAACCTCTCTGTACTTCAGTTTTCCTTTCTGTACATGTCTATGTTAAATTCTTCCAGCTGTTATTCTGTGGTTCCGTCATCCACTATCTTGGCACTGCTATCTAAGTGCGGTTTACACTAGAAATTAGCATCCCTCCCACTACTTGTATGTGATGTTGTCCTCTCATTCTATAACAGCCTCATTAAGATCTATATCCATATACAAAAATATTGACCCATTTATCGCTTTTCTATGTTGACTTTTATGTATTTAAGAAGCTGTACTACCATTACCACTACATAAATTCAGAACATCTTCATCACCCCAAAATGATCCTTGGTACCCATTAGCGGTCACTCCCCTTTTCCCCCTCTTGCCATCCCCAGCAACCACTAATCTGCTTTGTTTCTATGGGTTTTCCTATTATGGATATTCCATACAAGTAGAATAATGTAATGTGTGTTCTTTTATGTCTGTCTTCTTAGCATTATGTTTTCAATGTTTCCATGTTGAATCAGATATTGGTATACTTCATAGTCCTTTCTAGGTTAGGGAATATGCCATTCTATGGATAGACATTTTGTTAGTTTGTCAGTTGATGGATATGTAGGTTGTTCCCACTTTTTAGCTGTTAAAAGTATTTCTGTAATCATTGATGTGTAATTTTTTATGTGAACATACGGTTTCAGTTCCCTTGAATGTATATACCTAGGAATAGACTTGCTGGATCAGATGGTAATTCTGTGTTTAATATTTTAAGGAACTGCCTGTTTACCAATGCAACTGTACCATTTCCTGTTCCTACCACCAATATATGAGAGTTCCAATTTCACCACATCCTCACGACACTTCTTACTACAGTTAGTCTTTTCTGTTACAGCTGTCCTAATGGGTATAAAGTGGTATCTCATTGTGATTTGGATTTGCATTTTCCTAATATCTAACTAATATTGAGTATCTTTCCATGTGATTGTTAGCCATTTGTGAGTCTTCTTTCAGGAAGTGTATGTTCAAGGCCTTTATCCATCTTAAATTGGGGTTTTTTTTCGTTGCCCAGTTGTAAGAATTCCTTACAGTTGGTATACATGTATATAAGGTATACAAGTCTTTATCAGATACAGAACTTGCAAATGTTTTCTCCCAATCTGTAGGTTGTCTTCGCCTTCTTTGGTGTACTTTGAAGCACAGAAGTTTCAATTTTTACAGCTAAACTTACTGCCTACCTAACCCAAGGCCACAAAGATTTACTCCTATTTTTTCTTTTAAGTATTATATAGTTTAAGCTTCTATACTTAAGTCTGTGACCTATTTGGGGTTATTTTTTGTGTATGATGTGAGGTAGGGAGTCCAACTTCACTCTTAATGCATATGGATGTCCCCCGTGCCATTTGTTATAAAGACTTTGACCTGTTGAGTTGTCTTGGCACTCTTGTCAAAATCAGTTGACCATAAGTGTAAGGGTTTATTTCTGAACTCTAAATTCTTTTGCATTGATCCGTCCTTAAGTCACTACCATGTGGTATTAACTGTAGCTTTGTAGTAAGTTTTCAAAATGAGAAGAGAACTCCAGTTTTGTTGTTTTTCAGCATTGCATTGGTTATTCTTGGCCCCTTGGAGTTACCTAGGAATTTTAGATTCAGCTCGTCAATTTCTGTTTGAAAGAAAAAGGCAGCTGGGATTTTGATGGGGATTACACTGAATCTATAGACCAGTTGGAAGAGTATTTCCATCTTAACAGTATTAATTAACTCTTTAGATCCATGAACATGGGGTGAGTTTTCAATTTATTTAGGTCATCTTTAGTTTTTTTTTTACATGGGATTTCATAGTTTTCAGTGAACATGTCTCGTTCTTCTTTCGTTAAATTTATGCCTGTTTTCTTTAAGTAATTAGTGTATTTGTGATTGGAACCTATTCCAAACGGAATTTTCTCCTCCCTTTCATTTTCAGATTGAACAATGTGAGCGTGGAGAAATATACTTGATTTCCCTACGTTGATCTTGTATCCTGCAGCCGTGGTGTGCTTATTGATTAGCTCTTACCGTTTGTGGGGGGGGTCCCCATCCCCCTTTCTGACTCAGTCTTTGTCATAGGTGATTCTGGAGAACTTATAATGGACTGTGACTTAAGAAAATTTTTTTCCGCCCTAGGAATTGTAGCTGTAGGACACATCAATGAAGCTATTGATGAAGGGAATCCTTTGAAAACTTTAGACACCCTGCTGTTACCTACTGCTAAGATTAAAAATGTGGACCCAGACTACGCCCAGCATTACCAGGATGTTTTATACCACGCTAAATCACAGAAACTCATGGTGAGTTTCAGTAGGTTTGTTGCTTTTAACAGAGTGGCTTGGGGCGGGGTTTAGGGAGGGTTTGGGGGAGGGGGGCTAAGAGGGAGGGTTTGCTGTACTTGTTTTTCCTAAAGTTTATGAGCTGCTTGCCCCAGCGATTGTCTTTGGATCAAAATGGAAATAATAGGGCTCTTTTCATCCTTGTGTCAAACATGAGCTGGAAGGTGGCTCCAGGGCTAATTACTCCTTCTACTTTAACTAAAAACTCATCGGTGGTTCACTTCTTGTTTAGAGTCCAAGTCATTGGATATTTACTGAGCAGATACTGTGTGCTTAGTACCATGTATAGCATTTGGTGTGGGGGGGGGATGATACATAACACATAACATTTGAAGTTCTCTGTCCGTATCTTTAAGATGGTTGGAAACTGAGGCAGTGGGCATTCTCATATAGAATAGTTAGGTAACACTGAGAGAAGGGTATGTGAGAACAAGTCCTGCACAGAGTGATGCAGGGACAGTGGATTGTTGGGGACAAGAGTTGTAAGCGGAGTGGTCATGGAGACAGAGCAGGAACTGCACCTGAAAGGTGCACACAATCTCCAGTGTGTGTAACATTAAGTTAAAACAACAACAACAAAAACGTTTCCATGTGCCTCAAAATGGAATACACACCAATTGTAAAACATAGGCTTGTATGTGCATAAAATATTTGTAGAAAGAAACAGCTTCTGAAAGGTGGACCAAAAAGCTGGTGTAAATGAGAGATGACTTTTTTTTTTTTTTTTTAAGATTTTATTTTTAGGTTACCTCCACACCCAACATGGGGCTTGAACTTGCAACCCTGAGATCGAGTCACATGCTCTACCAACTAAGCTAGCCAGGTGGCTCCGGGGGACTTCTTTCTTATTCTGTTGTTGTGCTGTTTGGATTTCATTTTTTAGGTTAGGTGGGGGGAAAGCAGGAGGATGCAGGCCGGGAGCACAGGGCCAGGAGCATGTGAGCACGGTTTGTTCTCCACCTGGGAGGAGACCAACCTGGCTACAGTCCTTTTACAGGGCAGAGGGTTTTTTCCTCCATGCAAAGCTTATACGTATCACAGGAGGACTTCCACAGATGCTGCCCCTTCTCGGAAAGGTATCGAGGGGCCTGGTTTATGGAAAGGTTTATGACCTCGTCCCTGAGAGTGGGAGTGTTGCTCCCAGGGACCTACCCACTCGTAGCTGCCATGTCCCCAGGTGCAGACCAAACCCCAAAGGGGTAGATGTTTCCCCTGTATAGGTCTTCACAACCCAGAAACTGCCTCATCTGAAACAGGGGAAACATCTTTGACTAGAGCAAACATTTATTGAGCACCCGCTATTTGCTACGCATGATATTAAGTGCCTGTACCATACCATCTCATGTAATCATTATAATCCATAACAGCCAGCTGAATGAAATATCTTTGTTATCATCTTACAGATAATGGAGCTTAGACTAAGTAATTTGTCCAGAGCTATCCAAAAAGTAATTAGTTTTGCAGCCATGACCTGATCTGTTCAATTCAGGAACATATATAGTTGTGCATTAAGGCAGATGGGAAAGGATATTTATTGAAGCATTGTAATAGCAAAAGACCCAAAACAACATAAATATCCATCAAGAGTGGATCAGTTAAGTAAATTGCAGTATATCCATACAGTGAAATCTTATAGGATTATGGGAAGGGGCAAATAACCCTTTATATATATGACCTATATATATATATATAATATGTCTTTGTATGTTTATATATTTCTGTATTTATCAACAAATAGATAATTGCATTAATTATGAATACATATGTTTGTTGGAGTGTTCAGCATTTCGCATGGAGCTTGACGCCACAAGAAGTACTTAAATAATGTAGCAAATATTATTGAGGGCCCTAACATTTGCCCCACAGGTAACGGCTAATTGATGACTGTGTCACAAGGTCCTTACTAGACACAGATTGATCCATCCACAAACCACAGTTGGGATCTTCTGGGTACAGAATAGAGATAGACCTAGGTTCCTTTCTGCCTACAGACACATGAAGTTTGTCCTTGAGGTGAGCCTGACTCCACACAGCTTTCGTAGGCAGGCTGTGGAAGTCCCCTCCAGAGCTCTCCAATCTAATGGCTTTCGGTCAAGATGGGATGTCATAGGACCTCACCAGGACACTCAGAAGCCTTTACTGAGTGTCCAAGCTTTGCCAGCTGTCTATCAAGCTTGCTTCTTAAGTCTAAGAACAGTAGCTTTAGTAGTGGAAATAGAGCGTTAGGTATGAGCCTCAGGATTTGCGTTCTAACTCAGGCATTAAGCCACTTTGGGCCTATAAAATTAGGAGCTTGAACTGTATTGGCAATAGCTAACACATCGAAAACATTACCGTTATAAGCAATGAATCTGATTTGGTTAAATGGCCATTTTTAAACACCATTTTCTTTCTCTGCCCATTAATTTTGAAACTTGGTTTTCTCAGCCTGTTCTTTCCCTGGACAAAATCTGATTCTGTTGCTTATTGGGTGAGGTCTCTGTGTATGTTTTTAAATCTCTGCTGTTTTGTTACCTAGAAATTTCAGTTTTTGAAAATGGTAATTCTGTGTCTTGCCTTCCCAAGGTTTGGCCTTGGAAAATAATAGAAAAAAAATTTATACTACTAGTATTATCAGTATAAAGTAAAGTTTGTGTGAAAGTATACAGCCGTTAAAGATCACAATAGATAGTGTCTGCATGGAATTTGTGGCGAGCTTTATGAAAGATTGAGGACACTGATGTAAGTTGTGAGAATCCTTGATCCTTGTTAATAGTATTTCAAGTGTAACCTTGTCTGGGCACCAAATTCCTTTTGTCTCATGCAGAAAGGTTGGGTAATGGGCATGTTAGCACATACTTAGCAGACAACATTTTCTATGTTTCTTCACTAGAGGCAGTGAATCCTGAGCTATTTTAAAATCGAATGCTTTGGGTGCCTGGGTGGCTCAGTGGGTTAAAGCCTCTGCTTTCGGCTCAGGTCATGATCTCAGCGTCCTGGGATCGAGGCCCGCATTGGGCTCTCTGCTCAGCAGGGAACCTGCTTCTTCTCCCTGTCTCTCTGCCTGCCTCTCTGCCTACTTGTAATCTCTCTCTCTGTGTCAAATAAATAAATAAAATATTTTAAAAAATTGAATGCTTTCCTTGAGAACTCAGGAATTATATCCCCCCCTCAAAAAGTTTGGTTTTGCTACATGTATGTTTGCTACATAAGAGTTGTGTGCTTTTAACAAGTAATATTGCTGCATTTTCACCCCTAGGTAGAACTGTATTACACATGGTAACTTTATTTGCAGAAACCAGTTCCCTTCATTGAAGCTTTTGTCTTCTTAAATTTTATTATAGGTTTCTTTTTCTTTTTTAGAAAAAGGTTTTTTTTAATTTTAAGTAACTTCTACACCCATCATATCTTTATGGTGAAACTCAGACTCACAGTCCAAAGATTAAGAGTCTCATGCTCTACTGACTGAGCCAACCAGGTGCCCACAGGTTTCTCTCTCTTGCTTGCTTTAGTGCTTAACTGATTCTTATTCTTCATGTAACCACATACCTACTATAAAAGATTTCATGTGTGTGGTTTTTGTAAGGTTTTTTTTAAACAAATCCAATGAAATAAGAAAGTCTGAACAATAAAATTATTTTAAAATTTTTTATTGTTTTGATAGTCACTACAAAGTATATGGCCTATGCACATTCCCATGGGCTTGAACATTTATGTCAGCAATCCTTCTACCCTTAAGTACTAATAACTCATCTCCTATCTAATCTCGAAGCTAAGAGAAATGTTGTTATTGACTTACAGGAATATACTGGGCATTTAGAACAAATATTTTCCCTTTAAAAACTATATATGGAAAAAAATATTGGAGATGTTATTTTGAACTTCTAAATGACCTCATGAGTGTGTTCTATTTTAGCTTATTTTTTTTTACATGCCCTACTAAAAATTACATCCGAAGGCATACCTTGCTTTCTCAGTAAGAATCGAATGGGCTTTCATGATGCTTTGGGATTTTATTCATTCACTCAGCAGCATGATATACAAAGCATGAATCTGGTCCCCACAGACCCTGAGAGGACTTGGATCTACAAGAAGCTAAAGAAGGTAGAGGATGAGCCCCTTCTTTACATGGTGCTTAGTTAAGTGTTAATGAAATCAATTTTTTTATGTAAAGGAATTACATAAAAGTATCAGAATAAAAATACAAGAAAGGGAGAAAAATGAACTACTAGCTTAACAATCAGAAGAATGGTCCACTGAAGACTTTAAGAGATGGAAAAAGTTAAGGCAAATATGTTAAAAACAGCTTTACGGTTAAGAGGCAAGAGCAAAACACGGAGAAATCAAGATTGCAGCCAAGCAAGAAGCTTGGCCAGTGCCTACTTGGCAGCAAGGTTTATTGGGAAGTAAAGTTGGAAGGTTAACCCTGAATGCCGAGCTAGAGGTTTACAGTTTATTCCAAAGCAGTGGACAGCCAATTGCAGTTTTTGAACTGGGGGGGTTTGAGTGATGTGGTCAATCTGCTGTCTGAGGAAGATCACTCTGGTGGTGGCCGGTGAAGTGGAGGAAGGCTGGCAGTGAGGAGAATGACAAGAAGGCAAAGGTAGGACTAGGGTAATGGACCCCAGTGATAAAATCAGTCAGAGTGAGCTGACGAGGTAGCGACAAGCATGAGAGTGGAAGGAGGCAAAAGAATTAAAAATGCCAGATAGTGAAAACAAGAGATCTTAGCTTCTCCCTATGCTTCATCCTGTCCCTCCTCCTCCGCCATGACACCTAGAGCAAAAGCCTCATAAAAGTGGGGAAGATGGAGATGTAAAGAGCTTGAAGTACGAGTCAGGCAAGTATGTCTGTTGCCCTAAAGAAAATGGTGATGTCTTTGCCCCTGCCGTGACATTCTTAAAACAACGAAAAAGTATTAAAGTAAAAAAGTGCTATTGTAATGTTTTATTCTGAAGCGGTTTTTCTCAGGAGCTCAGAAATGGAGCCACAGGATAGAACTCCTTGCACTACGCATATGTTATCCCAAGAATGTATGTTTTCACAGATAGCCTTCCTCATTGGCTATGATGATTTCACCATCGTAAGGTAAACAGTGGGGTGATCTATGATTTTTGA
This sequence comes from Ailurus styani, assembly GCA_002007465.1. Taxonomy (NCBI): domain Eukaryota; kingdom Metazoa; phylum Chordata; class Mammalia; order Carnivora; family Ailuridae; genus Ailurus; species Ailurus styani. The sequence continues at coordinate 2,211,364 of LNAC01000217.1, forward strand.
CATGAGAAAATAAAGGAGTGGATCTAGGCAACTGTTGAGGCTCCCAAGGCACAAAGCTATGAGATAGACAAAATATAAGCCATCCGTGTTGTTGTAGTAGTAGTTGGCATGGTGAATAATAAGTATAATATTGCTCGGAGCGAAGCAAATGGTAAAAATCACAAGAATGAGGAGACTAGCCTTCACATAGCACAACCATCTGTCATCATACGTATTAAGCCTCCGTATGATGGCTGTGTAGCAGTAAATAATGACCACAAAGGGAATTAAGAATCCGAAGAATGCCAAAGAGACGAAGTAGTAGAGTTGGAAGGGAGACGAGGACTCGCATGTGTTATGGACATCATGGCAGGTGGTGATGTCCTGCTGGACAAGGTAATACTCCTGCTTCAGGATGAGAAATGGCAGCATGAATAAGAAAACCATTGCCCACACCAATCCACACGTTACGAAGGCGTAGGTGCGCTTGGGCAGCACTCGGTAAGTAAAAGGATGAACGATGGCTAGGTAGCGGCTGATACTAATGCAGGCGAGGAGCAGAATGGAGCAGTACATGTTGCCATAGAAGATGACCGTGGTGGCCCGGCACATGACCTCTCCGAACACCCAGTTGTTGCCATTGAGGTGGTAAGCTATCTTAAAGGGCAGTGTGACACAGAAAAGAAAGTCTGCAGCAGCCAGGCTGGTGTAGAAGATGGTCATACAGATAGATCTGGTCCTGAAGAAGAGCATCCACAGGGTCACAGCGTTGGCCGGCGTACCTACTGCAAACACCAGGATGTAGATTGCAGGGATCAGTTTGGTACTTAAGGAGCTGCCCAGGTACCCCACGGTAGCATTATTCACATGAAGATGGGACACACTTTCTTCAGGGCACTTAATTTTTGCAGTTGTGGTCATTCCTGTCCAGCCTTCTATGGCAGAAAGGGGGAAGTCTTCAAAAGAATTGAAGGGGTCCCCACGGAAGGTCTTAACAGGTAAGGTTGGTTTTGCCAACATGCGTACATCATTTTCCGCGCCTGTAATTGAGAAGAAGTATTAACATGGAGCATTGCCAAGTCCATGGCTATGGTTCAGGAGACAATAAAACTGAAAGCTTTAGGCTACATTGTTTCTGTAGTTATAGAATTGAAGGTCACTTTTATTTTTAAAAACACTGTGAATCAGGTAATCAACAAGAATGCATTTGGACTGTGCTCGCCCATGGAGGGACAAAAATGAGATGGCAACTGCTTGCATGTGGGAAGTTTATAATACTGCTGGAGCAAACAGTAATAGCACGTGAGACCTCTACAGGCCAATGTCAAGTTGACTATAAATTGTATAGGCATTCAGACAGTAGTTAACAGATTAAAATGTTTGAGCAGAATGTCAGGAAAAAGATGAACATGAGCAGAGATGAGCAAGCTTCGTGAAGAGATGGAAATGAATAGATGAGTAAGAATCTGGTAGGTGAAATGTGGACAGGGGCATTGTGTGGGCGGGTATGGACTGTGGGATTGTCAGATAAGTTAATTCAACAAATGTTTATTGCATACTTATATGCCAGCGATAAAGTTTTAAATAAACTCTAGGTCTGTCTTCAACTGTCAGACTAGTAGAGAAGATGCACAAAAATGTGTCATCTTACACTCACAAGGTGCATCTGAGAGATGAAAGAGTAGGTTCCAGCCCTACTCTGAAGGGCCTCTCACCTGTACTAAGAAATGATGTGCCCATTCTTGGATGCTGGGGTTATGCACATACAAATCTGTGGACAGAGGCATGGTCATTGTGGTAGACAGCATGATGGACCCCCAAGATTCCACCTGCTAGTGCCAGGAACCTTTGAATAAAGTTTTATATAATAAATATTTATATAAAAATTTATATAATAAATAAGGTTTAAATGGCAAAGGACTTGGCAGATGTGATTTAGGATCTTCAGATGGTGTGAGTGTCCTGGATTGGCTGAGCAGGCCAAATGTAATCCCAAGACTCCTTGTGAGAGGGAGGCAAGAGAATCAATGTCAGATATTTAAAGATGCTGTGCTGCTGAATCCTGTTGAGGATGAAAGGGGGAACCGTAAACCAAGGAATGCGAGTGACTTCTAGAAGCTGGGAAAAAAGCAAAACAGTAGGTTCTCTCCTAGAGCCTCCAGAATGAACACAGCCTTGTTGACACCTTGACTTCAGGACTTGTGACCTCCAGAAATACAATCTGGATTGTTTGAAACCACTCCATTTGTGGTCATTTGTTCCAGCAGCAATAGCACGGTTCATATAGCCCTGATTTGACTTATATTTAAGATGACTTTGATGACAATGTAGACAATAGACTGAAAAGGTAAGAAATTAGAGGCAAGGGGGATTCATTTGGAGCCTATTATAGTCATTGAAACTCAAGGTGGACAGTAACGGATTAGAGCAATGGCAGTAGAAAGGGAAAGATACACTTGAGACTGATGGCAGCTCCGAGGACTTGGCATCCAGTTGGCTTGGTGGCATGGCAGTAAGGGAGAGGCAGGAGGCAGGTTTCTCCTCTAGAGGATGTTAAGTGAGAAGATGGGACAAGGGACAAGAGTAGAGGAAACAAAGGAAGAAAAGATGGAAATAGAGTATTTAGTCAATGATCTCGTAACATTGTATGGTGACAAATGGTAATCACACCACGCAATGTGTAGAATTGTTGAATCATTATGTTGTGCCCTTGAAGCTAATGACATACTGTAGTTCAACTATACTTCAATTTAAAAAACTGAAAATTGGAAATGGGATAAAAAGGAGTAGAGACACAACTACGTACTATACATGTTGGGCATTGGTTCGCAGGCTAATTTTAGTAATCCCAATTCATGCAAGAGCAATTTCAAAAACACAACAGACCTTAATACTCAAACCTATTTCTCATTATATAATTTTCCCATAAATTAATCTTTGAGATACACAGAAATAGATCCTGTGAAATTTCTAAGATGGACTTTCATGCTGATTTCAAACCTCATATTAATTTAAAATACCATTGCTCTGCCAATTACATCTTTTCCCATGACCTCTGAATTCCTACATGTTGACTACTTGGGCTTAGTGATTAGTAACCTGGTTCTCATTTAAAGCCAGTTTCTCTTCCTGCTTTAATCTCTAGCAGTTGGCCCCCAGGTGAAATTGAAATCTTCCTGATAACCTTGAGATTGCACAAACTCAATTCAGTGTATAAAATAGAGAGTGTTGCCTGAACAAGTAGGAACAGAGAGGTGGTCAGGTGTCATTTGCGGGAGGACAGATTAATGAAAAAGAAAGAAACATCTGGGGAAGTGTTCTTCTGTGCCTGTGTTGGGATGTGAACTCTAAAGGTGTGTTGCGTGATGCTTGAGTTCAGCCACACAAATCCTTCTCAATTTTGCATTTTGGAAAATGCTCAAATTTGACATCACCCATAGAGAAGGGTCTTAGGAAGTAGGCACAAAGCTGGAAGACGGTGGGTGAAGAACATTGTGTACAAGCTATTTCCTTTCAAGATCTGATAAGAAAGCTGTGGAAACGAAGTGTTTGTAGTTTGCAGAAAATTCCTGTGGTTAAGCAAGATATGGTGCCTAAAAACAGGGTAAACAGTGGCTCTGTGAAAAAGTCTTGATTCCTTTTTCCATGGGAATTCCAGATTAGGTTCAACTTAAATAAGTCTTGTATTCCTTAGAGTCTGGTGTGCCTTAAAGGATAGTGCTCATTGTTAAATTTTACATCTTTTAAAAAAAATTTCGTTGAATTCTTAATACAGTCTTCCACTTGGCAGAATGTTTCTGAAATATTTAACTTGGGGAAAGGCCTGAGAAAAGGACTGATGCAAGGGGACCAGATTTCAGCCTATAAACAGTCGGTTCTTCGCACACGTTTCTCCCCCACCCCATGGAAGAAAGCAAATGCACGGCGTTTCCGTCCCCTTTAAATGCCCCCTGTTTGCCTCTACAAAACCCCACCAGCAGTTTGAAGGAACCCCTTTCACAAACCGCTTTTCTTTTGCTTTTTTGCTGTATTTGCGTTCATCTACACCCAGAAAGAAGAGTCACTTGTCCTTTTCATGAATCACACATGTGCTGTTGCCCTGAGTGGGTTCTCTTGGGACTCTCCTACAACCACCTTGGCGATTGAAGCAACATTCCTTTATGGAGGCTTGGTTTTGTTGCGTTTCTATTTATTCTACTTCATCACTGTCCCTCACCCCAGCAATCCTGCTCCTAACAGTGTTGGCAGAAGAATGCCGTAGCGGTGAAAAAAGTTGGGGATCCAGATCTGTTGCAAACTGCAATTTTGCAGTTTATTTTGGAGTTTTATTTGGAGTAAGCAGGAGGTGACAGGCTAACATTGTGTTGAGTAAAATAGGAAACACATGAAGAGTTGAATAATAGTATCTGGGAGATCTCATTTCTAAAACTAAAAAATCTCTTGAAAGTAAGGAAAACTCCATGATACAAGAGAAAGTAAAAAAAAAAGTTATTTCATTAAGAAACACTAACTTGAGACTCTTAATCTCACGAAACAAACTGAGGGTCACTGGGGGGTGGGAGGGTAGGGATAGGGTGGCTGGGTTATGGTCACTGGGGACGGTCTGTGCTATGGTGAGTGCTATGAAAGGTGTAAGCCTGATGATTCACAGACCTGTACCCCTGGGGCAAATAATAAAACAAAATTTAAAAAAAACCACACTAACTTGATAGCATTACTTGTTGAAAGACCACTCATTCATTCTGGAAATATTCTTGTTTCCCCCCATTTGTGCTTCAAGAGAATGTATAAACATAGGGTTTTTTAAAAATTTCTTGAAAATGTGCTACCTTTGCTGATTCAGAGGAAATTCTTAGAAAATCAGAATCTTCTCACAAAGAAATTTGATTCTTAATTCTAGAGGCCTGAATTCTTGACCACACCACAAATTTTTTAATCTAAGCAGAGAACATTAATTATTCTTTGTCAAGGTGTGAATAGAGTGAACAGACCATAGCTATTCACTTCCACGATGCTACCTTTTAATAACAAACATTAAACTCTGCCTTTTGGGTTGCAGATTGTGGGAAATGCAAAGAAAATTGGATGCAGTTCATTCTTGCTACACAAACCAGCACCCCCAATATACCCCATAAGAAAAGAGCTTACCGCTTTGACAAAAAGTGGGTGACAGGAGCGTTACTCCAGCAGCAACAAAGATGAGGGCTTTCATCTTGGTGACCTGAGTCCCGTTTCCCAGCTGTTATTAAATGTATAGAGCTAGGGAGGACAGTTCCACCTCAGTCTAATGTGTTCACAGCAAATGGAAACCTTGGTCTCTGCTCGAGCGTGTGCTGCCCTGGACTCCGCAGACTGGGAAACGTGCCCAGGTCCTCTGGAGGGAAAGGGTGTGACGGTACTCATGTTACAGTGCGCATGACTCAGGCTGAGCCTCTGAGCACATTACTTTATCCCTGGAGAAAATCATTTAACTCTTACCCACCCCTAATATAATAATCCGTTCTGAGTAGATGCTGTAATTCCCAGCCATTATACTTCTGCGCATGGAAAGCATGTAGGTAACACAGTTCTTTCCAGAAGTAAGCTGACAGTAGATGTTGAGTAGCAGTTAGTTTTGACTCTGTCACATATCTCAATTTTATCTATTTAAAAAACACAGTTCCACAGTGTCATTTCTACTGAGTAATTGAGCTGACAGAATTTATCCTTTCCTTATGCTCCCAGCTCTTTCAAATCTTGATTCTTAAACTCTTTACAGAATTATAAATTAAATGAATCATGGAAGGCAAGCATTTTTTAGGAAGTTAAATGTAAGAGCTTGATTACTTTGAAAATTCTCCATCAGTGTCACATTGGTCTGAATTTGTCATCACTTCTTGGCCAGACTTGGTTTCACAGTGCTTCGTTTTGCCATAACTCAACATACTTGTTGGTTAAACTGAAGTCATGATACAACATTGAAACACAGACAACTCTCTTTATTCCGTAGGTGTTGGTGAGCAGGTCTATAATAAGCTTTTTTCTTTAATTGTGGCAAAAGAGGTGTAACATACAGTTGACAATCTTAATCATTAAGTGTACAACTCAGTAGTGTTTTAAGTATGATCACATTGTTGCGTAACATATAAGCTTTTGTGAATAGTTATTTCCCAGAAGATATGATTTAATGTGCAGTAAAAAAAAAAACTGCATTGTAGCAGATTTTTCTGTAATTAACACAAGTTAAGTTTAAACGCCAAGCCAAATGATCCAACAGCATGTTGCATGTAAAATGCAGCAAGAATCAGAAAATGCAGGTTTCACATAAGACTTACAGGCTGAGGGATAAGCCAGGAAGGAATTGATCTGTGTAAACTTTTCACATTTGATTAAATTGTGTCACAAGAATTTTACAATCAAAAGTCACTGTCTGATACTTCAACTGCATAATATATGATAACAGAAGCTCAGACTGAAAGCTATTTTATTGCAGCAATAAAAACCAAAATGCCACAAAATATTAAAAAGTGTACTTTTTTGTTTAATTAAAATTGTCTAGGACTCATCTAAATTCAGGAATTGATGTCTTGATTTATAGATGGCCTAGCTTCTCGATACTTAATCCATTTGTAACTCATATGTTGAATCTGGCTCTTTAGCTACAGGTGGAGCCCTGACCATCCTATAAATATAGTTCCAGGCTTCCAGTGAGCAATTTAAAAGGAGACCTTATACTGGTGGGATTCAGTTTTTATTCCTGGTTTTGTATTTAATTCTAGCATCCTTTAGTGTAATGAGTCATGATTTAAACTGCTGACTTAAATTAATTTGATTTGTCAAGTTTCTCTTTGGTTTGCCCGATAAAAGATACTTTAAGCTTTTAAGTGGGATTGTTAACTTCCTTCTCACCTGGGCAAAAGTTTGTATGGTGTATCTTCTACAGTGATAAGTCATGAAGGACTTTGGTAAATACTCTTCAAAAAAACTGAAACAGGCATAAATGAATTTGCATGGAACGTAGGTTTTAGGCTGTACTTGGGAGGAGTGATTGGGTTCTCTTTGACTTTGGAAACAGAAAAAACAGCTCCTATGCCCCAGTCTCTTCATTCTTCCTGTAGTCTTCAATTTCCTGTCTTGCTTCCTGTTTGAATCCTTCCCATCCATTCTCCTAAGAAATGGAGACTCTTGCTAACAGGTGACAGTTCCCGTGTGACAGATCTATCTAGAAACGATTGCAGAAGCAGGTGCGAAGCCTGCCCCAGTGGTCTTCATTAGCCCAGATATTACAGGCTGAAATAAGAGGTTTTTGTCTCATTTTCAGACTCCTTTCCACAAACATTATCTCAGGTTAGTCTCTGAGGGAAAGAGTATTGAAGCCTGCCAGAAGAGCTGGTGAATGTTATTTCGTCTTTCTGCAACCCATCCATCCTTCAGGAGTCTGAAATGCTGGAGCTGGTTCTTCATAGATCTCTGATGAGCTCCTTTCTGTTCATCACAGCCTTGCTTTTGCATTTAGCATATGACACTTAATACTACACATGGGCAAATGTCACCATTGTTTAAAAATCAGTGTCTCTTCACAAATTGCTTTGCACCAAAAAGCACAAGAGCTATGTCTAAAGCAGAGGTCCTACTCAGTCAGCAGCATCCTACAGACACCGAGAGTAGCAAGGACACTAAGAGGTCAGGTAACCATAAAAATTTTTTTTTAAATGAACATCTCTTTTTCCCCTAAAATATGTAATTTTTCCTGATAATATTTCCTTGTAATCTTGGGCAAGTTTATGTAATCTTGGCAGTCATGTCTGGAAGTCCCACTTAATTATATTATATGTCCACACCATGTTTGTAGTACAATCATTAGAATCAACCCAAAAGTGAAATGAATCGTAAAGATAACTTAATACTTTTGATTGCTTTTATCCCTTCCATTCTGAAGCTGTCCTTAGCTACTATTATCTCCCCCTGTACTTTACCCCTACTATAAGTTAATCCTTTCTTGACTGTTTCTAGATCATGTATCTACAGCTATTATTACCCTGATCACATTGTATTATAATTATTTTTAGATAAATTTATCTTTTCTACTAAACTCTTAGCTCCTTGAGGGTTCTTGGCCTTATTTTTGTCTCTGTGTCTGAGAGATGCCATTGTATTTCCCTGAAACTTAAAATACCTTGTGGTACCCTGGGCCACCTTGGGTACCACAGTTAGTGATTAAGGAAGAGAGGATGCAGAGAAGGCTTTTGTGGAGGAGTGGCATTTGCATTAAGGCCTGAATGGTCAGGAAGCATCAACAACCACACAGCCGGGGTAGAATGCCAGAATCTGAAGGAGGCTGGTGCGCAGGTCTGGGCCAACCAACAGAGGAGTGGGAGTGGAGCTAGAGGGGTCAGTGGGGCTGGATTGTTAGATCCCCACAGTCCCTGGGAAGGGAGTTTTGTTGTCTCCTCCATGCAGGGGAAAACCCATGGAGGAGTTTAAGCAGAGAGATCATCTAGCAAGATGTCCGTTTTGAAGAGAACATATGCTCCTCTGTAGAGGACCGCTGTGGTAGAGGGCAGTCTTGGAAGCAACAAAAAAAGATAGACCAATGCACCTGTCCAGGTGGGAGATGATGGTAGGCTGGACTGAAGACATGACAGTAGAGAAGGGAGAAGAGGTCGGATTTGAGGGTTATTTCATTCATAGTTTGTACAGTGTACAACAGTGCTTGGTCGGTGCTGGGTAAGAATTTGTAGAAACTATAAAAATGGGCTCCTGAAAAGCACTTACTGATTCTGTTTCATCATGATTCTCTGTTCTTTCTTTTATTCTCTGACAATATTCCCAGGACTCTGAAAGTGTTTCCAAAGTCCTTTGGCTGGATGAGATACAGCGTGCGGTCAACGAGGCCAACATGGACCAGGACAAAGCAAAACAGTGTAAGCCCTCATCTCCTTTTGCTAGCCCCATGTGCCTTGCTGGTTAAGCCACTGAATTATTTTTTACTTAAATAATTTTTAATATTATATAGTTTTAATATCTGAAAAGATTTGGATCCTTAACAATTTCAGTGGTTGTGTGTATATAGAAAAATAAGATTCACTGGTGGTGACTCTAGTGAAATCTGAGGATGTTGCTGAACAAAAATCCAGAAGGCAAAAAATGGTTTCTAAACTCTCAGATTTGTAGTGTGATCAAGCCCCTTTTTTATCTTGATCCTTAGGAAACTAGCCTCATCTGCTAAGTAAATGCCTCTCCTCCCTTCTGTGCTTTCCATTGTTTTAGTCGGGATTTTCCAGAGGAAAAGAACTACATATATTTTTTTCTCAAGAAAAAAAAAATAGAGCTACGTATATAGTCCTGGATCTGTGTGTATCTGTGTGTGTGTGTAGATTAATAGTTGTTTCTCTAGGAGGTATGTAGTATCTATATACACACATATATAGAGAAAGAGAAAGACGGAGATTTACTCTAAGGAATTGGCTCAAGCCGTTGTGAGGAGCCTGGCAAGTGCGAAAGCTGTCGCAGGCCCCAGAGATCAGGTGGCAGCATTTAATAACCAAAGGCAAGTGGGTGTGGTTGCTGTAAGGGACGGCAGAGTCAAAGCCGTCATCAGAATAATCTGACTCACAGAGATCAATGGAATTCGCTGATTGACCACGGTATTCCTAGAAATGAAACAGACTGCCTCCTAAATTCACACTTGATTTGTGCAAGTGGAAGAAGAGTTCTAGGTCAAATGAATAGAAGCGCAACTTGAATAACAAGAGCAGAGAGTCACAGCCCCTCCATCGATTGCCATACCTCATCATTTACAGACCAAGAACCCCTTCAATAAAGGGGAGACCAGGTCCTCTTGAGTACAGACTGCTGCACTATCAAAATTTTACACAGTTCATCTTTCTTCCAGGCTTCCCCTAAAGAGGTCTAAGGTCTATGATCTTTGACTTTGGTGGCTGCACCAGGGGGAAAGGACACCATCAGATTTTTCAGGGATTACAGGACACTGGCTCTGAATGGACACTAATTCCAGGAAACCCAAAACATCCCTGTGGTCCACCAGTCAGAGTAGGGGCTCAAGAAGTTCGGGTGATCAGTGGCGTTTTGGTTCATTCTTTCTCCCAGTGGGTCCCCAAACCACACGATCCCTTCCCCAGCTCTAGAATGCCGAAGTGGAATAGACATCTCTACAACTGGCCAGATCCCTTCATTGGGTCAAATGATTAAGCTTTTAATTTTATTCAAAGCCTCTCTTTTCAGAGGCATAGTATGAAAAATCAAATGGTGTTCTAAAGTAGCTTCAAGAATGATGCACTAACACTCTACATATACAAATAACCTACCTAAATGAAGATTCCTGGAAGTGTTGTTCATTAACCTATTTATGGTACACATAAAGATGTATTCTGTTGTATCGGGTCATAGGATGCTGTTGAGATGCCTTGGTCTTGCCCCCAAAGATGTGCTTTTAAACTTTGGAAGCCTCCCTGGGGAACATTTGGTTTTTATTTCCTCAGCCTGGAAAAATATGTGCATTTCTCCAACCCGAACTTTTATACCCTTAGGGTCTTCAAAATCTTTCTGATCTAGCACTCTAATCCTTAAGAAAAAATAAAATGAATTTAAGATTTGTCCATGAGAGATTTAAACTTAAATATAAACCTGAAAGAAGCCATAGTTTGAAGAAATACTTTTAAGAAATGGGGTGGTAAAAATAGGCACTCAGATAGTCATTTCAGGTTATGCTTTTTCTCTTAGAAAACAAACCAATTTAGAAGTCATTCCATTCATTTTATTCACGTTCTTCCTACCTGTGGCCTGAAAATGTGAAGTTGGTTCTGTTTTCCCCATGGAGACACTCATGGTTCTGACTCTGAAAAGCAGAGGCTCTCTCAAAGATGTGTGACAGTGTGCTCCAGACCTGACCTACACATTTAAAATCCTGTCTTCCACCTCAGTTCTATGCCTCAGAAGAGTTGACGTTGTATCTTCTATGATGAATAACACCAAACAGATGTTCTAAAGTAAAACCTTCTATATTCTGACATCGAGATGAGAATTTGCCAGTTTGTCAAAAAGGTGTTTAATCTTACCTTTAAGAGCATTCTTCATCTTTTGAATTAAGACTTCAAACAGGTTCTTGTCACATGTTGTAAGCCTCAAACCCACTCCCAGATAATCTGGGAAAAGTGTTGCCTTATATTTTTTACCACAGACAAGACTTAAAAGGGCAGAGTAACTCAAGTCTCCTACGTTTGGGCCCATGTTCATGTCCACTGGAGCCTCTTGCCTTCTTAAAGTAGGTCTGTCTCTACTTTTTGACTCCTTCTGACCATGAAATTTTAATACCACAGATATATTGTGTATCTGTTCATGTACCATATCTAGTCCTAGGCTTTACCCACAAAAAGATGTTTTGCCCCCTCCCCCCAAGGACCAATTTTTTTTGCCCTGCTAAGGATTATTTCACCTCTTGGGAAAGAATACATGCCTTAGAGAAAGACTGCCAGTATATGGCCTAAGATGTAACACAAAGAGTTCTTTCAGGTCTCTTAGGAGATGTATAAGAGTTTTCTTAATTTTGTTCCTTACCCACCAACATACCTGACTTTATGTAGACCATTTATCTGACATCTTCAATTGTCTGGAACTAAACCACATCCCACAGATGAAGCAAAAAAGCAATCAAACTCGATGTCTCAAAGCCTGTACCTTGGACCTGGTTTCCTGTACTCATTGGGGATCCCTTGCACAGATACCTGGAGCCTGTGTGTTCTTACCTGCGGCATAACGCTAACAAATTTGGTTGTGTCTTTTCCCAGCTCAGAGCACATCAGAAGCCATGAACTAGCAGGCAGTGAGATGTTGGCTGCTCTGTGCAAACACAAGGCAGCAAGAAGAGAACTGGCAAGATAGGAGGGGACAATGAAAAGGTAGAGAAGTTTAAGGCCATTTTAGTGCAGAGAAGCCCAAACACCTCCATAGTACTTGAACGTACCACTCAGGGTATTATAGCACACTAGAATGCCAGGAAGGACTCTTCTGGCAGCTCTCAGCAAACATTGAGCACCTACTGTGTACCAGGGACTGTGGATAAAATGATGAGCAGGAAGAGACACTGTTCTCTTAGGATTTTCCCCAGGGCTTTAGATTTTTCACAGAAAATGGTTCTTTTAAGACGAGGAGTACGCTTTGGTTACCTGGAAAGTGAACCTGTGGACCCTACTTGCAGGTCAGTCGCCACTGGTACAGCACATTTCTAGATGTAAGAAATGTGTGCCACTATTATGTCCCTCTTTTAGGGAGTACGCCATTTTACTGGGTTAGGTGAAGCTGTCAGATATAATTCACGTGCGGATTCTTTGTCATTTACTTTTTGCTTCGGCTTCTCTGAGACCACAAACCTCTCGAACACCAGGACTGCATTTGTCCCATCCTCAAAAGCTTTCCTGGAGAGGAGGAAAGAGGAACTGTTGGTCTATTCCTATTAACTCCTATAAGCACAAGAGCACGCAGCTATGCCTTTTGTTCTGCAGCAGCTGAAGTTTGCTGCAGAAGTTCTTAATTCTATACGTACTCTTCCAGATTTGCATGACCTTCATTCCAAGCTGTTAAAAGTCAAACTCCATTTTTCTTGCCCCTGCAGCTTTCATACTCCCATGCACATGAGAACATAATTTGATGACATCAATATACCATGTTCAAAAGGTAGAGTTTGACGTGTGAGTTTAAAAGAGAAAGAAAGAAAGAATATCCATCTCTTCCCCTTTTCATCAAAAACTTGTCTACAAAGTATTTTAACCTGTTTGCTTCCATTTTTTGTTCTAGATTTCTAACTCAGTGCATTTATGGTTTGTGAAAACAGTACCTTCATTGGTTGGGCCAGAATATTCTCGGCTGGAACTGAAGTGGATAATAAAGAATTCACCATGTTAACTTTGTTGAAACAATTAAGAGTTCAGTGTGGTTTGATTTTGGGGGAGAGGCAGAAATTTAAAATGGATAAGATGTTTTCTAGGTCTAAGTTGGCTTCAGGATAAAGTTGATGGCATATGTCCATCAGCTGTACCTGTTGCCTTTCTAGAACGTTTGTTTAGATTGTTAATGACAAATCCTGTGACATATACTAGTGCAATACAAGAGAATGTCAGAACTTTTACTTGTTCTAAAATACATGAATGTCTTCATAAGATTAGTTCTCAAATACTGATTGATGACCTACGTAAAGACTGCCTATCTACTGTTGGTATGCACTTGCCTCACTTAGAGAGCACTAGAGTAGGACCTAGTGCTTCACACCACTCGAGAGTAACCTGGACATACCATGATTTTTTTTTTTTCAAAGATTTTATTATTTATTCATTTGACACAGAGAGAGATTACAAGTAGGCAGAGAGGCAGGCAGAGAGAGAGGAGAGAGGAGGAAGCAGGCTCCCTGCCGAGCAGAGAGCCCGATGCGGGCCTCGATCCCAGGACCCTGGGATCATGACCTGAGCCGAAGGCAGCGGCTTTAACCCACTGAGCCACCCAGGCGCCCCATACCATGATTTTTAATAAACTGTGTTACTATGGGACTGTGTTCTCCTTACAACCTAGACTGGTAGGTGAGTTGGTGACTGTCTTGGGTATATGTGTTGCATACTCTGAAAGGGTAAAAAGGTTTGGGTGCCTGGCTCAGTCATTGGGCATCTGCCTTCGGCTCGGGTCATGATCCCAGGGTCCTGGGATCGAGCCCCGCATTGGGCTCCCTGCTCAGCAGGAAGCCTACTTCTCCCTCTCCCACTCCCCCCCCCTTGTGTTCCTCTCTTGCTGTGTCTTTCTTTGTCAAATAAATAAATAAAATCTTAGAAAAGGGGGGGGGGGGGTAAAAGGGTTTAATGCCAATGCATTCCTGAAAGGTTAAATTGTATCTTTATATGCCTCTAGGGTAAGTAGAAGATAACCATTAACAGAAACTTTTTTTCATGATGCAGGTGTTACACTGATCATCGATGTTAATCAGTGTCTGGAGAACAAAAAGCCAAGCGATATTTTGTCTGTTTTGAAGTCTTCTCCGTCTAGCACAAATGACATAATCCCTGAATGTGCTGACAGGTACTACAATGCCCTTGCAAAGGCAAAAGAGAACAAATCTGAAAGTGGTAAGCTTTTTCGTCATTGAGCACCAACTAAATAGCCTTTTGAATATGATGCTCTCTGCGGTCTTGTATTAGTTTTAAGACAAATACAGCTTTCAAATGAACATTTCTAAAATACTTTTTTTTCCTTGGGCTCCCGGGTGCTCAGCGGGTTAAGTGTCTGCCTTTGGCTCAGATCATGATTCTGGGGTCCTGGGATTGAGCCCCGCATCGGGTTCCCTGCTCAGCGGGGAGCCTGCTTTTCCCTCTACCTCTGCCTCTCCCCCGGCTTGTGCTCTTGCTCGCTCTCTCCCTCAAATAAATAAATAAAATCTTTAAGAAAAAAGAAAACATTTTTTTTGTCTTCATAAAAAAATTTTTTTAGAGGTAGCTTTTTTTCTTAAAAAAAGCTCAGATTAACTTGGTGGCTATGCATGGGTGCTTTCATAAACTTGAGAAAATATAGTGTTTAAGGAGATTTTTCTTTATCTAGGGTTTCTTTGTTGATCCATTTCTCTAGTGATACAAACTGATTTTTAAACAAATATTTCTCTTTACCCTTTTTGAAACAAATGGTAGATGATTGCACAGTCTTAAGTAGGAGTAAAGAGTAATTTTGAACATGTGAAATAAAGTAGAGTGAACTGGTCTCCAAGGGACAGATCAATAGCCTCAGCAAGTATTTATGTCTGTTCAACCCAATGGCAGACCATGAAGTGTTAGCTCTACAAAGTATCTTTGAGATCATGAGCCTAATACTCATTTTTCAGATTTAGAAATACAATCATGAGATTGTGGTCAGAGGGAGACCATGACAAACCCAAAGGGGTTGATTCTTGATAGTGCACCCGTTCCTTTAGTAGATAGTTACTGACCACCTCATGTCCTGTCAAGGATCCAGGTGTCTCTTGACTCACAGCCTGGTGTTTATTTGGTACCACATCATAGGTCTTGGACTTCTCTTCTTTAGGAAGCTACTGTGACAGTAGTATGGTCTAAGAAGTAGAATTGGAGGAAAAAAGGGGTTTTTTTTCGTTCAGCTGGAGGGTTTTCCCATAGTACCCTATGTACTTTCAAGTTTATCTGATGTATTTCCAACTCAGAGATTGCATCCATTCAATTCAGCAAATTGCCCGTTAATGAAGTGTGAGGAGGGCTATTGGCCATTCTTTCTTACTTGGCATCTGATCACCCTTGAGCCCCTCTTTTCCCTTCACATCTCTTCATCCAGAGTCACCGTAATGTCCCCTATCTCATCCTTCATGGAGAAAGAATTGTACAACACTATTAATGCAGGGGTTAAGTTTAGTTTCAAGTTCATCTTCTGTCTGCTACCCTTGCCTACTCCTCTTCCTTTGTGCCATGTTCTAGAGCGTGTAGTCATATATCCCCAGATCCCCAATTCAGAAACCTAGGAGTTACCTTAGATCCATGATTACTTGTGCTCATGCTAATTTGACAATATAATATATGTTCTAGTAGGCCAGCATTTCTACACAGATGATAGGTGTCTGACTGCCCATTTGAAAAGAGATGCATCTCTTTTCCTGGGCAGTGACAAACAGAACAGTTGAGGAGCACTTAAAACCAAATAAAGAATTGACACACAGTCTAGGGCCTTGAAGTTACCCCCGCTTAGCTATTTGAGTCTATTTAAATATTCTGTAAGGAAGTTCACTTGAACTTTGATTTCCCTATAAAGACATTTAGTCCAAGGCTCCCTTGATAACAGTTGGCTTAGATCGATCTAGGTCAGATCATTTTTATGTGTATTTTTGTTTCTGTTTTTAGCAACAGTGCTCTGGGACAGGAATCATGGTCATTCAACAAAATAAACAGATTTCTAAATAGGAAAAAAAGCCCATCGATTCATGAGGAGCGGATACTCTTCTTAATTAAGCCATGAGTGCCATAGTTTTTTTTTTTTTTCCTAGTACATCCTTCCCCCCCAAATTAAGTCCTTTCTGCAATTTTTTTTCCTCATTTTGTATGGTTGTGTGGAGCAAGGTGAGTGGAACCAGGACATTTTCCTTCTCCCTACTTAGTGACCTTAGTGTTTGCGTATGCCAGTTTTTATTTTGGATGAAGTTGTCTGTAAAGATGAGTAACTTCTCCTTTGGTTTAATGTAGATCATTGGCTTTCCTAAATAATGGGTCACAGTCCTTTCAGGTCACTCCTTCTCAGAGAAGTTGCTGGAAGACTTCCTCAGCAAAGAAGAAGATTCTTGCTCACTGGTCTCCTCTGTCCACTTGTCATGCTGTTCACATCTATCAGGGACACATATTCTTTGTTTGGTTTTCATTCTTATTGGCCATTTGTGACTCCTCTCCTCCTCATGAAAAGCTTGAGGTCCAGAGTCTTAGCATTAGACATCCCTCTGTCCTCCTCTTGATTTGGTTGAGTTGAGAGCTGCCATTGAATGCATAGAATTCACTCTATTTTAGTGAGTCATTTCTCATTATTTTAACTTAGGCCATCATAATGGTGAAAAATTGTTCATTAGATTATTTTACATATTGGAGAAACTACATTAATGTTGAAGGGTTCAGTGTTTCTCTCTAGAATGTAACAGACTTCTTTCTTTAGTGTCTACTGAAGGTCCCTGGCTCAAACTCAGCCTGCAGGATAAATATGAGTACTACTACAACATCGATTCAAAGGAGAGTTCCTGGGTCACACCTGAACCATACTTGCCTAAAGAATCATGGCTCATGGCAAAAGAAATTGAGGTAGGAGGTTCGTGTTTAATGAAACTGTACTATGAAAAAATAAGTGCGATTGCTTTTCTGTTTTTGAATCACGGAAGTGATGGGAGGAAATAATTGATTTATCAAAGCATGGACATAGTGTAAAGTCTTCATAAATCCAGTTGGATATGGCTGCCTGGCTACTAACTTTTACAGTTATTACCATATTGGCATACCGCCACCAGACAGAGCAAGGGGATGAAAGCCTTTGTAGCTAGTTTGGAGCGGTATGTTAGTCTTCAGGTTTGCCTTGACACAAAAGTTCAACTAGTAATAATTTCTTGGTTGTCAGTATTTGGAAAGTCTTCTCTCTTTCCCCTGCGCAGCCTACCACAGAGATACATATATCCTTTAAAAAGTCCGTAATGCTTTCTGGGGGGGAAATACTCTTGAAAAGATGTTCACAAGTTGTCTTTGGACTTGAGACCAAAGTTGGACCCACAAGATCTGAAAATTGCCGTTTGATCCATGCATTGCAGTATGTTGAAAGAGAAAATACTAATAATAATTTAGTTCCATTTTGGAAAAAGAGAAAAAAAAGAAAAAAAGGAAAGAACACACAAATGTAGGTCTTTCTTACAAAGTTGTTCAGAGTCGCCAGCATCAAAGACACTGCAGTATAGCAAGTTTGAGGATCGAATCACCAGTATGATATTTGCTAAAACTCACAGAAAAATCTGTGGCCTGGAGCTGACAGTGCCAACAGAAATCCTGAATGACGAGAAGACAGTGAAGAAGATAGTTAAATTAACTAATATCAAATATCCAAGATTGCCACAATTTACAAGAAAATACTTTGGTGGCAGTTCATCATCGGGGCTACTTTGTAGAAAAATGAAACTGTGGAAAATATGTAAAATCCCAATGCTCTAGTTGAAAAGACATATCGAACTGTGAAGAAGCAGCATCAAAGGGTTCTGATTCGGAGCCAACAATTGCTCCAGTGGCGTCCAAAGATGCCTTGGGAGTAACTTTGTGAAATTGAGCACCATTCTGTTAGGATTATTAAAAAGTGGAAGGTTTGCATTGTTTAAAAACTGAATTATTTCCTCCAGACAATCTAAAAGTACTGATTTCATGAATGTTAATAGGTCTTCTTTTAAAGGTTTTCAATTATTCTTTATGATGTCAGTTTTAATTGTTTAAATTAGCCCCCCATTGATTGCAGTCACACGGGATGAGAGACATCAGCCAGTAGAAGTGAGTCCAGTCTTGGCTTGCATCTCTCAAAGAACATGAAAAGCAAACCCAGTTCATAATCCACAGAAAGATTTTTCATACTCCCCCCTTCTCCTTGTTCCTCATTCATTTTCATTCAGACAGGGTTTCCCCTGTCTGGCCATGGTAGTGCCTTTCTCTCTTCTCCCACTCCTCTTCCTTCTGCCCCAAGTCTTTTATTTTCCCCCAAGTCTATTTTTAGCTTCTCCTGGCTCGTTGCAAAGGTCTGCCTACTGTGGCCTGGACAAGAAAGGGGGCAGAGGAGCCAGAAGACTTCATGGCCACTGCGGTCTTTTCCTTGGCAGCCCTGGGGAGGGAGGAGGTGATACATAAGCATATCCATACTGTCATCATCCTTGTCCCGCTTATACTCTAGAGCTCTGGCCTCATACCTGGTCCTTGCCGGCACCTCCGCCTCCAGATCCTGAGGTCACTCGACCAAATTCTCAGAGCACCTCAGCGCCAAGTTCAGAGGATTCCAAAAGCATGTCGCTAGGAGGAAGCTAAACCAGTTCATCCCTTGGCTCTGGTCAAATCTGTTTTTAAACCAGGCCAGAAAGAGTTATCCATATCGTTTTCTCAGAGATAGAATCTGCAGAAGCTTTTCTCTATGCTCCTTTCACCTGATGTGTGAAGTGTAACCATGAGAAATATCTCTTGCCAGGACATTGTTGAGAAAGTCACAGCAGATTATGTCCGTGAGAAGATGTGGTCTGCGTCTGACGATTTGCTTCTTCGCCTTCAAGCCACAAGTGCAGGATCCCTTCTTAAGAAAGAGTATGAAGCTAGGAAATCATATTTGTATGACCAAGAAAAGAATGTGGTCAAAATACAGGTATGTGAACCACCTACCACTAGTTAGAGCAAACTCTCTTATCCCCTGGAGACGCTTCATTGGATAGTATGACAGTCAACTTCTAGCATTCTAATTAGCAAATCTGACTGCAGATTTTCTCCTTAATCATTGCCCCCAAATCTGGTTTGGTAAGGCTTAGAAATGGGAAAGATGTTGAATGATTTTTCACCTTTGGAGACCATCAGGGGGCACTGTGGACTTGTAAGGTCTGCCTACCACCAACCTAGTTGGAGCCAGAGGGTCCTCTCAGATCAGAGTTGAAATCCTGTTTCTCTAAATAGCTGGATTTCCTTTGTGTCATCTATTTTCTATACTGGGTGCTTTATGAATTGGTTTTTCCCTGGCTAGTGGATGTTGAATGGCACCTGTTTCTATGTTCTTCTAGAGGGAAAGAACAGAAGAGCTGATGAAATGAATTTAGCCTCTCCAAGAAACTCTTCTTCCGTACATACTCTTCATTTAGGCTTGCAGGAGAAATCCTTTCCTGACTGGTTGGTTTTGAGTTGTTCTTAAGCTCGCATGACTACTCTGAACTTTGTGGTTGCCAGGAGAGGGACTGGCCAAATTTAGATGTTTCTCCTCTGTATTTCGCTACCACCCTCTGCCAACCACCATGCTGACTTCCAAAGGGCTGTGTGTCTTTTTTTGTGCATCCAAAGGGATACTGTTATTGATGGACAACATTTGATGGGTTTTTGCATTGGCCAATAACTAAGAAATTTCCCAAAATGGAAGTTTTTAAGTTGAAGATTCCTCTTTTGTGATCATTGGTGTACTTACTTGCTTTCCTCACCTAACCATAATATCATCCAGGGCAGGAAATTAGTTTTTAAAATTCTTATATTCTTGTGTCTTGTGTATGATAGGTGCTCAAATATTTGAATCTGTTGAGCTTAAGATGTTAGAAGGAAGAAATGATGAATTTTTAGAAGAAATTTCTCCCATAAGCTGGACAAAGAATTTTTCTTTATTTCTTCTTTAAACAAATGGTAGGCAAAACACACAGGAAGTGAAAAAGGACTGAAGATAGAATCCTCTACATTGATGCTAAGGCTCTAATTTTACACAGAATTTAAGAGTGTCAGCCAATCTGACACAATTTGGACCAACCCTAAACTGTCCAGCCTCAAGGCATGGAGCAGTGGAGCACACTGGCGTAAAATCCAACTGATATTGGGACCCAGGGCTGAAGTCATGAGAGGGCTTGGGAGAAGACCAAGAAGCAATCATCTGGAGCCTTTTTCCTCCATCTCAGCAGACTCAATAAGATTAAAGAAGAAGCCATAGAATCGGAAGTCACCCTTCCTTGTTTTTGTTTTTGTTTTGTTTTCCCACTCTTCTAATGGTTTTATAATGAGGAGGGCAGGAGGTGTGAAGGCAAGCTATAGACTGGAGTTGAATATGTATTCAGCATAAATTGCTGAGCCACAAAACCAGAAGAGCATGAACCAGCGAGTATTATGCTACTCTCACTTTTTGTCAATGTGGCCAATTCGCCCTGAATTAGGGGAATGATCTGAAATGTGACGACTTCCCCTCCATAAAAGAGCTCAACCTTCCTACCTGGCTCAATGAGTCCCAGACACAGTAGTCTTAAGAAATTCAGAGAGGCTCCCAGGCCGAGGCCAGCCGTTCCCCAGTTCCTCCACCCTCGGTCTCCTCCCAAAGAACTGAACAGTGGTAGAAAGACTATATGGCATCATTAGTTAGTCCTCTGTCTTGAGTACTTACGGAATAAATCGGAAGGTACGCAAGGTGTCTCATGAGAAATTCACTGTCATTCTTAGGATTTTTCCCCTGTAAGGTAAGGTGTCCTATCTCTCTCCCTGCAGAGACAGAATCTCTGGAGAGCAGTGAGAGAGACAAAACCATACTATTTTTGAGCAGTGAGAGGCCCCGGTAACACTGCCTACATTTATAAATGAGTGAGTCAGAAAATAAGCTCAAACAAAAAGGAATATTTTATTTCAGAAAAAAAAGCCGGGGGGGTGGAATGAATATAAGTTGTAAATATAAAATAAGTAGACTAACATTTAAGGACACTCTTAGTCCAGGAGATGGAAGAATTTATATGCTGAAGCTCTTTCATGCTTTCAAGGAATTGAATAAGACATGGACTTAGTGAAATAAGACAAAACACTGAAAGATAACTGATATCTTAAGAGAGAAGAAGAAATAGTGACGTTGTAGGGTGTAAATGAACTCACGATTGCAGAATGCACAGCAAACGCCAAGAATAACTGCAGCACGTGGACAGCTTGAGAAAACTCACAGAGAGTTCAGGGAAAAAAATAGATCGTTTGAAATGTACATTCTCATCTGAAAATGGTGATACTCATTTTGTGGCTAGGTTGTGAGAATGAAGTGGGATAATTCACATAACAGACTCAGCACAGTATGCGGTCCTTAGGTGCTCAGTAGTGTCAGGAAAGAGGAGATGATGGCTCCAAGGACAGATAATGGGGCCAACGTTGAGATTGCTGCTATGATACAGGAAGAGATCAGCAAAACTGAACAGAAAGAAATAGATAGCTGTGGTATTT
Organism: Ailurus styani; assembly: GCA_002007465.1. Classification (NCBI taxonomy): domain Eukaryota; kingdom Metazoa; phylum Chordata; class Mammalia; order Carnivora; family Ailuridae; genus Ailurus; species Ailurus styani. The sequence continues at coordinate 2,232,789 of LNAC01000217.1, forward strand.
TTTTTCCTTGAACTGAAGAATGCTGGAATGCTACTCTTTAGGAAAAACTATAATGATGACAACCACCCAAACTTAGCCCTGGGAATCAGGGAATTCGTGAATTACTGAGCTTTAGAGAGTGCTACAGGCATCCTGGAAAGAAAGAGACGCAAGCTCCTCTGCAGCAACTTTCAGAGTGCCGGGAGCAGTGGGAGAGTCTGCAAGTGGGGAGGAAGGGGGTGATCTGATGGGACAGTCCTTCATCATGTTGTTTTAATGTAAGTGACTACTCTAGAAGATCAGCAGATTTTCTGTCTTGAAGCTGAGGATGAAAAGAGATAAATGTTGAGGGTTTTCTTGGCTAAGAGATCACACAAGAATTTATGCTTCAGAAGTTGGAGTTGGCAATTTGGATATTACTGCCCTGGGTGCCCAGTTACCAAACAAAGCAACCAATTTGGCAAGCCAGATTTTCTAGAGATTGACAATTACAAAATCTGTAAAACAGAGCAGTAACCTCTGAGGTCTAGATATTTTGAAAGTATACTTTGTTAAATATGCATTATGTTTATGGTAAGAAAAAAACAAACCAACAAAAAGGTGACTGTTCTAAATTTTGCCACAAGTTCTTAGAGCAGTCAGAGAAGGCAGTTGTGAAGGTAAACACATTCTGTCTCTAATTGTTTGCAAAAAGCTGCTTGTGAATGGCTTTATGGTTTAGAATTTTGTCTCCTTTTGCATTTTCATCAATTACTCCTTTCTCCCAACTTTATACCCATAATCGTTTTTAATAAACATCATCTAACTAGAAAAGCCTGCAACTCATGGCCTAGCACAGGAGTTCTATTAGTACTGAGTAAGAAAAAACAGTTCTGGTGGAACCAAAACTTAAAAACTGAAAAAGAATGTGTAATTTTGGTAAATAAGACACATATAATATTCTGCTTCTATAGACCAAAAATTCTACACCCAGCAAAGTTGCCTTGGTTTTGGAAGTGTATAACAAAAATATTCATAAGTGTAGAATGATTCCAGAAAAATCTACATAATCAGTAAAGAGATGAAATACAAAATTAAATCTCTAGGAAAATCCTGTTGTTGAACACTGAGTCCTGAGTACATTAAAAAATAATACAGGATGGACAAATGGGTTCATTCTACCAGTGCAAGAATGCATCAACATTACTTTACTATACTATACTTTACTATAACAGATTATCTAGAAGATTTGTGAATCTGAACTATTAAGATTAATAGTGTTTCTGGAGTTTAGATAATTCCAGAAAAGCAGAAGGAAGAACTTCAGCTAATCCTAATACCTTATTTGCTTTTCAGTTTGGATTTTAAAATGGGATATATTTATATATATTTTTTCACATTTCTGTGCTTTAAAAATCTTACCCACAAAGCATAGGAAGCACCAAAGAGACCCATCGCAATCAATGTGTTAGTAGTTAACTTGCCATGGAATCCAGTAACCCACAGTTAGGGTCCCCTTCCTCTAGTCTCTATAGCCATCAGGCTACTTTTGCAAGCAATTGTTGATGACAGTTTTTCCCATCATCTCAGAAATGCCACATTGACAGATCCCATGGCAGCATTTTCTAAATGGGCCATCAACTAAAAATCCTTTACCTTTGCTTAGATCTTTATTACTTGAAGTATAAGGCATATACTAGCACTGTCATTACCTGGAACCCCCACCCAGACCCACTAAGTTCAAATCTGCGTTTTATTTTTTTTTTTAAGATTTTATTTACTTATTTGACAAAAAGAAACACAGCAAGAGAGGGAACACAAGCAGGGGGAGTGGGAGAGGAAGAAGCAGGATTCCCGCCAAGCAAGGCGCCTGATGTGGGGCTTGATGTGGGGCTTGGTCCCAGGACCTTGGGATCATAACCTGAGCCGAAGGCAAACATTTAATGACTGACCCACACAAGCACCCCCAAATCTGCATTTTAAAAAGACCCTCTGATGATTTTGTATATATATTACAGTTTGAGAAGCACTGTGAAGCTCACTCCAGTTTTTTTTTTATTTTTTAATTTTTTTTAATTTTTTTTATTATTTTTAAGATTTTATTTATTTATTTGACACAGAGAGAGAGATCAGATCATAAGTAGGCAGAGAGGCAGGCAGAGAGAGAGGAGGAAGCAGGCTCCCCTCTGAGCAGGGAGCCCGATGCGGGCCTCAATCCCAGGACCCTGAGATCATGACCTGAGCCGAAGGCAGAGGCTTTAACCCACTGAGCCACCCAGACGCCCTCACTCCAGTTTTAAATCCTCAATAATTTACCTTCCTGTAGAATTCTTTATCATCAAAATCGCTTAAAGGAGAGAAATACGTGTTCATTTCAATAGTTAGTACAAAGGCCACTGATAAAGTTCCAGAACCATTCCTGAATTTTCTGTAATAATTACATTGAGGTTTTAGTTTATTTGAGGAAATTGGCATCTTTACAATAATGAATTGTCCAGTTTGGTAATTAGTATATCTCTCCATTTATTAATCTTTTGTACCATATAGCATTAAATATATTCCTATTTCTGAAATTTACTCCATTAGTTATTTTTTGCAATCATGAATGTCATTTTTTCTATTGTATTGTTTATTTCTCACAGAAAATTTTGCAGGAAATTAATCAAGTATATGTATACATTTTATAACTAATCACCTGGAAGAACTCAGTTTTTGTTTTGTTTTGTTTTAAGATTGATTGATTGATTGATTGATTGATTGATTTGACAGAGAGTGAGATCACAAGCAGGCTGAGAGGCAGGCAGAGAGAGCAGAGGAAACAGGCTCCCAGCTGAGCAGAGAGCCTGATGCAGGACTCGATCCCAGGATCCTGAGATCATGACCTGAGCTGAAGGCAGAGGCTTTAACCCACTGAGCCACCCAGGCACCCAGAACTCAGTTTTAATAGTTTTTCAGGTGGCCTTCTTGAATCATAATCACTTTCTGCATTTCTGATTTTTTTAAATCTTGTCATCTGTCAAGGAATGAATTCATATGGCCTTAATAGTATAGGAAACTCTAAAACATTGGGTACTTAAAAACTGTTTGGACTTAACTCCCACTTCTGGGAATACCGAATACAGCTACGTTCCCTATTCTTTCCTCTAAGTAGAGCTAAAAGCCCCAGACTTTATTTGTAAGCAAACATAACACTGTGAAAAATGGAGAGAGGAAGGGCAGACTGGTTTAGGAACCTTGAGACCCAGGGAAGGACATGGAGGTGAATTCTATGGTTTTCTTTTAGCTTCATATATCTCAGACTTCTTGCTGCAGAGACTGGCAACATGCAAATGTCAGTGGGTGCAGGCAGAAGCTCCAACAAAAGCCTGCTATCTGTAGCCAAAGGACCAGGAAAGGTGCAGCCCAGAAAGACAAAACTTTTAGACAATAAGCTCTCTACTGTAGCCAAACAGCACAGGGAAAAAAACCCCAAAAAACCAGCAAAACAAATCTGTGACCCCACGCCAGGCATGCCACAAAGTCGAGAGCTTGGCCATCCACCCTAGTAGACTCTTAACAAGATACCCAGATACTCACAGAGCATGAACTTCCATGCTCACAAGTTGTAATGTAGCAATCCTCCCTTTCCTTGCTGGGTGGTGTCAGAGAAGGCATGGTGGAGGGTCAGGACTTTGATCACAACCCAGTAGTAATGAGGCCACCTGCTGCAAAGCCTTCTGCTATCAGTGGAGGCCACGTGAGGAGTAGTAACACTGCACCACTGCCCTCCTGGGCAGAGTGGAATTGAAACAGCCTTGGGGGTAGTTAGAACTCCCAGCCCCCACCTCAGATATCAGTAGAGACTAGGTAGAGAACCTGAACTTCCACCCCTACTTGCCAGTAATGAGGCAGCACCACCACTCCCTTCCCTGGCCAGAACAATGTCAGGTAAAACCACCTAGAATAGGTTAAATACAGATCCAGAGTCTTATTAATCATCACATAATATCCAATTTGTCCACATCTCAATCAATAATAAACATTTCAAGAACCAATCAAACCGTAAATTTTAAAAGACAATACAGGGTGCCAATACAGGAGTGCCTAGGTGGCTCAGTCAGTTAAGCGTCTGCTTTCTGCTGGGGTCGTGATCTTGGGGTCCTGAGATCAACCCCCACATTGGGCTCTCTGCTCAGCAGGAAGTCTGCTTTTCCCTCTCATGCCCCCTCTATTTTCTCTCTTCCCCCATCTCTCTCTTCCTCACAAATAAGTAAATAAAATCTAAAAAAAAAAATAGATGTCAATACAGAAGACAGAGGTGTTATAATTACCTAAGATTTTAAAGCTGCCATGTTACAGTAAGCAATTATGAACACACTTGAAACAAAGGAAAAAATTAAGTCTCAGCAAAGAAATAAAAGAAAACAATTTAGAACTAAGACATAGAACAACATATTAAAAACTCCATGGATGGATGCAACAGCAAAATGGAGGGAGCACAGGACCAAATTAGTGAACTAGAGAATAGAATGATAGAAATTACTAGATCTGAATGACAGAAAAGATTGAAAAATGAACAAAGCCTCAAGGCATTTGTGGGACCATAACAAAAGAGTCCATGTTTGTGTCCTCAGAGTTTCAGAGAAGAGAAAGGGGAAGTACTGAAAAAGTCTGAAATAAATAATGTATGAAAAGTTTCTGTGAGTGATCAAAACACAGAACTACAAATTCAAGAAGCTGAGTAAACCCCAAAGAGGATAAATTCTAAGAAATGTACCAAAGATGCATCACGAACTTCTGAAAACAAACAAAATTTAAAATCTTTAAAGCAATGAAATAGAGATGACAGCTTAGCTGTAGGGGGAAAACAGTTCTCATGACAGAAGATTTTTCATAAGAACCTATGGAGATGAGGACAAATGGCACAACAGGGAAAGTAAAGAAGTGTCCAACATAGTATTCATTTTCCACCGAAAATAATCTTTAAGAATGAAGGGGAAATCAAGGCATTCTCAGATAGAAAAAAATTAATAGAACTTATCACTAGCATACCTACCCTAAAAGAATAGCAAAGAAAGTTCTCTAAACAAAAAAGAAAGTGATAAAAGAATTTTGGAAAACTGGGAAGGAAGAAAGCAATGGAAGTAAAATTGTGAGTAAACACATTTTCCTTCTACTCTTGAATTTCTTTAATTATGTTTAACAGTTGAAGTAAAAATTTTAACACTGTCTTATGTGGTTATAAATATATATGTAGACAAAATGAAATTGTATTATAAATGGGTTTGGGTAAATTTTGCATGTAGGAAGGTAAGGTCTCTACACTTTTCTGGAAATCAAAGTATAAATAAAAACGAAGAGCAATTTTTATCAGTTAGGACATCATCAATCTTTTTAAATTGTGTCAATTCAGTGAGACCCCGGGGAAAGAAATCTCTAGAATACACTCTTTGGAGGCAGATTTGACAGTAGCTATCCATTTTAAATATCAACTATTGAGTCAATAATCCCCAGTCTACTAACCTATCTTGATTGGAATAATCCATACAAAATACATAATTATGTGTGTACAAGGTTGTTTACAATAGTAGAATGTATATGCATACCCCCATGTTTTCCCATTTCAGAGAATACATAACAGAAAATTAATAGTTTTTTTGTAGAGTAGCTAAGTCAAAGTAGGGGTAGGTACACAGGCACCTTGTACTTCACACCTTTTCTCTACTATATCCTAATATATCATCTTCTAGGCATTGATTACAGATTCTTTGCATAGAAATAGATATTATTATTTTATGTTTTTCTTTTTTGTGAACAGGTCATATCATATGTGTGGCAAACTACAATTTCCTTGTTTTCTTTACATTGTATCTTGAAGATCCTCTTGTTCCTCAAGTTACAGAACATTGCTGTAGACAATATATGTGACCCTATTTCGTTCTTTGTAACTGCCGTGTAGCATCCCTCACTAGGAGTGCAATTGCAGTTGATCTGTTTTCCCATTTGTAAACATTCTGCTCTATTCACATGTTAGTATTGCAAGCAGTGCTTCAGCAAAAACCCTTCATATACAGTTCTTCTATACTGGTGCTTTTCTTGGGCTAGATATGAAGAAAATTAGAAATACTAGCAAAGACTAAATAATGTTAAATCTGATACTGCTGAATTCCCTCAAAAAGGCTGTATTCCTTTGTACTTTGCCTGAATCCCACTCTCCTGTCTATGCTATTTCATTCACTGCTTGGAGGGGGTAAGTGGATAAGGTAACAACTTACCCAAAGTTATTCTGAGTGCTGCCTGAGGTTCCCTCAAGCTTAGAGCCATCCCACATTGTTCGTAGATGTTCTTACATTTTTGTAGGTGTTGGTCCTGTAGTTCCCTCTTTAAGTCCAATTCCAGCTACCTTCTTTCTTGCAGGATCCCTCAGAGCTGTTGATCCATGTGCTTTCTTTTCTAACACTGTAGTGAATTGCTTTAAAAGCCTATTTGTGAGATGTTACCATTAGCGGAAGCTGGGTAAAGGTTACATGGAACTCTATTATTTTTGGAGTTTCCTGTGAGTTTCTAATTATTTCAAAAAGGAAAGTATTTTTTAAAATACCTTATCATATCTAGGGATTTGAATTGAGAGGAGAAGTCTGGAACAAGTGCTCAGTTGATTTTTTTTTTTTTTAACCACAGTTTTTTTTGTTTTTTTGTTTTTTTTGTTTTTAATATTATTTATTTATTTATTTGACACAGAGAGAGATCACAAGCAGGCAGAGAGGCAGGCAGAGAGAGAGGAGGAAGCAGGCTCCCTGCTGAGCAGGGAGCCCGATGCGGGCCTCGATCCCAGGACCTGAGATCATGACCTGAGCCGAAGGCAGAGGCTTTAACCTGCTGAGCCACCCAGGCGCCCCCACAGTTTTGTTTTGAATCATTACAGGACATATTTTTTTTTAAATGGCAATAAAATTCCACATGCCTTTTTTCAAACGAATGTATGTAGACATGAAATTTATAAAAATAATTTGATTTTTTGTATTTATCTTTTTTAACAAGAAACTTGTATTTCATTTCTAATATGAAAACAGAACCAGATAATCGAAGTGAGTTACAAAGCTATGTTTCAATAAAAAGGTTCTCAGAAATGAACTAGAGTAAACTTAGTTTTGTATTTAATCATCCTAAAGATACCAATTTGTGTCTAGTTTTTGTAAATATTACCTATACAAAAGTTCTCTTTAATGGTAATAACCTAGTAAAGCTTTGTTGATGAAGCATCACTAAACTTCATATAGATAAGATAATAAATGATCAATCACAGCTTTCCTTTTTTCAGGGATTCATAGTCACAAATTAGTCAAGCATGTACCTTCTTTGGTCTGGGCCACAGTGGGTCACTTGCTGGAGTAAAGGTAGTTACTAGTCATTATTTTGAAACATCTTGTGTTGTTTCCACATAATAGCAGTACTCAGTTAATCTCTTTGTATGTTTCAGGGCATTTTCACTTTATTATTATTTCTTGTCACCCAGAGCCTTGGTAGAGTTAAGCTTTCAAATGGGTAACTGGGCTTCTACCTGGTAAATGTGCTTTCCCAAGTTTGGGACAAGCTGTGATTTGGTACGTTCTGCTCAGTATAACATCCACCCCCCCAGTGATGGTGTCCACACGAGATTTGGAAGGGAGGGCCCCTGACAGTATCCCAGTTCAGTGTCTCCTGAGATGTACTCTGTTCTTGTGCTTTCTAAAATAAAGTGGGAAATTGTTGCACATAACTAATTCTGTTAACTTGCTCTCTTTCACAGGCTTTTTGGAAGGGGCATAAACAACGGAAAGCATATTTGCACAGGCGGCAAATGTTGATTGATAATATTGATTCTGTTGTGAAGGTAAACATCCCTTCCTACCTTACCAACTGCTTGACTTAAATCTTTCTCTTCGTTTTAGTTTTGCTCCTGGAAGACAGATTATGGAAAGAGTACATAGGAGTCTTGAAGTCCGAATTAAGTCCCAGGTTTGAGTCCCATGTGCATTACTCAGCTGATCATCTTCAAGTCTGTTAAAACACTGTACCTGGCTCAGGTCCTTTACGTGGTTTTGAGAATCACACGTGCACGTATTTCAAAACCTGTAAATGCTCTTTCTCTAGGAAGTCCAAATTGATTATTTAAGCTTTGGGGAAAGCACTGTTATTTTAACCATAGTCCCTCTTAACCATAGTCGCTAATAACATTGACAAAACTTAACAGTACAAAACCTTAGTTGTTAGGCAAATGCAAAAACAGTGACAAGAAATAGAACTAAGTTAGGACCTATATGTGGGGGGTGAGCAGGTCTAATCCAGCTCTCCACCCAGGCTGATGGCCCTCCCTGAGTTTAGAGAAAGAAAAGACACTGGGCTGCCCATTGCCTAGTGCTTAAAGCCAGAGGACTTTGGAGAAATGAATTTGCAGACGATGTGGAAATCCAGATTAGAGTTGGAATAGCAGGGCTGGAGAGAGTTTGGAATCAAATGAGTTTAATTCAAAAAACCTTTGAAACTGTGAAGGCAGAGAATGACATCATCTAGTTGCTTCGTGCTCCGTAGTAATGTGCTCGGCTTGCCATGGAGCACAAGCCTGTGTTGTATCAGAAAACTGTAGTCCCGACTGGTCCCTCAGGAGAAGTCTGGACATGTTTTCTTGTAAAGACCTAAATGATCCTGGATGCCTTTAAGGAATGCTGGAAGAAATCCTGGACTTCATTTTTGATTCTCTGACTTACCGCAACTCTCAGCAAAATGCCTTGCCCTCTTGGTTTTATTTCCTGAGATGAAAGCAGAATGGTACAAAGCTTCATAACCTTCCCTACCATAAGGTATAAAATGCTTTGAACCCCTAGGAAAAATGTAATAAACGGAGTAGGAGATGAAGATAAGTCTTAGGTTGTTAATTATTTGGTGGGCTTCTCACTTTTACTTTTTTTATCAAAATATCAATAATATCTTTAGAAAGACTATGAGAAAGGGGCTCCTAGGTGGCTCAGTGGGTTAAAGCCTCTGCCTTCGGTTCAGGTCATGATCTCAGGTCCTGGGATTGAGCCCCGAATTGGGCTCCCTGCTTAGCAGGGAGCCTGCTTCCTCCTCTCTCTCTGCCTGCCTCTCTGCCAACTTGTAATCTCTCTCTGTCAAATAAATAAAATCTTAAAAAAAAAAAAAAACCAAAGACTACGTGAAAAAATATTAAAGGTTGTTTAGTAATTGCCTTGATTTCTCTATTGAACTCTTTTTTAGATTCAGTCCTGGTTCCGGATGGTTGTAGCACGGAGGAATTACCTTGCACGACTGCAGTATTTCAGAGATCATGTAAGAGAGACATAAGTGGATTTTCACCCTGGCTGAGAATGTACTGAATAAATTCTTTGTTGAATGTTAGCACTGAATGATTTCTGTTAAATGGTAGCAATGTTTTTAGAAGAGAACCTGAGTGGAAGGCTGTTGGTATAGCACATATGCTGGCTGCATAGTGTTCCTGTGTAGCCTTTTTATTAAATAGAATATCTTGTCAGTTCAGAAGAGAAAATGAAATGTGTTCTTTCATAAATATTGTTCATGCACGGGTGTCCTTTTGTCCTGAGACACACCAAAGTTTTTGATGAGATTGATATTTTCATGTCTTTCCAGCTGCCTTTGGCTCAAATTCTAAAACACTAGTGTCACTTAGTTGGATGGACAGTTGCAATCTATACATCAGTGACCTAATGTATTTTTTTTTTAAGTCCAGAGGTAAATGTTGGAAATGAATAGTAGGAAGAAACAACAGGTCTTAAGAACTCAGTGTGATAATATTTGGAGGCTTACTTTTTTGTATTCAGAACTCATGTCCAGAGTGAGACTTTACTAGTCAGGACTGCTTAGGAAATGTGTGAGAAGAAATGGATGTGGGCTACTAATGCCAAAGAGAAAAGATTCCAGATGAGTATTTTCCAACACTGCTTATAAAGTTTTTCTAAGTGATAACTGATAAACTTAAATAGAAGCCCACAGTCAGAATTTTTTCAGGATCTTTTAAACAATAGATAAATGAACATAGACTGAATCATCTAAATTTGGGGCTGAACTTCTTTTCCCTTTTAGATCTCCTTATAAACAGTGCCATATAATCTTATCAATACTTTTTTAGCTGACTTATCTGACCTTTACTCTGCAAAGAAAATGCAAAAATTAATATTGAATACACTCTGCCTAAATATTGTCAGTTGTAAATAGTTTTCATTCTTAAAAAAAGATTTTATTTTTGAGAGTGTCAGGTGAGGAAGGGAGCGAGCCTAGAGTCCTTCGGTAGGAAAAGACTGAAGACTAACTTGTAGGAAAGGCCAGTAGAAAGCATGTCTCAAAGACCTGTATTAGAGGTATTTCATCAGTTTGTAAGACGTGAGTCTGAAGTAGCGAGCATCTTGGTTCTTGAAAGGTCTCTGAACCAGGTGCAGCTCCTTCAGCGAGTGGGTCAGGACCCCATCATGAGACAAGTGGGAGGGGAAAACCCAGTCCCAGTATCTTCTCTAACAACAAATGAGATGTGGTGGTCAGAGGAGAGTGAAGCATACCAAATGGGTGATGTCAGTCAGGAGACAGCATGGCACATAATATCAGTATTCCAACCAGGCATCAGAGATATGGTGTATCAGTATGTGGAAAAGGGGTCCCGAATTTAAGTGAAAGTGAAAGGAGACTGGTGAATACACAGATGAAAATAACATGAGGTGACAACCAACAACAATCATCGCTCATAACATAATTCTGAGTGACACCTGGGTGGCTCAGCTGGTTGAGCATCTGACTCATGATTACAGCTCAGGTCATGATCTCGGTGTGGTGGGATCGAGCCCCGTGTCGGCCTCCATGCTCCGCAGGGAGTCTGCTTGTGATTTTCTCTCTCTCTCTGCCCCTCCCCATTCATTCTCTCTCTCTCTAAAATTAATTAATTAATTAAAAGAAAATTCCGAGTGACCTGACCAAAGACAAGCTAGAGAGTGGATGGTTCTTCTTTGGCCATTGTTTGGTACAGTCTCATATCCAAATCATGTATAGTCCTCATAGTTCCTAAGGACAAGAATTAAAATAGTCTTTTATATAAAATGAAAAAAAAATTTTTAAGTAATCTCTGCATTCAAGATGGGGCTTGAACTTAAAACCCTGATCTCCAAAGTCATATGCTCCACCAGCTGAGCCAGCCATGTGCTCCTAAGTAGTGTCCATTCTTAAATACTCTCAGTTCTTAAGTAGTTCTGAGTTCTACAATCATGGAATAGATGGGCCTTGAGAAGTTCATGACTGGTCTCATTCTTTTGCAGAAAAATGAAATTGTGAAAATACAGTCGCTACTGAGAGCAAGCAAAGCTAGAGATGACTACAAAACTTTGGGTAAGTGGGAGTACAAATCTTCCCCCACTAACAGTGGGGTTCTGTCCTAATAAACCCATCATAAGTTGGCAGTATCCTAAGTTGAAGATGCATTTAACACATCTAATCTATGGAACATCATAGCTTAGCCTGGCCTGCGTTAAATGTGCTCAGAGCACTTAAATTAGCCCACAGTTGGGCGAATTATCTAACACAAAGCCAATTTTATAGTAAAGAGTTAAATAGCTCATGTTATTTATTGAATACCGCATTGCAAGTGAAGAACAGAATGGTGGTGAGTGTATGGGTTGTTTACCCTTGTGATCACATGGCTGACAGGGAGCTGGGGCTCACTCCTGCCACCCAGCATCACAAGAGAGCATCCTGTGCCTGGTGCTAGCCAGGGAAAAGATGCAAATTCAAAATTCAAAGTACTTTCCTATTGAATGTGTGTGGCATTTACACCATCATGAAGTCAAAACAGCATAAGTCAAGCCTTCACTAGCTGGGGATCGTCTATGTTCTGAAACAAAGTATGGATTCCTTGTAAACAAGGCAAAACTAAAAACATCTTAGTCACTTTAGAGGCTGCTCCAGGAACAGAAGTTGTCCATTGTTTCCAGTAGGTTTTGACCATCTCAGACCCCAGGTTCTGAACTGGTGCACAAAGGAACATTGATGGCAGGAAGTGAGCCTTCCTGTTGTAAACGGAAGGGGTAGGTAGAGTGGATATGATTTCTTTAGAAAGAATGGAGTTGGCATAAATGCTGATATCTTTATATTAAATTTGAACTAGAGTCAGAAATCTAATGCAAAAGAGCCAGAAGATAAGCTTATATTTGAAACTGTTTATTTTTTTTTTGTTGGCCTACGAGTGTTTCCCCTTATTTTAAGAATAAAACATGTTCATGTAAGAAATTTTGGGAACAAGTGTAAGAAGGAAAATACATGAATAAGACGGGGAAAAGCTCATCTCCCAAAGATGACTACAAACATCTTCCTATAATTTCATTCTCGACTTTCCATGGTTCCTACAGTTTTTAAAATATTTTTATTATAATATTACATGCCATTTGTAGAAAGTTTTAAAACAGCAAAATAAAAATCACCCAGAAATAGCATTGACATTTTGTACTATTTACAATCCCAGCTTTGCATATGTTCTTCTATTCTTTACATAGTGAAGATCTTCTTCTATATGCTGAATTTTTTAACATTCTTACTATTACAAGAACATGTGATAGATTAAGAACCTGCTGATAAACCTACTAGTATTACACAAACTTTACATCTATTGCTCAGGTCATTCTGAATTAGTTTTGAGAGGGTAAAAAGAAAAATCATGACTTGTGCATCTTAGTCGTGAAAATGGCCATTATGCTGTGTCTACCTCTGCCCTTCCTCTTTTTATTTTTTGGAGGAAGTAAATTTGAGTACTGTAACCAACACAGTGCCTAGGAAGTAGTTTAGCTGGTACCCTTTATCGCCTAAAGTCCATCTGAGTTTTGGGGTGAAGTATATGGCTCAAGAAGGGTCTTCCCTGGTACCTGTTAAGGAAAAGCCTCAGGAAGATTTAGAGACTAGGTTCTGCCTCCAGCCTGCAGAATGTATCGGATAACACATCATTCTGCTGGATTCCAGAATTCCCTCTGCAAGCTAAGTAAGGAAAGGCCAGCTAGTCTTTGCAGGGCCACACTTCTCCATTGTCGAATTGAGGACATTCATCTCTCAGTTGGTGGATGCCTTTAAGTGTTTTAAAGAAGGTTAAATAGGGATTTTTGTTTTCTGAGCCCCAAAATACTAAAACAGGTTTGCTCCTGCCTTTGCTCATGAAAGACAATTTAGGAATAAATTTTCCAGATGAACACAGGCTGCTTTTCATTTCATTCTAGGTAACATGTTTTTGTGGTCAGTTGTGGGGACGCTTTTCACTCGGTTACATTTTTTAAAAATTGTTATTTATTTATTTGAGAGAGAAAGAGCATGAGAGGAGGAGGGGACAGAGGAGAGGGAGAGAGAGAATCTCAAGCAGACTCTTTGCTGAGCACCAAGCCCCATGCAGGCCTCAATCTCATGACCCCAAGATCATGGCATGAGCCGAAATCAAGAATGGGACGCTTAACCAACTAAGCCACCCAGGCGCCCCTTTACATTTTTTTTTTTTGAACTGCAAATACAAAAATTCCAATTAAAAAATCCAGGTGATTTTATGTTAAAGCTTAGAAGGTAGATAGAAACTATGTTAGTGAGTAAGGTAGATCTCAGCTGCTCTGAGCTTTAACAAATAGGGTGGTTTTGTGATAACTGAAATGTAAATTTTCATTCCTTTCTCAATTCAACATCTTTGTAAGACTAAGGGTATTTTTTTAAAGATTTTATTTATTTGAGAGCAAAAGAGACCATGAGTGGGGTGGGGGGGAGAAGCAGACCCCCCACTGATCAGGGAGCGCAACATGGACCTCAATCCCAGGACCCTGAGATCATGACCTGAGCCGACGACAGAGGCTTAAGTGACTGAGCCACCCAGGCGCCCAAAGACTAAGGGATTTTTAATCTGAAAAGAGAAAGTCACTTTTATTAGTGTGTCATCATCCATTTTCACTCATTCCTTCCGGAAAGGCATTGAGTTCCTTCAGGCTTGGAGGTTGCTACGACTGTGATATGGTCACTTCTCAGGGATGACGATCAAGTTAGGTGATTCTCTGAAATTAAAATATCCCAAAGTATTCCCAGCCTGAAGATGTCATAAGCCTACTACTGACAGAGGAAATACTAAATTTGGGCCATAATAATTAGTAAAGCTAAAATACTAATTTGCTTCTAACGTGCTTATTGGCACATACAGAGATAAGCGGTCCTTAGGAGCAGAGAGAGAATTTGAGGCCAGGTGAGCTGGCTCGCCTTCTCCCAGCTTAGATACATACATGAGCTCTGGAGCATTGCTCAGACTTTTTCTAAAATGGCCACATCACGAGCAACCTCTTTGTTACAAATGGTAGAAAATAAATTCACATGTGCTTCAGTGATTAGGAAAAGAAGGGTCCCAAGAGCCAAAGTAATTTCTCCGATAAAGCCCATCAGAAGCGGCAAAATGCTAATATTGATGCCCCTTGATTTGGTTTTTCATGTGGGGTTCATGCCATTAGTTCTTTTGTTGGTTTAACTCTTATTTCTCAAATGTCAAAATACCATAGAACCGAGGTGGAAGTAAAAAGAAGATGGGTTAGGGATTCAGTGTCAAGGAGAGGATGGTGATGGAAGTTGTCACAACGGGGCTGAGCTTTTTCAAGTCATCTTTGTGTTGTGTGTAATCATTCATCACTGAAGGTCCAGATCGCTTATTCTTATAGTTGACCCGATGTTCACGAAAACACTTTAGCAAATGTATTTTTTGTGAAGTCAGAGTGCCAGGGAATTAAAGCATAATTAAGGTTCAAAGCACTGACGGGAAACCCTTTTAGAACTTAGACCCCCCTCTCGACAACTGAGGCTGGTCTCCGAGCCTCTGAGTGCCCTCCCTTGGCCCATGCTGAAAGGACAAGGACCAAATTTAAATTTCTAAAACCCCTTTTAAAAAAAAAGATTTTGGGTGCCTGGGTGGCTCAGTGGGTTAAAGCCTCTGCCTTCGGCTCAGGTCATGATCTCAGGGTCCTGGGATCGAGGCCCGCATNCTCCTCTCTCTCTGCCTGCCTGTCTGCCTACTTGTAATCTCTCTCTCTCTGTCAAATAAATAAATAAAATCTTTTAAAAAAAAAGATTTTAATTATTTGACCTAGAAACAGCAAGAGAGGGAATACATGCGGAGAAAGAAAAGCAGGCTTCCTTCTGAGCAGGGAGCCTGATGTGGGACTTGATTCCAGGACCCTGTGATCATGACCTGAGCTGAAGGCAGATTCTTAATGACTGAGCCACCCAGGCGCCCCTCAAAAATCCTCTTATTTGTGCCACACAGAATATGTGTTCCACTTGTCATTCCATTAGCTCCTGTTTAGTCTTATAGTTCTCCCCTTATTGACTTTTTTCTAATTCAACTTTCTCCTAATTCCTGCACTCTCCCCCTTGGTCTTTTGGGCTGGGAGAAGCCACTTTCTGTTTCCTCTACCAAGAACAGAAATCTCTTATCTGGTTCAGCCACAAGGTCTCAGAGATAACTTCGTTAACATGCATTCTCACGTTCCTTGTCCACAAGGCACAGATAGGTGGACTGTCTTCTCAGTGGGCAAGTCCTGGAAGCAGCGTAGAAGAAGGATGATAAATGAGAATTAGATAACGAGAAGACAGACCGGATGGCATCGGTGGTGCACAGTTATTTATATGATCAGTTTCCCTATCCAGATTTGTCATGGGCAGAGTGAGTCACTTCACTCTAGTGACCAAGTACTTCCGTTGCTGTATTTTTATAGTGATGCTTTAGTGAAATACCTGATTGCTCTCTGATTGATGATAGTTCCAAACATGCCTAATGAAAGCATGCCTCTTCCTTTCCCTGCAGTTGGCTCTGAAAACCCACCATTAACGGTAATCCGAAAATTTGTACATCTTTTGGACCAAAGTAACTTGGATTTCCAGGAGGAGCTGGAGGTGGCACGGTTAAGGGAAGAAGTGGTGACCAAGATCAGAGGCAATCAACAGCTCGAGAAAGACCTGAACTTGATGGACATCAAGATTGGGCTCCTGGTGAAGAACAGGATCACGCTGGAGGTCAGTGTGATCTGTGGGGCCCTTGGCTCCCAGAAGAGAGAAGGGGCACATACATTTGCCCACAACACCTTTGTCCAGCTAAACTCATTAGGAATCCAGAATGTGTTGTCCAAATCCACTGACCATTTTTCTCATGGTTTTCAGACCTGCAAAATTTTAGGACCCTGTCCCTTATAACATATTTTGTAAGACTTCTTTACCATTCTGAAATGAAATTTATAGGAAACAAAGTCTACTTACGTATGTACCTTCATAATGAGACTGAGGCCTTTCCATGAATATAAAAAAGTAATTGATAATAAAAACATGGTTTTCAACATGAAAGTACATGGGCCCAGTGCCATTAGAAGATGTGATCAAGTTGCCTGAGGCTTGGGCCTCTTCCCGGAATAGCCACAGACTGAACAGAGTATGAATAGCCGCAGGTGAGACTGATGCCAGGGAGTGGGGGAACTGTCCATGATTTCACTTTCCAGAATGGAAAACAAATCTTTGTAAAGTTCAGAATAAGCACATTGATCTCCCCCCCCACAGAACTGCAGTCCTAGAAAAGTCAGTGTATGTTAAAATTGGGGGGAAATGTTTTTTGCTTATATCTAAAACAATTAGTTTTTAGGCTCAAATAATCACAGAATTTTGACATACCTGAATGACCAGCAGGACATGGAAAAAATCCAGCCATGCAAAATGTGGAGAATTTACACAGGACTGTCCTACAATTGTAGGACAGCAGAGCATCCCTGCTCCCACCCACTAGAAACCAGTAGTACCTTCCAGTTTCAGGATGTTAAAAAAAAAAACACCTTTATGGGGCTCAGGTGGTTGGAGGTCTGACTCTTGATTTCAGCTCAGGTCATGATCTCAGGGTCATGAGGTCAAGCCCTGCATTGGGCTTGATGCTCAACACACCATCTGCTTGAGATTCTCTCTCTCTCTCTCCCTCCCTCCGTCCCACCCACTCACAGATGCTCTCTCTCCCTAAATAAAAAAATGGAATCTTTAAAAACAAAACAAAACAAAACAGATACCTTTATGCATTTCCAAAATGGCCCCTACAGAGTGGACTTCCCCCAAAACAGCCTCTAAGTAAATAATGCTATAATTTTGTTATCTTCGTGAAACCTGCTCATTTCAGAGCTCTCTCAAACCATGTGAAAAGTTTCATTTTTACCCAAGAAAGGAGATTTGTAGGGTAAGAGGGCTCTCTATGTCCCTGTTCCAGTGCCACGTCAGTTTTCAGAAAACGGGTAGGTTGGGAGCAGAATGGGAAGCTGACTTTCTGGAAACTCTGAGAAAGCTACCATGGGTCAAACATACAGTGCCAGCTGCCATTGACTTGAGTCTGTGGTTCTGGAAATCTTGGAAATAAGCAGCCCAGGAGGCCAGCAGAGTATTGGACGTGAATGCCTCACTCTTGTCTCTGGCCCTCACAGAGAAATAGTGAGATAGTGCACAGTCTTTTTTTATTATTTTATCCAGAAAAATAGTACTTTTCTCCTTTTTAAAAAAAATGTGTTTGTATTATTTGGCAAACATGAGAATTTGTGGAGTATAATATATTCCAGAAAGTCCTTCGGAAAATGCCTTTTATAGCCTTCAAGTGCTGTTTTACCCTCCTCCCATAAAGTTGTAAACAGGAAATGCCTTGCCTTTTAAAATAAAGGCTGGTTGCAAAACACTGAATAATAGACGTAACATGTAGCTTGTTATTCATGCGAAAAATGAAATCATGGCAAATCTTCAGGCCCTGAAGAATGTTTAAGATTTTTTAAAAGTATCCCTAATTGATAGCATTGTGAAACAGACCTAATTTTTCAACTTACCTTTTCAAATACCAAATATTAATTATTTATTGGAAATTAAGGTAATGATTATTAAGTATATGGTCTTTAGTCTTATTACTGGTAATAGCATTTTTAGTTTGATGATAAGAATAGTACAGTTGAAGCTTTATAGTAGTGAAAAAGTGAGAAGCAACCCAAACACAAAAACAATAAACAGAGAACAACAGAATTAGTTTAACGTGTAGGTTACATAGCCACGAAACATACTATTTTCAAAGAACATTTAAGGGCAGGGGGAGGGGGGAATGTTTGCAATACAAGAGAGAAGACAATAGTACTTAAAGCAGTAAAATTTTATTTGTTGTGAAACATATATATATTATATATATGTATACACACACACACACACACACACATATATATATATTAAAGCTAGAAAAAAAGTGATTTTTCTTTGGGGGGCTAGTAAAATTAAACTTCTTGATTCTTTTTTTTTTTTTTAAATACTGAGCATATTGGGGCACCTGGATGGCTCAGTCTGTTAAGCATTAGCCTCCAGCTTAGGTCATGATCCTGGGTTCTGGGATCAGCTCTCTGCTTGGCAGGAAATCTGCCTCTCCGTCTCCTTCTGCCTATAGCTCCCCTGCTTGTGCTCTTTGTCAAGTAAATAAATAGAATCATTTAAATAAATACATACATACATACATACATACATCCTGAGCATGTGTTTAGTGCGGAAGGAAAGGTTTTTCAAGGAAGTAGCTTAGTTTATAAAGAACAACTCCAGCTCTCTAAAATTTTTCTAAAATTGACGTTCCTCACCTGGCTGGCTCAGTTGGTAGAGCGTGCAACTCTCGATCTTGGGGTCATGAATTCAAGCCCCATGTTGGGCGTAGACCTTACTAAAAATTAATTAATCAATTAAAATTAAATTGGCATTCCTCCTAGAAGTCACAGAAAGTCAGTGGGTGAATGAAATGGCTAACACTGGTTTTAGGCAAAAAAAAAAAAAAAAGGCCTAGAGATGGAAACAAAGCAAGTGAAGTAGAAGTTTCTTGGAGAAGTAGAGAGGAAGGAAAGTATAAATTCAAACTAGCTTGAAAGAAAATCTGAATGGAAAGTAAAAGTAATCATGGAGCGCCTGGGTGGCTCAGTCGGTTAAGCGTCCAACTCTTGATTTCAGCTCAGGTCATGATCTCAGGGTCGTGGGGTCGAGCCCTGTATCCGACTCCACCCTAGGAGGGAGCCCGCTTGAGAGTCTCTCTCTCCCTCTCCCCCTGCCCCCTCTCCACTCACATGAGTGCGTATGCTCTCTCTAAAGTAAGTAAATGAATCTTTTTAAAAAGAAAAAAGGAAAAGTAAAAGGGCTCTTGAACCCCTGAAATACTCATTGATGAATGTGGTTTGTAATAGGAGTGCAGACGTACAGGCCAGGGCTACCTAAAACCCAGGAAAAGACTAATTTTACAGCTTAATTATTACCATTTCACTATGGATATAAGCATGTTTCTTAACTTCTCTGAGCCTTGTTTTCACTGTGAAATGTGCTAAATGCTTCACATACGTTGTTTTTAACCTTCACAGCAACTAAGACTGCTATTATTAAGCCCATTTTATAGATTTAGGAGACAGGCTTAGAGAGGTTAACCTACACAAGGTCATAAAGCTAACAAGGCTGTGCAGGTACCCCTACTTTCATGTCTCCAAAGCCCTAACTCTTTTGTACTACTCTCCACCTATAAAAATTTTCATATTACAGCCTATGACCTGCACGCAGGTATCCTGTGATCAGGGGAAGGGACAAAATGGTGGCCATTGAGGCAACATCAAAATGAGGGAATGTCATGAACAAGTTAAATACTGTTGCTCCTTCAAACCACTGTTCTTCCCATGTTAAAGATTTATTGGTAAGAATAAAGGACATTAAATTTCTGTTAGTGAAAAGCATATGCGTTTGGAACCCCTCCCTGGTTGGCCTTTGGCTCCTTCTTGAACCTTCTCAAAGAAAACTTCTGTTGACACGTGAGCAGTCTTGAGCAAGGCATGATTTCAGGGAGGAAGGAAGATGGGCTCCGGGCCATGACCCGCACCGCTCTGCAGTGGGATCTGCAGCAAACACTGTGTTCCATCTGTCCAGCTACTAGCTCCCCCACCCCTTCCCCTCCAGGGCTCAGCATCTGCTGCTTGGCTTCCCATCCTGAGAGAGACCAAATGTCTCTTCTAATGGAAAGAAATTTGGTTCTGCCCCAGAGGTTGCTTGCCAATCCTGCCCCCTCTTCTCCCTTTTCTTCTGTGTATGTCAAAAACCATAACATACAGTTGAAGTCTAGGAACAAAACCAATGAAAAGTCTTCAGTCTTCAGAGCCACCTCCATTGAAAATAATGGGAGGGGGAGTTAAATACCAAGAATCTTTGGTCTGCTGCATATTTAAAACCAAGATAATCTAGTTGCTCCACGTATTTGAGAGACTTGAATGATCAGTGCCTCACCAATGACTTGAGAAGAAAGCTAGGATGTATACTGTAAACCAGACTTAATTTAGTAATGTTTTAGGACTTCTTATCAATAAGGATGTCAAGCAGCTGCCCGCTCAGACTTCGCCTTAGCCTCCAGCTGGGGCTTAGTACACTTTCTTTCTTCACCCTGAAATATGCTTATGAAATAGGGTGAAAATGTTGCCTTTCTTAAAAAGTTCATGAAAACACAAATCAAAGCCCCTCTTTCTGCATACTAGCTAGCAATTAGAAATAAAGAATGAAGTTCAGGTGGCCCCTCTCCAAGCTGAGAATGGCCAAGAGTAAAATCATAGACCCACAAGACAGGGGGTATAACTACATGGAACCATCTGACAGCAGAACTCCAAAGGGTTTTTTCAACCTGTGGACTAACCCTAGCTATGGGAGAATGGGGTGCTAAGTCGCAAGCAGATTTAGAACCTTACTCAAAAGCTGACAGTAGTTCTCATCCCCAAGGGCAATTGGAAATGGTGGCAGGCACGTATTTGGTGTCACAATGACTAGGGGTCCCTGTGGGCATCTGATGGACAGGGGCAGGGATGCTAGAGGACCAGTGGTCCACGGATGCAGGCACAGTAAAGCATTGTATTGTCTGAAATTCCCAGAGTGCCCCACCTCAGGAACTGTGGTTGAACATCCTGATGCTGGCTGCAAATTGACTCCTCAAGTGGAGGCTCTGCTAAGAGCTCAGGGAAGCAGATGGAAGAAGATTTAGGAAAAAGCTCTATTACCACCTACTCTGAGGGGCAGTGACCCAGTGTTACATGGCAGAGAAGACAGGCATTCTAGAGCATTGGCGTTCATTTGAGTCATATGCCATTGGGGGGTCGTGAAAGCAATTAAGCGAGTCATGTCAGCAATCTTTAGAAGTTGAATAGAATAAAAGCATATTGAGGATATCAGAGTGTATCCCAGTAGTATGGATCAGTGTTTCATATTGAGTGTGTGTGTGCATGTGTGTTTACCAGCAAAAGATGTAAGATGTATTTTGTGCTGTAGGTTCCTGTAGAAATATTTGGTAGACCCTTACCTAGGAGTCCTGCTCTTGTTCATGACCCTTTATGCACTTGAAGGGGACACAATAGCCTGAAATGATCTCTTGACAATGTTTGCAAGCCACACCTTTTCCAAAATTCTGTTGTAAATGGTTAAAGCAGCATGACTGATAAGATAAACTTTGTTGGGCACCTGGTAGCTCAGTTGGTTAAGCGACTGCCTTCGGCTCAGGTCATGATCTCAGGGTCCTGGGATGGAGTCTTGGATAGGACTCCCTCCTCAGCAGAGAGCCTGCTCCTATCTCTCCCTCTGCCTGCTGCTCCCCCTGCTTGTACTCTCTCTCTCTCTTTCTCTCTGTCAAATAAGTCAAATCTTTTAAAAAAATTTTTTTAAATTAACTTTGTTAAATATTTAGGGGATTCCTTTCTCTTCCATCTCTAATTGCTACATTGTATACTTTTTGAGATCTAATGCATTCTTTAAAAGTATATACTTTAGTGGTGCTAAGTATATTCACAAAATAGTGCAACCATAACTTCCATAGTTCTAGAACAGTCACCCTTAAAAGGAACTCGAGACAAAATATTCTCAAATTAGTTTGTGAGTTTTATCATGCAAATAACATTCACTTCAAAAAAACAGCACCCATATTCATTAACAGTTACTACCTCTTCTCCCCTACAGCAGAGCAACTATTAATCTACTTCCTGGTGAACAGATTTGCCTGTTGTGGATATTTCATGAATGGAATCACACAGTATGTGGTCTGTTGTGACTGGCTTCTTTACCTTAGTATAGTGTTGTTAAGGTTCACCCATGTTTTAGCCTGAGTTAGTACTTCATTCCTCTTTATTGACAAATAACATTCCATTATATGGATATACCACATTTTATCTATCCGTTCATCAGTTAACGAACATATGAGTTATTTCCTCTTTGGGGGTATTATGAATAATTCTGTGAGCATTCATGTACACGTTTCTGTGTGGACATAGGTCCTCCATTCTCTTGGATATATATCTAAGAGCAAAATTTCTGGGTCATATTGTAACTCTGTGTTTAACTTTTGAAGAATTGGCAAAATGTTTTCTAAGTGGGTATACCATTTTACATTTCCACCAGTAAGGTGTGAACTGGGAAAGTGTCTATTCAAATCTTTTGCCCATGTTTGATTGGGCTGCCTTTATTTTTGAGATGCAAGAGTTCTCTATATCCCTCATTTGATGTATAATTTGTAATGTGTTCTCCCCTTCTGTGGGTTGTCTTTTTATTTCATTAGTAATGTCCTCCAGAGAACAAAGGTTTTACTTTTTATGAAGCCCAATTTATTTTTTTCTTTTGTCACTAGTACGTTTGGTGTCATATGTAAGAAACCATTGCCTAATCCAAAGGGATAAAGATGTATGCCTAGGTTTTATAGTTTTAGGTCCTACATTTAGTTCTTTGATCTCTTTTGAGTTAATTTTTCTTTATGGTGTGAGGTAGGGGTCTGACTTCTTTCTTTTAAACATGGATATCCGGTTATCCCAGAATCATTTGTTGAAAAGAACATTCTTTCCCTATTGAAATGTATTGGTGCCTACATTACATCTTAAGAGCAGCTTTGGAGAACAAATATTATAAAAGCCAAATTCACCTGCAAGCTGAGTTTCCTTACTTTAACAGTCTCTATCCTTTGTTTCTTCCCAAGGGAAATGTGGAAAATTAATCTTTCCAACACATTTGTTTCAAGGTATGTGTGAAGGGCGGAGGTAAAAAAAAAAACAGCAAAATAAAAAGTAATCATTTCATAAATTTTTTTTTCCAGGATGTGATTTCACATAGAACGAAGCTGAATAAGAAAAAAGGTGGAGAAATGCAAATACTGAATAACACTGACAACCAGGGAATTAAAAGTTTGAGTAAGGAGAGGAGAAAAACACTAGAAACATACCAGCAGCTATTTTATCTTTTACAGGTAAGAACAGCTGCTTTCACTAAAAGCTTTGGATCGATACTGTATTCCTTGCTGGTGGTTTATAATGGATCTTTTCCCAATGTAAAGTTGTAGTCACTGACATGTTTGAGCACCTACTAAGTACCAAGTGCTATTCTGGATGCTTCACATATTTCATCTCTTTTAATTCTTACTACAACCCTCAAAAAACAGTTATTACTATTATTCCCATACTATAGCTGAGGAAACTGAGATGCAGCAGTAAATGGTAAAGCAAGGGTACTGGAACCCAGCCAGTTTGACTTTGGAGCCCCTGCTTCTGAGACTATGTTATATTATCTGCAGAGACAGTATAAGCCTAGTCATAAAATAAGCAGATGCCGCCGGCCATGAAAAAATTAAAATATGTGCAAAATGGATCTTTATCTGAACCAGCCTGTCCTTCTTTTGAGAAAAGAGCCAGAGTTCGGATTAGGGCAATAGGGCATCTTTTTGATTTCATTATTTTCATGGCATTACTACGATGTCAATGAATAGTCATTTTCCACTGCTTCCAGGGTTCAGGTGAGAACTAATAAGTTGGACTGTGGTAGACCAGTTATTATTTTAGTTAATCACTGATTCACTTCATCTGCCCTACCAGCACATCCACTTAATCCCAAAGGAAAATGAGTAAGTAAGTGTTAGTGATAGACAGAGCCTTCCCTTTGTCAGGAAAACTTTCCCCAAAAAGATGGGTCAGCAGTTCTTCCTTGAGTCAGGTGTCCCTTTGAGTGGGGAGGCTGTTACTGTTGGTGGTGACTGCCTTAAGGCCAGAGGGTCCCAGAATCTTTCCTTGGGGACCATGATGACATTGGGTATACGGAGAACATATTATCCAAACCATGAATGAGGTGTGGTTTGCCCCATGAGAAAAGTTATGGTAATTTTAGTACAGATGAGAATTGTCTGTCTGGAGTAAAACTGGCGAACAGGTGTAGTGCCACAGTTGGCCACGACGTGGCAGCATAGAAGGAAAATGTTAAAACAGTATTGTTCCTGGACTCCATTGCTTAATTAACCTCAGCAAACCTTCCAGAAAGGGGGCTCCCACTGGGTAGGGAAGGGTTTTTTGTCTACCTAAACTAGAAATAGTAGTCATCCACCAGTTGGAAATTTAATCTTAGGCATTTATTCTTTTTGACATCCATGAACCTCCTGAATGTATGAGGCTTCTTTAGGATTTAGTTTCTAGTGTTAGATTTTGATAAAATTTGTGTCATAAGGAAAGTGAAACTGTGGTCATTGGCTTACATTTTTATCTTTTTCTATATGTGGAGACCCATGAATGGAAAGGGTAAAAAGCAGAGGAACATGTTGACAATAATGCCATTTTATTCCCAAACAACCCAAAAGTGTTAGTCTGAGAGCTCCAACCATTCAGTTGTACCGAGTGAAGTGTCTCTTGAAATCGTGTAATTTTCTTTACCTTTTTTCAGAGACTTTAGCCTGAGATCATTGCAGGAACTACAGAAAAGCAAATGCTCTGGATTCCTTTGGCCTTTGAATGATGCCTTGGCAAGAAGTTTGAGCCAAGCACAGTTCAGCTTGTATAGGTTTTGCTTTGCGTTTGCCTCCGGGGAAAAGTGTTCAGGTCATCTGGGAGACATGAGGAGTAGGCTTTTTAGCTTTAAAGTGGGTTTCCTTTCTCCTCATCCCATATGCTTAAGGGTGGGAAAAGAATCACTGCAAAACTATAAAGAAAACGTTGTCCTACTTCATAAAGTTTCAGACAATCATGATGAGCTTGAAAGTAAACTTAAGTAGTAGAGTAAACTAGAATTTGGGTTTTCGTTCAAAACTTTGCAGCCAAACTGCTTGAATGGATTAAATGAAGACAAGTTTCCATGTATGGAAAATGTTCTTTTCTCATCAGGAGGAAGAATGGGGCTATTTAATTTCTCTGTGTAAATATTTTCCTCTCTAACCTACATAGTAGTTGTTCTCTTCTAACCTCATCTGTTTGGGGTGGCTAGTGGAGAAAACCCATATTACATAAAGGCTACTGCTGCATCTCAGGAACGCCAGCCTCAGAAGAGCCCTCAGGACTGCACGTCAATTTTTTTTTTTTAATTCTTGAGTTTTAGGCTGTCTTTTTCT
The DNA here is from genome assembly GCA_002007465.1 of Ailurus styani. Lineage (NCBI taxonomy): Eukaryota > Metazoa > Chordata > Mammalia > Carnivora > Ailuridae > Ailurus > Ailurus styani. The sequence goes on from LNAC01000217.1 coordinate 2,258,164, forward strand.
TTCTGTCACTTTCTTCTGCCATTTCATTCATCAACTCTCTTGACCTCACCCCTCCCCTTCAGCATCCCCACTTCACTCCTACCTTCTCTTTCCTTATAAAACATCCTAGCCATCCCACCATCTCCACATGTAAATATATCCTCTTTCTTTTTTCTTCCTAGTCTCAGAATATGGGATGTATTTCCTTCTGTTCATTCGTCAGTCCTTCTAGAATAATCTGTGTAGCTGAGCTCTTGGATCATTATTGCCAGTCTCTTCAGATACTGGATTCTATTGGCCAACCCCTTTCTCTTCTGTGTCTCTATAATAAATAGTAACATGTAGCTTGGAATGGTTAACAGTGTATAATGTCCATAATATAATTATATTTCATAAATACAGAGTATATAAACTTAAATCCTATTGTAACTTTATAACTTCCTATAGTATTAATATTAGCTGACACCTTTTAGAGTTTTATCATGTGTCAGATACTCCACTGTATTCTTTATACATATTAAAGGGGATCGGGTATTCCTTGCTGGCTTAATAATATATTAACATACAGTTTTGGGGGGGGGACTTTGTCCTTGTTCCCTCTTTTCTTTTAGACCAATCCTTTATACCTGGCCAAGCTGATTTTCCAGATGCCACAGAATAAGTCAACTAAATTTATGGACACTGTTATTTTCACACTATACAATTATGCTTCCAATCAGCGAGAAGAATATCTCCTCCTCAAGCTTTTCAAGACTGCTCTGGAGGAAGAAATAAAGTATGTAGATAAATATATATGTAATACATGCCCTCCTTAATACCCACCACCAGGCTCCCCCATCCCCCATCCCCCCTCCCCTTCATAACCCTCAGTTTGTTTCTCAGACTCCACAGTCTCTCATGGTTCGCCTCCCCTTCTGATTTACCCCAATTCACTTTTCCTTTCCTTCCCCTAGAGTCCTCCATTTTATTCCTTATATTCCACAAGTGAGTGAAACCGTATGATAATTGACTTTCTCTGATGTAAAAATATCAATGACTAGATCATTTTCGTGGCAGCTATCTCTGACTTACTAAAATAGCATTTAAATTATTCTTATAAGTTACTCATACATACTCAAATATATCAAATTGCTTAAATTTCTACATCGCTATTGGTATTTATTTGTATGGCTTTCTTGATAGTTTTTTTAGAGCTAAATTAGCTTTTGATTTTGCAAGTAAACAGCAACTTGAAAATCAAAAGCATTTTTGAAAGTCAGTGGAAAAAATTTTAAACTCTGTGACTAATAAAGCTATAAACAGATGGGGATAACAGTCTCTGCCAAAAAGTCTTCTTTTACTTCTCATACTGAAAGTTAGACTGATTTTTGCTAATTTATTTTCTGATTCAGTTAATGTTAAAAAAAAATGTGCAAATACCTATATTAAAGGGGCCCCAAAAATACAGGAAAAATGCCCTTAGACAACAAGATGGACCTCACCTGCTTTCCCAGCTTCTTATAACTTGAGCTATACTGGTTCCTATGGATCTCCGAAGCATGTTAGCCAGGAACCTCTGCCTTCAGGGTATCTGTGAGCCAGCCTGAGAAATAGCATACATGAGAAATAGGAATGTGTGCACTGAAATAAGTAAATACTAATGAATGACACCCACAGTGTAACAGATCAGAGGGATGGAGAGAAAAGTTCCAGGTACAAATGACGTAATAGCGATGTAACAGTGTGATGGGACAGACACAGCTATACTTGTGGGGAACACAGAGTAATGTATAAACTTGACAAATCACTAAGATGTATACCTAAAACTAATGTAATGTGTGGCAACTCTACTCAAAAGATAATAAATAAGAAAGGGAGGGAGGTAGAAAAGTTCCAGTTAGATCAGCCGATAAAGATTTTAGCGAGAGGAAATAGTTGATCCAAATCCTTGAAGAATATCTCCAGTTTTTTATAAGAAGAAACGGAAAAGGGAAATAAGGCACACTGTTTACGGAAAGAGCATGGGCCAAAGTCTGCGAAAGACCGTGGGATTATTCTAAACAAAATGAGATTTAACAAGTCACGAATAGGAGATGGAGCTAGAAAGATAGGTTGGGCCAGATCACGGGAGCCACTAAATCCAGGCACAAGGGCTGAGGCTCTGTTCACTTCCTTGGAAGCCCTGAAAGGTCTTTGAGCAGAGTATCGACATGGCCTTGCTGGGTTTTTAGAGGATTGATCTGCTGCTATGTTTGAACAGAATAAATGGAATCTTCACAGGTCAGAGAAATAGGGGAGTCGGAAAGAAAAAAGTAAAGTTTGTATTTTTAACACAGTGAGTATGAGCTACAGGTATAGAATGTGAGGGGGAAAATGTCCAGCCGAAAATCAGAAGTCCAAGAGCAACTCCAAGGAAAAAGAGGTGGATTAAACACTGAGCTCAGAGGACAAGTTCCAAGGAGATGGTCGTTGAGATTGCACATCTGAGTGGGGTCTGAGGGTAGATCATGTGGAAAGACGTGAGAGTGAACAGTTCAAATGTGGGGAGGCGAGCCAGCAAAGGAGACCGAGGGAATGGCTGGGTGGGATGAGGACTGGAGTACAGCACTGTGAGACACTGAGGGGAAAGGGGCGCAGAGGGAGCCTGTGGTCATGTGGGGGAGGGTGAGAGGCTCCACAGACCTGAAAGGGAGGCCGATCAGGGAGGCTCACAGGAGCTGGCCATCAGCCGTCAAGAAGGGCTCTCTCTACCACATGAGGTAGCCAGAAGCTTCCCTGTGGTGCATTTGAGTGCGATTTTAAGAAGTGGAGTCAGTTCATTGAATCGAGAACATTGTTTTTGAAATTTGGTGACTAGATGGGACACAGTACTTGCACAGTGATCCCTTGGATTTTTCTTAGTGTCCATCCACTTTTGGTCCCTTCCTGCCTTCTAGATCCGAATTAAAGCCGAGCACTTATTTTTACATCCTTGAGTCCCTCATGTAATGAACGCACATCTTACAAACGATTGCTTTGTTTTAAACCAAGCCACCTCTGAGTTTCATGAAGGAAGTGGAGTGCCATGAAGTCCTTGCCCCCCAGAGAGAACATAGGCTGTTTAAAACTCTATCCATAGAGGCAACCCATTTGTTCTGGTCTGGGCTTCTTTCAGATCGAAGGTGGATCAGGTACAGGACATAGTGACTGGGAACCCCACGGTCATCAAGATGGTTGTGAGCTTCAACAGGGGTGCCCGAGGACAGAACACACTGCGCCAGCTCCTGGCTCCGGTGGTGAAAGAGATCCTGGACGACAAGTCCCTGGCCATCAACACGAGCCCCGTAGAGGTGTACAAGGCTTGGGTGAACCAACTAGAAACACAGACTGGAGAAGCCAGGTACCTGAGCCCAGGAGATGTTGGTTTTCAGTCATGTTTCATGATCATTCTTGCATGGTTATTACAAATGCTCTTAAGCTTTCTTAAAAGGACAGAATTGACTGTCCAGGGGCAGTTTTCAACTGAAGGTGTTCCCTCCCTGTAACATACCCACGCAGGCCACATTCTTGGACTCTCTGTGTGACACGGTATTTTCAACTTTCAGTACCAGTTGATCCCCAAAGCTACAACTTCTATAATCTCTCCCTTGGTTATTCTTTGTGTGTTTCTGAACCTAGACCTGGAAATAGTACAGACTTTCTCTTCACCTGATGATGCATTCTTTTTTACGGTTACTAAGTGAGTAAGTTTCCTATGTAAGCATTAATAAGCCAGGTAGGATGGGCTTATTCTGGGTGGTAGTTTGTAGATCTAAGCAATCTCAGTTTTTATCTTGTGCAAAAGGGTGCCTTGTGCAATCGTGAAGATACGCACAGAGAATTACGTGGATGGTCCTCCCAGCACTGTTTGTAACAGCAAAAAGTTGGGGAAAGTCAAAATATTTAGCTTTGAGGAATTTGTTAAATAAATGTTTGTAGAACACATAGTAGACTTAGTAAGTGTTTGGAATAGTGGTATAGAAATATTTTTATTGGCATGGAAAAAATGTTTGTGGTATAGTTTTCAGTCGCAGTTGGGTGCAATAAACCATTTTCTATTAAATTATATATATGATATATGTGGGACACCTGGGTGGCCCAGTTGTTAAGCGTCTGCCTTTGGCTCAGGTCATGATCCGAGGGTCCTGGGACTGAGCCCCACATAGGGCTCCCTGCTCAGCGGGAAGCCTGCTTCTTCCTCTCCCACTCCCCCTGCTGGTGTTCCCTCTCTCGCTATGTATCTCTCTGTCAAATAAGTAAATAAAATCTTAAAAAAATATATGTGTATATATGTAGACACATAAACATACATGTAGGGTCCGTATGGAAAATGTATATGTATCAGCTGTGTTATACCCATGTGTGTGCTAGGCCCACCTATATGGATGTATAGAGTAGGACCTAGAAAGTTAGGCACCAAGATAGGAAAGATAGTTGTCTCTGGGTTGGTATTGTATTGTTTGTTTATATGCAATTCTTTCTGTAATGAACGTACTGCTTTTTTGTAATTAAACAGGGGTGTCTGGGTGGCTCCGTGGGTTAAGCATCCAACTCTTTTTTTTAAGGATTTTATTTATTTATTGGACAGAGAGACAGCGAGAGAGGGAGCACAAGCAGGGAGAGTGGGAGAGGGAGAAGCAGGCTCCTCGCTGAGCAGGGATCCCAATGCAGGACTCGATTCCAGGACCTTGGGATGGTGACCTGAGCCAAAGGCAGACACTTAACCGACTGAGCCACCCAGGTGCCCCAGCATCCAACTCTTGATTTCAGCTCAAGTCTTGAGCTCAGATCTTGACGTCAGGGCTGTGAGTTCAAAGCCCATGTTGGGCTCCACGCTGGGGAACCTATTTTAAAAAAAGAGAGAAAGTTAGCTGGGTTTATATCACTTGAGTAGCCTGTTATTTTGCCAGGAGAGTCCCGAGAGAGAGCCTGGAGTCCCCCTCATCCACCAGTGGCAGAGGGACTGTCGGGGCACAGGGGGCCTCCCCAGTTGGCAAACATTTTGTCCCTGAGGTCAGTGGGTGACGTCCGATTCACTGTACAAAGCTTGATTGTAGAAACAGCTTGGCAAGGACACAAATGCTTGTCCCTAAACCCCCCATTAATTGAAAGCCCTCGTTGTGTTTTTAGCAAGCTGCCTTATGATGTGACCACCGAACAAGCTCTAACATACCCAGAAGTGAAAAACAAACTGGAAGCATCCATTGAGAATCTGAGAAGGGTCACCGACAAAGTCCTCAACTCTATCATTTCTTCCCTTGATCTCCTGCCGTAAGTTGTACATGTAGCGACTTGAACCTTCTTCCCTGAAAGTTCTTTCAACATGATGAGAAATAAATCCTCGCGGTCAAGATAGGTGTTTTCCCTCATGCTGCTTTAACACGATTTTAAAAGTTTGCCTGCATTTGCATTTGAAATTCATAACTGTTCTCCAAAGAGGGAACACTAAGAAAACTAAGCCCCGTGACTGTCATCAGCGAAGGTCCTGTGATTCTGTTGCCATCTCATTTTATGTTTAATTTTTAAGAAAACTGCTCCACTGTGGTTGATGAGAACAACTGCTTTGTGTTTCTTTCTCACTTAGCCTTTTCCCATTCTTTTTTTTTTTTTTTGCCATCTGTTCTACATGTAGTTATGGATTGAGGTATATAGCCAAAGTACTGAAGAATTCGATCCATGAGAAATTTCCTGATGCCACAGAAGATGAGCTATTAAAGGTAGATTTTCGAGGATCATCTCTCCATAGCTTCTCTTGGGGGCGTGAGCCAGAATAATTACCAGCATAACATTTTGTGAGATTTTTCCCCCCTATATGACTGTTTATAAAAAGCTGCAGGTCTTCTGTTTTGAACGACTGTCAAGGTTATTGATGATGCTGAAATTACTTTAGAGATCTCACACATTATTGAAATTCTTTAGAGCATTTGGGGGCAATGTGCTCTAATTATGCTAGGTTTCACCAAAAATAATTTGATTAAATTTATTGATAATGTGGGACTGTTTTCACTACCTTTACAGAACTCATTTTAAGGATTCAGATCCGAAAATTATCTTTGTTGGGTAACGGCAATGAATATTTACTTCAGTTTTTAACTGTCTAAAACTCTGGGTTGTTTCTTTTAAAAACGGTCGTTTCCTCTGCATTCCTCCAGATTGTGGGGAACCTCCTGTACTACCGGTACATGAATCCAGCTATCGTGGCTCCTGACGGCTTCGATATCATCGACATGACCGCCGGAGGTCAGATCAATCCCGACCAAAGGAGAAACTTGGGGTCGGTGGCCAAGGTCCTACAGCATGCGGCCTCCAACAAGCTGTTCGAAGGAGAGAACGAGCACCTCTCCTCTATGAACAATTATTTATCAGAGACCTATCAAGAGTTCAGGTGAGAGGGGTCATTACTTGTGGAGAAACTTGCAAGATGATGAGGAAAGAGTTATGTGTGTTCTGTACTCAGAAGTGAAGTTGGGGGTGAGGGACGGGAACCTCAGGGGACGGCGTGCATCTCTTCTTCTTGCTGACGCGGTGGGGAATGAACAGACTGGGTCCCTTCTGTCTGGGGCTCCCTACCCCACCCCTGCCCCCAGTGCCTCGGCTACCCTGAGTCATCCCCAGATGTTTGATTTCTCCGGTAGAAACCTTTATTCTTCCTGGTGTGCTACAGTCTTAGAAGACTTAAAAGTCAGAAGAGCTGATTGCTTCTTCATTGAACTTAAGAAGAGGGTGTTGGTTCCGTGTTTTTTAAGAATGTGTCCAGTGAAAAAAACTTGCTTATCTGCAACAGACAATAGGACACTGAATATTTGGTTTTCAAAAGGCTAGGGAAATCCAGCTTTTATATTTGTTGAGGATTGCAAATGAGTATGTTCTATTCTTTAACCTCTCTTGTTACCCATGTAAGACTTAGGTCCATTGCCTTGATAGTCATTTCCAAATTCTATCACTCATCTTTCCATGGGAACATGAAAGGAGTATGTCTGGTAGGAAGATCCATTCCCCCTGAAGCTCTCCGAGGAAGCACATTCAACTTGGTGTTGGTTTTTTCCTCTTGTTGCTATTCAGTTGGTAGGTCATAGAAATATATAGGCAGAAACATAAAGGCGGCCTCTGTAATTCCTTACTTGGAAAATTGATTTCCCACTCTTCAGTTTTCCTCTGGAAGAGTAAATTATCTGCTCACAAAGGTAGTTCATGATCATTATTCTCTATTTAGAATTGTGGCCTCTTGTGAGAAAATTCCCTCCAAATCCTCTTACTACAGGAAATTTTGGTATCTCAAGCTGCTAATTTTAGTTCTTCTCACAGATGAAAAATGTACTATTTCTTGCAAATCCTTATCTGCTACTACAGTTTCCTTTTACTTCCGTTTTTCTCAGATTATTCTTATCAAACATCTGTGGTTCCAGCTTTTCAAAAAGAAACAAAGTCTCCCCTGCTTCCTCTTAAATTTGTATTTTTTCCTCTCACACTTGTATTTATTCTGTGTGTTCCTCAGCAACCTATTAAAAGTGTAGGAAGCCAAACTGTCAAAAAATTGTAGAAAGACCAACTGTCACATGGAAATGTGCTCGTCTCCCATGCCAGCATGGCTGCCTGCTGTTTAACCTCTTCAGGCTTTGGCTGGGAAGGTAGAGGCCTTTTTGGTGTATAGGCCTTGGATACCCTTAGGAGATACACCAAGGATAATTTCAGGCATGTGAAAATTTACTGCAGGGGCGTGTGGGTGGCTCGGTCTGGTAAGTGTCTGACTCTTGATTTTGGCTGAGGTCATGATCTCAGGGAGATTCTCTCTCTCTGTGCCACCCCCACCCCCCTGCCCCCGGGCACATACTCTCTCTCTCTCTCTCTCTCTCAAATAAGTCTTTTAAAAAAATAGGTTGTCTGTCCTTCTCCTCTGCACCTCCCCACTTGCACTCTCCCTCTTAAAAAAAAAGAGAGAGAGAGAGTGAGGGACATCTGGGTGGCTCAGTCATTAAGCCTCTGCCTTCGGCTCAGGTCATGATCTCAGGGTCCCAGAATCGAGCCCCACAGTGGGCTCCCTGCTTGGCGGGAAACCTGCTTCTCCCTTTCCCACTCCCCCTGCTTGTGTTCCCTTGAAAGGAAGAAAGAAAGAAAGAGAGAAAGAGAAAGAAAGAAAAGAAAAGGAGAAAATTTACTACATTATAGAATGAAATGCCTTCTCTACCTCTACAAAAGAATCTAAACCATGATCAGAGCCCCTGACTGTCTTGAACTCCCTGTCTAAATTTGCTATTATTTAAAGAGGAGACTTCTTAGATTCTGATTACTGGGGGAATGGAACATGGTACGTATTAGTGTGTCTAGCCTTAACAGTCTTTCCATCAGTCAGCAACTGTTGTTTGGATCAACTAGGAAGAGTGTAGGCTTAACTTGAATTTCAGTCATGTTGGCCACAAAAGCTCTGAAGGGTTATTAGGCCCAGGAGCTTGTGCCATTTAAAGGAGCACATTTGGACATCTGGGTGGCTCAGTAGTTAAGCATCTGCCTTCGGCTCAGGTCATGATTCCAGGGTCCTGGGATCGAGCCCCACATTGGGCTCCCTGGTCAGGGGGGAGTCTGCTTCTTCCTCTCCTCCCTGCTCACGCTCTCTCACTTTCTCTCAAATAAATAAATAAAGTCTTTTTGAAGATAAAGTAGCATATTTGAAAAATTGCTTTCCAGATTATTTTCTCTAGAAAGACTTGATTCTTAGATCAAAGACTATCTGTCTTGACATTTTTGTCTAAATTTCAGGGGATCTGTTTTCAAAATAACATTTTTAAAATAACTTGCCCATAATTTGACTACATTGAGTCACTACCAGAACATGAGACTGTGTTGCTCTCTCCATTCCTGCTCGAGGAGCTGGGTCCAACATATGGAAACGGACTCAGCTTCCACAGTTAGGAGCCATTCTGGAAGACGCTGGAAGAAGTCCCTCCCTCCCCAACATACACACACCACACACACACACACACACACACACAGTTTGGGATGGAGTATAAATCACTAGTTCTAATTCATTATTTCCTTAGTGTTTTGACAAAGCTATTTACCTCAGAAATTTGAAGTCTGCCTTAAGAATTTGTTTTCTTTGTTAGGAAATATTTCAAAGAAGCCTGTAATGTTCCTGAGCCAGAAGAAAAGTTTAATATGGATAAATACACAGATGTGGTGACAGTCAGCAAACCAGTCATTTATATTTCAATTGAAGAAATCATCAGCACACATTCAGTAAGTGGGGTTGGCAAAGGGTCTTAGCAGGTTTCAGATGCCGTTTTCTTGAAAATGCTTAGTCTCTACAGGGCTTCCTGTAAGCATGTGCTAATAATACTCAGAATCCTAAGAAACCTTTGATTATTTATTCCCTGACTTACACAAATAAGATTCCTTTTCCCAAACAAGTCGCGTTTACTTTTTACATGGTGTGTTTATTCCCTCTAGTGCATAATAAAACTCCTCCCAAACCAGCCAAGTTTATTTCTTACGTGATCTGTTGACAAAGTCAGACTGTGAATGTGAAGTTTAAGTCCTGAGCAGGGATAGGCCCTACTATTTCCTCCACCCACCAGGGCTACTGCCTGAACCCCGACACACACACTATTTCACTTCCCCTTTGTCGAATCTGCCCAGCTTTTCCAGTAAAATTCTGGGATAATGAGAATATTCTCTCTATTCAAATGTTGGACATAAAGAGAGGAGAAAATAAGCTGTTCAAGGTTAGGAAAGAGAGGACACCCCACCCAACATTAGCTGCCTGCAAAGAATCATTTCTATTGTTCTGGAAAACCCCATTTCTCAAAAGCAGTTTCATATTCTGTGGTATGTCACAATGTCTCCATCCAGATGGTGTGCAAACATCACCACCATCAGCCATCAAAGGAATATTAAGTGTCTGTTGGGGTCAGGGCACTTAGCTCAGCATGGGAAAGCCTTAGATGGCTCCTTAACCATTTAAAGTAAAAAGAGAGGCTAAGTGTTGAGAGTTTCTTTGTTTTTTAAAACCAATTGGAACATATTTCCTGAAAAACCTGGTTTCTAAAAGGTAACCTTTTTGAAGTTTGCTTACCACCTTGCTCCTCCAAGAGAAGTACTAGGGACGCGTTAGAAACGCACTCCAGACCTCCCAAATCAGAGCTTACCCTCTACAAGAACCCAGTGTGCACAGCTTACACTCTACAAGAACCCAGTGTGCAGAGCTTACACTCTACAAGAACTCTAGTGTGCAGAGACACACTAGAGGTCAAGAAGCCCCCATTAAGGGTATACCCAGTTTGGATTACACACAACTAGGAGGAAAGTGTAACAAATACACACATCCGGAAGGTCTTGTCCTGCCCCCCATCCAAGCAGATACACTAACAATTGGCAAAATTGACTGCTAAAATTTCAGTCCATGTTATCAAGCTCTTCCAACAAACTAAAGTTTGAATATAGGTTTGGAAGAAAGATGGGATCTACTTTTGATTTCCCTCTTTCAGGGTTGGAACAAGGAACCTCCCTGACATGTGCAACAAGTTCTCCATGAGTATTTTGAGTGACCTTAATCAATGGCAGGTCTGAACGGCCAGCCGAAGGAATGAGTTGGTTGATCAAATGAAGAGGCTACACTTCTTTTCTCTCTGTATAAACACTCAGAATCATAGAACATGTCCAGCAGTGCAACACTGGCAAAATTGCTCTAATGAGCAAGTGGACTCATTCATATTTGAGCGACGACTGTTGTCGATTTTTATGGTAGATTATCCATCTCAAAAAAATGTCCACACGCTGGCTACACATTTGTTGAGGGCAGTATCTTCCTGCAGAAGAAGTGGTGCGGGAGTTCTCTTTTAGAATGAGACATTCTTTCCCAGGGAGAGCAGAGAAAAAAAATGTAACTGTGTTAATTTAGACTGTTACTCTTTAAGGAGAAATCGTCTGTTCTTTTTGTTAACAAAAATTGAAAACAGAGGATTCTATTTTCCTGGGAAATCTAGCTTGTGACCAGCTTGGAGTTTGTTCATGGGTGAGGTTGGCAGCAGATGTATAACGTGGGAGTGTTGTAATTGAGAGCAAGACTATCCTGTTTACTGTCTGTAAACATGAGGAAGTGTCCCCATGTACACAGAAGCCTGGCGTCAGCTCCACGCCCCCCAGCCTGTGGCCCCCTGTCCTCTAAGGAACATGGAGATCCTCAAAATAAGCTCTCAAAGAGACATTTTCAATAATTTTTATGTTCTGTAATTACCAGAATAAAGGGTTGAAGCTAGCTGCCTACATCCTCACTCCCCAGAGACAGCAGCCAAGTCAGCTCTCCTATCTCTTCAGAAAACGAGAACATAAATTTATCCTTTATTTTGTTCTGTCACTAATGTACCTTCCTCTGAAAATATACATATTTCCATTCCAGATGCCACTATGTCATTTTATCTCCTTTATTATGTAGGGCCTTTCTTTAATCACCTTGGATCCTTTTGGGGATTGCGTAACAGAGGAAACACCTGGTCCATCCGGGTCTCGGGCCAAGGGACCCTATGGGCATTTCTGCGATCCCTACCCTTGAAAGTTCTTCAATGCCAGGCGGATTAAAAGAGCTGATAGTGGTGATTTTTTAATATAGCCATAGTGTTCGATTACTGCATAATTTTTCTGAGAAGTGATATGGAAATGCACTTCCAGTTTACTACCAGTATTAGCCAAGAGACTTCTGTCTTGTAGGCTTTTTCCTCCCCAAGTTTGACCTTTTCGGTCACGGTGGACTGGAGCACAGGGATTAAATGGTAGAAGGCTGCTCTGAGGCGTATCTCACAGGGTCTTGCTGAAAGAGAGTTTGTGGACACATTTCACAAAGCTCCAATTTCTTCATGTAAAGTAGGCACTTACCTCTAAGATAATATTGAAAACTATGTCTCCCTGTGGTCTCTAATTTTAACAAATGTCAAACTTGGGCACCTGGGTGGCTCAGTGGGTTAAAGCCGCTGCCTTCGGCTCAGGTCATGATCCCAGGGTCCTGGGATCGAGGCCCGCGTCGGGCTCTCTGCTCGGCAGGGAGCCTGCTTCCTCCTCTCTCCTCTCTCTGCCTGCCTCTCTGCCTACTTGTAATCTCTCTCTCTGTGTCNAAGATAATATTGAAAACTATGTCTCCCTGTGGTCTCTAATTTTAACAAATGTCAAACTTGTCATTAAGATTCAATAGGGGTGGGCGCCTGGGTGGCTCAGTGGGTTAAAAGCCTCTGCCTTCGGCTCAGGTCATGATCTCAGGGTCCTGGGATCGAGGCCCGCATCGGGCTCTCTGCTCAGCAGGGAGCCTGCTTCCTCCTCTCTCTCTGCCTACTTGTAATCTCTCTCTGTCAAATAAATAAATAAAATCTTAAAAAAAAAAAAGATTCAATAGGGGTGCCTGGCTGGCTCAGTTGGTAGAGCACGGGACTCTTGATCCTCAGGGTCATGAGTTCAAGTACCACGTTGGGCATAAAACTTACTTTAAAAAATATATAAAAATAAAAATCCCAAACAGTATTAGAAGAAAGTTATCTTGGAAAACTGGAAAGGGAACTTGTTGTAAAAATGACTTAAGACCTTACTTTTAATTGTTTGTTTCTCNGTAGCACTTAAGACCTTACTTTTAATTGTTTGTTTCTCTGTGTTTATTGCTGTCTCTATAAAGCTCCTGTTGGAGCACCAGGAAGCAATTGCACCCGACAAACAGGACTTGCTGAATGAACTACTGGAATCGCTGGGAGAGGTACCTAGTGTGGAGTCTTTTCTTGGTAAGAGCTTCTGCCTTCTACTTATCCTGTGGTTTGTGTTTAGTTGTTCAGTTTTCGTATTCTAGATCAAAAAAATCTTACTACTTAACCTTACTTAAGAAGATAACTACACTAGCCCCTTCCTACGTTAAGAGTTCTGTAATTCGGGTGCCTGGGTGACTCAGATGGTTAAGTGTCTGCCTTCACTCAGGTCATGATCTTGGGGTCCTGGGATCGAGTCCTGTGTCGGGCTTCCTGCTCAGTGGGGAGACTGCTTCTCCCTCTGCCTCGGCCCTTCCTCCTTGGTCTTGCTCGCTCTCTCTTTCATGAATAAATAAATAAAATCTTTGAAAAAAAAAGTTCTGTAATTCATAGTGTCCTAGGTTACAAAACAATTAGATACTCTTGAAAGTAGACTCTAGATGCCTCAAAAGGGATTAGTCAACCCATAGCATAAAGAAAAGAAGTCATTAGCCAAATTTATTACAAATTCCTTGCTGTGTTTTATAAGGATTTCTTTTATTAAGTTCTCTCTTTTAGTAATATTTTCATGTTTTGAGTTTCTGTGCCCCATGTTATTTTAAAGTTCAAATCAGAGATTTTTTAAGGAGTGACTGGCTGGCTCAGTCAGTAGAACGTGCGACTCTTGATCTTGGAGTTGTAGGTTCTGGCTCCACGTTGTGGGTAGAGAACACTTAAAATCTCTAAAAGAGAGAAAGAGAGATTTTAAAAGCCTCTGGCAATATATTAGAACGTGTTTTGTTTTGTTTTGTTTTGTTTTGTTTTGTTTTGTTTTATGAAGACCATTATCCCTGTACAACTGAGCCTGTCTTTCCTATAGAACCTTTATCTTGCATTGCTGAGGAGTAAATGGTAAGAGTAACAATGTTTTATCTCTACAGGGGAAGGAGCAGTTGACCCCAATGACCCTAACAAAGCAAATACACTAAATCAACTGTCAAAGATTGAGATTTCCCTTTATTTGACAAGCAAGTACGACCTAGGGGACGGTGAAGCGATAGATGGCCAAAGCCTCATGATAAAGTAAGTTTGGGGCATAACGGTCACCTTGTGTCTCTGATTGTGCATCTTAAAACATGCAGATTTAAATAGGCTAAATCCCCAAATAATTCATTTTGATGTATCTAAATATCAAAACATTTATTCATCAAACATCTGACCAAAGGATAATAGACTACTTATCATTTAAGAGGGAGCTAAATATTATAATAGTTTATAAAGCCTATTGTGTTTTCAGTTTTCCATGTAGCAATTTGATTCCTTTCTGTCAGGAGACAAAGTGATTAATTCTGCCTATAAAAGTCCTTAGGTAACTGAAGGGAAATAACTGTTTCAGAGTGGTAAAAAGATTAATGAGGAAATACTTGAAACCATATTTAATGTCTGATATCCAGTGTTGATATAAAAGGCACACCATGGTAAGACCTAACGCTGCCATTTGCTTTATTAACCTTCTTTCCTATTACACTAAGCCCAGATATGTTTACCAGCTTTAATTTACACCCTACTTCCTGCCCCTGAGGGTTTACAAGGAAGCATTCCTGCTTTTATACTGTATTGTTTCCATCAAGGCCTCTGGATGTTCTACACCAGTCCTTTACACACTGAATAAGAAAGAATGAGATCCATGACCATGAATCAAAACATCATAAACCAAAACATATGCTCACCAAACAATATGGTTTTTAAGAACTTGCAAAACAAAAGGATGTGTTTTGGGGCACCTGGGTGGCTCAATGGGTTAATCCTCTGCCTTCAGCTCAGGTCATGATTTCAGGGTCCTGGGATCGAGGCCCACATCGGGCTCTCTGCTCAGCGGGGAGCCTGCTTTCCCCTCTCTCTCTTCCTGCCTCTCTGCCTACGTGTGATCTCTCTCTAATAAATAAATATTAAATAAAATCTTTTTTTAAAAAAAGGATGCATATTAAGTCAGTGGTGTATTAGACTGAGGTGGATAATGGAAGTGGGAAATGGGGCCAAAATGAAATAATTACATATTTAAATAATACTTCACACATTACTTCCAAGTTACATGTCGTGAGTTCTGAGGTGGTTGTCATTTTTAACGAGAACTTTCCTTTCTGCCCCTAATGGGATCCAAGCAGCACTCAGGTCCAGTTAATTTTTTTCCAGCTGTTCGTCATCATCCATTAAAATGGCATAAAAAAGCTTAGCGTCCTGTGTTGCTGCCTGTGCTTCTCTTCGGCTTCCTTAGTTTGTCCTCAGATTATCTAAGGCTTCACCTGTATTCATGTAGCAAATCGTCAGTACCTGCTCTGTGTTCCTGGCCCTGGCTTGATGCTGGGGCTTCAGCAGTAAGCAAGCCATTAACGGCCTCTGCCCTCCGGGGCTCTGAAGTCTGCTGGTGGAGAGCAGGACAGAGGCCAAGCCACAGGGCCCTTACACAACCTTGCCCTCAGAAAGAATTGAAGGCAGTTCCTTAGACTACTGAATAGCACGTCACATTGAATTTGCAGAGAGACAACACAGGGCAGGGCAGCAGAGACAAGGGGGGACCTGTGCAGTCTGTTCTCTGGGTTTCTTGGAGAAAGTGCCAATTATCAAGGTAACTAGAAATGCAGATGATGTGGTTCTGGCATACAAATGAGATAAAGCCAAGCAGCTATGATCTCATATGCTTTGTCCTTAGAAGTAATGGGAAGAAATTTTCTCATAATTGGTTTTGTCTGTTCCTTAGAACATCATTTTCAAAAGGCAGTCAACTCAAATATGTGCATTAATGAATGGAAATCACAATGTGGGTAGTCTAAAATGTCCAATAATTTCAATATTCCCGTATTTATATATATTTATACTTATTTCTAAGGAGTCTCCATGGGTCTGTGAACTTTCGTAATTCATTTTAAAAGCAGAACTATACATGGGGCACCTGGGTGGTTCTGTCGTTAAGCGTCTGCCTTCAGCTCAGGTCATGATCCCAGGATCCTGGGATCGAGCCCCACATCAGGCTCCCTGCTTGGCGGGGAGCCTGCTTCTCCCTCTCCCTCTTCCACTCCCTCTGCTTGTGTTCCCTCTCTCGCCGTCTCTCTCTCTCTCTCTCTGTTAAATAAATAAATAAAAATCTTAAAAAAAAAAAAAAAAGCAGGGCGCCTGGGTGGCTCAGTGGGTTAAAGCCTCTGCTTTCGGCTCAGGTCATGATCTCAGCGTCCTGGGATCGAGGCCCGCATCGGGCTGTCTGCTCAGCAGGGAGCCTGCTTCCTCCTCTCCCTCTCTCTCTGCCTGCCTCTCTGCCTACTTGTAATCTCTCTCTCTGTGTCAAATAAGTAAATAAAATCTTAAAAAAAAAAAAAAAGCAGAACCATATAAGTCAGGCCTTTTGGGCAGCTGTATGTCTTAGCTGGAGAAACCTGGTCCATTGTCCTACCTGCCTCAGCCGTTGAGGGCCTCTGTCGCAGCTCCCCACTCTGTGCTGCAAACAAATGCTGTCTAAGTAGAGCTACTCGTTTTTTCTTATTGTGGTAAAATACACATAACACAAAATTTACCATTTTAACCTAAAGTGTACAATTCAGGGACATTTAGTATACTCAGAGTGTTACACAGCCATCACTACTTCCTAGTCCCAAAACATTTCATCACCCTAAAAGTAAACCTCACACCCATTAAGCAGTCACTCCCCACCACTCTGGGACATCTTTCCAAACCCTGCTCCCTAGTCCCTGTCCCTGGTCCCCAGTCCCTGGTACTTTCTGTCTCTGTGAACTTGCCTATCTGGGGGTTTCCTAGAAATGGAATCGTACACTATGTAGCCTTTAGTGCTGGCTTCTTTGACTCTGCACGGTGTTTTTGGCTGGACAGTACTCCATTGCATGGAAATACCACATTTATCATGGACATTTGGGTTGTTCGCACCTTCTGACTATTGTGAATAGTACCGCTATGAACATTGGTGTGCAAGTTTTTATTTGAACACCTGTTTTCGGTTCTTTTGGGTATAAACCTAGGAGTGGAATTGCTGGGTCTGAAGGTAATTCTAAGTTTAGCTTTCTGAGGCACTGCCAGACTTTTCTCACAATGGGTTTACCACTTTATATTCCCACCACCAAGGTATAAGAGTTCCAATTTTTCCACATCATCACCAACACTTAGGTTCTGTTTTGTGTTGTTGTTATAGCCATTCAAGTGTGTGTGAAGTACTGTCTCATCGTGGCTTTGATTTGCATTTCACCGATGGTTAATAACATTGAGTGTCTTTCTGTGTCCTTGTCAGCCATTTGTATACCCTCTTCATAGAAATACCTACTCAAGTCTTTTGCCTGATTTTAAATTGGACTGTTTGCCTTTTCTGTTACAGAGTCCTAAGCGTTCCTTCTATATTCTGGATAGTAGGCCTCTACCAGGTTTATGATTTGCACATATTTTGACCCCTTCTATGGGTTGTCTTTTTATTCTCTTGGTAATATCCTTTCATGCACAAAAGTTTTTTAACTTGAAAAAGGACAGTTGGGCGCCTGGGTGGCTCAGTGGGTTAAAGCCTCTGTTTTCGGCTCAGGTCATGATCTCAGGGTCCTGGGATCGAGGCCCTCATTGGGCTCCCTGCTCAGTGGGGAGCCTGCTTCCCCCTCTCTCTCTCTGCCTGCCTCTCTACCTCCTTGTGATCTCTCTCCCTCTGTGAAATAAATAAATAAAATCTTTAAAAAAGAAAAAAAAGAAAAAAAAAGAAAAAGGACAGTTAATCTATTTTTTTTGTTGTTACTTATACTTTTGGTGTCATGTATAAGAAAGCATTGCCCAATCCAACGTCATGAAGATTCTACTATGTTTTCTTCCAAGAGTTTTATAGTTTTTGCTTTTATATTTAGGTATGTTATCCCTTTTGAGCTAATTTTTGTGTTCAGTGTAAGGCAGTAGTCCAACTTCATTTCTTTTGCATGTGGATGATCATTTTTGTCTTACCGCCGTTTCTTAAAAACACTATTTTTCTCAAATGAATGGCCTAGGTACCCTCGTTGAAAGCCAGCTGACCACACATGTATGCCTTTTTGGGCTCTTCAATCTATTCCATCCATCTACATGTCAGTCCTTATCCTACTCCCACATTGCATTGATCACTGCAGCTTTGTAATAAGTTTTGAAACTGGTAAGTCCTCCAAGTTGTTCTTTTTCAAGAAGCCTTTGGTTACTTGGGGTTCCTTGCAATTCAGTGTGAATTGTAGAATCAACTTTCTCATCTCTATAGAAAGGCTTTTGGGCAAGTGTTTGAATAATTCTTGATTATCCACTGCTTTCCTAGACCTCTGGGGTCTAGATACCCTTCCTCTGGGCATACTGTGAGACCCTGCTGTGGGCAGAGCCCTTCACTAAGCACTCCAGTCAGTGGTCAGCGTGGGGTGGCAACCTGAAACAAAGATTGACCAAGTAGCCTTCTGTGAAAGTGGAATTTGGGTATTACCCAAAAGATTCAATAGAATTAGCTCCATGATATTAGGCAAACCTTACCTTCAAAGACATTATACTTTAGGTGTATGTTTGAAAATCTTGCCAGTAATAGATAATTATAAAATGTGTCAGTTATAGCAAGCTTGGAGACCATCTAGTCCACATCTGTATCTTTGAGGTGAGGAAATTTATGTCTAAAATTATGGGAAACAAGTAGCAAGTCACTGACATGCTTTAAATTCATACGCCCTTTACCATGGATATTCCGTTAATAGAAACTTTAAATATTGATTTGAAAACTCTTATGGGAATGTCTTTTTTCCAAGCTAAAAAGCCAAATTCCTAACTCAAACATAATATATAGTTCTTGGAGATGTGCATTACAGGACCAAACTTAACTAAAATCAGACAACGCCTTTCAGAAGTTAGTGTGAAATGGACCATTGTGGAATGTAGAGCATTTGGGACATGAAAATACCTGGCTTTTCTCTATCAAAACCAAAACAAAACAAAACTATTTTCCTTCCTCCTTAAACAGGTTGTGTTTTTAACTTTCAGAAATATCTTCTTATGATTAATTACAAAACAACCTTACAGAGATG
This sequence comes from Ailurus styani, assembly GCA_002007465.1. Taxonomy (NCBI): domain Eukaryota; kingdom Metazoa; phylum Chordata; class Mammalia; order Carnivora; family Ailuridae; genus Ailurus; species Ailurus styani. The sequence goes on from LNAC01000217.1 coordinate 2,276,894, forward strand.
AGTAACTCATCTCCACGGGGGCATCTACCATAGAAGAATTTAACACATTGTTAATCCTTATGCTTGTAGACTTTATATTAAGCTAGCCTTGTAATTCCTAGTAATTCGATGAAGATGATAGCAAACACCTATGTAATGCTTACCACGTGATAGGCACTATTCTATAGATAGATAGATAATACATGTGTGTATTATATAACTATATGTTCCATTATAGATATAATCCAGATTTTATGTATATATGTAACATATATAATATATTAATACATTTAATATGTATATATTCATATTTATATATGAAATTTGTCATGTTATACTCTCAGTAATCGTAAGAGGCAGAGGTTATCACCTCTATTTTACATAGAGGCGCAGAACAGACAAAAACTCTTTCCTAGGTAATATGACTAGTAAGAGGAAACTAGGTTCACACTCAGATGATCTTAACTCTTCCAGGGCATGCCCTCTTGATCACAAGATTTTGCAACTCATTGAGGGCAAGACCACTGCTCTTTGTCCCCTTGGGAATCTTAGAATAAATCACGAGAATGATAGCAGAGCAGTTACTTCATTACCGATGCTGGGGGATCTTTCCAGGCCAGAGAGAAAGACTGACCCATTGATGGGAAGGACCTAAAGACACAGACAGGAGTAGGAAGAACACCGTGTTTCCCTTCTGTAGGTGTATGGAATAAGGATCCTCAGTTAGGGCTTTTGCCATTTTGCCAATACTACCAAGCCTGGTCATACTGAAATAACAAACCCAAAAGTCCTGGTTGAGGCCTCCTGGGGAGACCTGGGATTACAGCCTCAGTCTGGCACTTACTGGCCACAGAACTCTGAGCAAGTCACCTCAGCGTCAGTTTCCTCATCTCTAAATGGGGAAGAGGGCAGATAGAGAGGGGAAGGAAGGGATACAATGAGGCAAAGAAGGCATGTCTTAACACTGTGTAAATTACAGAAACCTACACAATCGTAAATCTCTCTCATTATAACGCATGATTCCACTTAAAATATGTGATCTCTGGGGCGCTTGCTGGGCTCAGTCAGGAGCACATGTGATTCTTGATCTCGAGGTCATGAGTTCGAGCCCCATGTTGAACGTAGAGCTTACTTTAAAAAAAAATTATGTGATCCTCATGACCTTTTTAAGCTTGTTTTTCTACTGAAGTATGCATGTTTTAGTAGAAGGCAACATTTGTGGGTTTAATCAAACTTAGCTGCCTGGGTGCTTCGATTGTCATTTCTCAGGAACTTTTTTTTACTCTCCCATGATTTAGTTGAGGCATCTTTCATCCCACCTGAAAGACTTCTTTGCTTTTGGTAAAAACTCGCATGGGAACTAAATGGCTAAGGTAATACTTGGTGTCTGGTGATAAAAATGTAGAATCATGCTAGAAGTATTTTAAACAACTGGAAGTATTCCTCAGATTACACAAACATGAATTCCTTTTAAAACTTGGACAGACTGTAAGGCAGATGGCAGAGGGGGGAGGCTCAGTGATGCTACTGGTCAGAGCATCATCAAAGATGCCATAGGAGTGGAATGGCCAAATCTAAGGGGCCACACCAACATGTGGTCTCATTTACCAATAATAGGACTTGAACACAGCTGCGATGAACAAACTCCTTGCTGTATTTCTTTTTGTCTTAATTCCTCCTCAGAATTAAGGTCCTTGGTTTGATTGGTCTATCTTACCTATTGTTGGAACAGCCAGGGAGCCAATCCTCCATGCAGTTAGTTGATTTATGGTGGTTAGACTATATCTAGAATATTGTGTTTGTGCTGGAGTGAGGAGGGGACACATCTTAAGATCACTGGAAAACAGATGGAAGCAAAACTGTGGACTCTGTTTAAATCTTATTGTGAAGGGGCTTAAGGACTAGGAGTTTTGCTTGCAAAAAGAAAGGAGTGGAAAAAGAGATGGGGACACAATTTGGGCCCCTCTCTGCAGGTTTGTGAGGGGCTGATGATATGGAAAATGAATTCAACTTGTTTTTTGCAACTCTAGAAAATAGTATAACCTCTCGAGCCTCTAACATCTTAGTTGCCTCGTTTGTATAATCAGGGGCTGGACTGTTTCCCAAAGGTTCCCCTCAGCCCTGAAGTCCCATGACTAACCAGGTCCAGTGAGTGGGATTCACTGGAAGGCAGGCCTGTCAGAGTGAGCTTCCTGTGTAAGAATGGAGTGTTCCAGTGTTACACTTGCCAAAATGAATTCAAAACGAGCCACACAAGAAATTACATTTTAAAAAGAAACAGGTGAAATTAATCCCAGTCTATTTAATCCAATATATTGAAAATGTCATTACTTCAATATGTAATTTGTATAAAAAATTCTTAATTTTTTCATATTTAAACATTCATAATGTGGTGTGTGTTTTACACGTGTAACACATCTCAGTTTGGACTAGCCATGTTTCAAGTGGTCCATTGCCACCTGTGGCCAGTGGCTGCCATCTTGGGCAGCGAACCTTTAATGACTATGTGGATGCTTACCACATGTCAGACCCTAGTGAGCGACTTTACATGTGACTTTTCATTCAGTGCTAAGTCCTCTGAGAGATTCCAATTCTATAAATGAAAAAATAGACTCATTGGGATTATATAAATTGCACAAGTCCACAAAACTAGTAAGCCACAGGTACCCCAGTTGGACCTTAGATCTATCTAATCCCAGTGTCCTTAACCATTAGGCATACTGTGGGGGGAGACGGTGAGTTCCCTGTCCTGAAACAGGATAGTTACTTGCATGTAAGATGTCTGGGGTGGAACTTAGGCAGTAAATTCCACAGGCTTGACATAAAATTGAATTCCAAGAGAAAGACGCAGTATAGCCAGTTTGTCCTTGAGCAGCTCCTTAACAAACTAACATTCTTTGTCCCTGGTAGGGCCTGCTTTAGTGACCCCAGTCATTGTGGTGATCAGATACCCTCTCTAAAGAAACGAGCTAGGAGTTTTCTGGAAAGATAGATCATAAGTGGTTCTTAGAATTTTATTGCCAATACGAAACCATCACTGTGTTGACATTTTTAAAATCATCCAGTGCTTTCATTTTTAACTTAATGTTCCTGTTGAAGACATTAATGATAATTGGAAGAGGGAGTCACGTACAGAGGAAACGAGACTTGGCTCTCTAAGACAGCCGCCTTAGGAACAGTGCCCTCTCCCCCATGGCTATCATTAGCTGTGTGTCCACCTTGGACTCTTCGGGGGAGGGTTCGGACATTCCCAGACAGCCTGTAAATCCCCAGCAGGGAAAAGTCATGGGTCAGAGGAAATGGCTGTAATTGTTCTTCTCATACAGACCTGCAGTAAATAAGAAATGACAAAAATAATATTTATAAATGGTTTATCGGATTTTATCCTATTTTCAAAAATAAGATATTTGGACTTCACTTTGAGGGCTTCCTCTGTCATTGGCCCTGATGCTTCAAAACATGAACAGTGTTTTGTTTTCATTTTCCCATTTTCATCCCGTGTGAACATTTCCTGCTGTAGATGAAGAAGAAAGACATCATCCAGTGATGGCACACTATGCCTTGGAAAGAAATGATGTGAAATACAACAGGGCAGCAAGAACAGTGCAACTTCGGTCATCAATTAGACCTGTTTATAATTTAAGGCGGGTCTTTTTATGTCTCTATGTTTTGGAAGGGCAGCTATATCCAAAAATAATTTTCCCACTCATGTAAAAGTACACACACTTGACCCTTTGCCTTTTATGTTGAATTCTTTTCACATCATTACATAACCCAGTCTTCGAGTAGGATGGCCATGAAGAACACGTGCGGTTTTAGCACTTTGAGTGGAGTATCCTAGCTGTTAACATTTTACTGAGCAGCTCCTCTATTTTCGGCCACCTGAAGACAAGGACGCAAGCCCATCTGTTAGCTCGTCCACCAGAACTGAGGTTCTTGAACACCACCGGCCTCGCTTCTGTGTCAGCTGGCCGCCAAAGCCGCTCCAGCCCACTTGGGACCACTATTCCCACTGGCCTTCCAAATATTACCTAACTTTCTCAGACCAGGAAGATTATCCACTGGACTGGTTCCTAAAGGCTTATAAAGTATTAAACAGGCTCAGAAGCTTAAATGTGAGTAAAGTCAGGAAAGGGGGGAGGATATTAGCTATCATTCCTTCGTCCTCTGTGGTAGCAGCCCGTGTCAGCGGCACAGGCCTCCTGCTCATCAGAAGTAGTCTTGGTCTAAAAAGAAGAAAAAGTGCTTAGAGAAGGAATCTAAGGACACACTTGTCCCGTTACTGACAGCATAATCCCACAACATCCAGTATGTAAAACCCAGAGTTCGATTATCAAACGTTCACAAACTTGCCTCAGAGCACAGGTGAATTTCCGAAAGACTCTTCTATTTTAAGGGATTATCTTTGAAGCTTCATTTTTGTGCGCATTCATGTAACACATACAAAGAAGCGTAGGGGAGAAGCAGATTGTTGTTCATCAGGACTGCCGTCTGAAAGTCTGTCTCTTGCTTCTCAATTTTGTAAGGACCAAGAAGCTGATAATTGATGTGATCCGGAACCAGCCAGGGAACACATTGCCGGAAATCTTGGAGACACCAGCAACGACGCAACAGGTAATTGGCCTTTGAGTGTAAGATAGTAAGTACCATGTATGTGAGTTGGCTTTCTTAATCTTCATGTCCAGTGTTTACTGTTACCGCAAAGACAGTGTAACTGACATGGTTTGAAAGTGAGGAAGTTTCTGTGTTACTCTGACCCGCTGAGTTCAGTCATAAATATAAACTCCTTAGAAATGGGAATGAAATATAAAATGCAGCACCAAGTGGATGCTGAGTGTAATTTTGTCCTTGACTAGGAAGATAATTCTAGGTCTTTTAAAGCCTCTGACTGTTCACCATAAACCTTATCAGACAGTGGATAAGCAGATAAGTCAGTTAAAAGATAGTTCTGGTCAATAGGATGTAGAAAAATACCTTTCATATCTTATGTATTTGCTCACTTGAAACAAGTGTCTCACACATTAAAACTGTTTCCCAAATGCTTCAGAAGTGAATGTCTTGAGTCCATCAGGCCAGAGCACCATTATCGTGCTGTAAGTAACTCAAGGTTCTTAACAATCTTGCATTAAAGTTGTTATCAACATCTTTTAAAATGCATCGTTGTTTATTTAGTTCATTCTGACTTATGTTAATTCACTGCTATTGCTTCTGTATCAAGAGTTGCCACTCTCTAAACAAAAGTTAACAAAATTATCTAATTAGGTACTTCTTAGCAGAGCTACCCATAATTTTCCTGAATCATTCTTTCTTTCCTTAAAGATTTATTTATTTGAGAGAGAGAGAGAGGAGCACAGGAGTGGGGAGAAGGGCAGAGGAAGAGGGAGAGAGAGAATCCTGAAGCAGACTCCCTGCTGAGCACAGAGCCTGATGCAGGGCTCAGTCCCATGACCCTGCAATCGTGACCTGAGTGGAAATCAAGAGTCAGATGCCCAGCTGACTGAGCCACCCAGGTGCTCCATTCCTGAATCATTTTTCATTTAATTGGATGCCAAGAAATGAATTTAAAAATTCAAAAAATATACAGAATTAAACTTCAAGTTATCTGGGGTTTGTTAATGTGTGAATATTTTTAAACAATGTGGGTGGAATATCCTACTGTCCTATTGAACATTTAATTTTTCCCCAAATGTTGCACAGTCACAAGAATGCAGACTTCCAAGATCAAGTACAGTCCTGCACCTCCTCACTGTGTAATTCTAGGCACTGAGAAGGGTTTCTCTGCCTCAGTTTCCTCAACTATAAAATGGGAATAATAACAGTGTTTAATTGACAGCAAGAACAAATGACTTAAAACATGTTAAGTGGGTAGAATGATAACTGGCACATACTAGGTGTCCGATAGCATATTAAGTGCTGCAGTTACTCTTGTTGACCACTGACCTGGTAAACTATCCCCATGTACATGATATTCATCTGTCATCTAATAATATCTGTATCCTTAGACTTTATATTATGTCAACCAGTTGTCTAATAAAATGAAATGGGAAGATCACCAGTCTCCTTTTATTATTGTTTTTTTTTTAACAACCTGCCCAAATTCATTCATTCATTTACTAATCATTTATTTGGGAACTTAGGATGCACTAAAATATTCTTACTTCCTTTGGTTCAAAGCCACTGCAGGTTTTTCAGAGTTGGTAGTTTGAGAATTATTCCTTTACTAAAATAAAGGTCTCTGCCCTCATGGCTTGCCATTCTCCATAAATATGGTGGATGTGAGAGAGTTCAGTTGGGTTCTGGATGTTCACGATGTTCTCACAGCTGTGTTTTAAGGAATAACGTAGTTTTAGGTTCCTCAACTGAACTATCCTACAGTTGAAACCCTTCCATCCAGGGAATTATAAAATGTTAGTTATCCACTATAATATGTTCATTACTAAGGTGATTTCTCATCTTAGCACTAAAGTAGCCATTGAGAATTTTGCTCAAAGTAGGCCTGCCACCATTCCATATTTCTCAAAAAGTTCAAATAATGCCATCCCAAAGACCTGTTCAAAATCTGTGAAGAACATAAGCTGATTCTGGTCTTTGAACTCTGATTTGAGGACTTCCTTTATTTAATTTTTTTTTATTTTATTTTGACATTAACTTGCTTCGTACAATTTATGAATTTGAGAGACTAGGGAACCAGAGAAAAGTCAACATCTTGATATTCCCTTTTCAGGAAACAGATCACGCCAGAGATATGGTGAGCCGTGCAATTATAGATTCCCAGGCTCCAGAAGAAATGAAGCATAGTCAGTCTATGGTTGAAGATGCACAGCTACCCCTGGAGCAGAAGAAGAGGAAAATCCAGAGGAATCTCAGGACATTGGAACAAACTGGACACGTGTCATCGAAGAATAAATACCAAGACATTCTCAATGAGATTGCCAAGGTTTTTGGAAATAGTATTCCTCCTTCTTGACTTAGCAGACATTCGCTAATCATTGGTCACATGCTAGGCATTCTCTGAGATGACATACAGACTCAGAGTTGTATTGCCATGGTCAGTATTACACATTCTCAAAGGTTTCAAAGCCATTGATGACTTTTAATAGAGAAAAAACTTCCCCAAGTCATTAGGACATTTGACACACACCAGAAATAAATGCCCAGGAAGTTTAATAGACAAATTTCATATATACTTTAAAGCAATACCTACTAAGTTTGGGGGTTTTTTAAGATTTTATTTTTTTAGTAATCTCTACACCCAAGATGGGGCTCAAACCTACAATCCCGAGATCGAGTCACATGCTCTTATTGAGTGAGCAGTCCAAGCATCCCAATACTTACTAGTTTTAAAAATGACATTTCAATGAGAGCTCTCTCTTGTTAGTTGATATATAGCCCAGTTGCTCTTAGGACCTGCCACTGAGATAGTAACTCATATCCCAGAGAATGTCCTCTGAGCAGCTGAGCCTAAATGCAATTAAGACTTCAAGGGCACTTTGCATTTTCTCAGCCTTTATTTTTACAGTTGGGAAACTTCCTGAGAAAAGGATCTCAAATTGGTGTGAGGAGGCATCACAGGAAATGGCTGAGATCTGTTTGCCAAGGATAAGGAAGTATATATTTGTGTCAAAAGCACATTTCATTCTTTTTATCCAAATATTCAAATTAAAATTGGTCTGGAGGTTAAAAGCAGTTAAGTGATCAGGACAGAAGTAAATGTTCTTACCTTGGTGGAAAATCAACTTGGCTGCTTTCTTATATGGAAAGTTAGGGTCACTTAGAGCAGTAGATTTAGTCCTCCTAGCCTAAGTGACTCAAGGGAAGTCACATTTCTTTCCATAGCTCTGGGGTGGAAAATATTTCTTTTTGGGAATAATTAGTAGAGAAATTAATGCTTTTGCCTGAAAAAAAAAAAAAGCTACCATGAAGGCATCCTCTAAAAGATTCTGTTTATTGGAGAATTGTTATTTAAAAGTATGTGTGTGTGTCTATCTGGATTCCTAAGGGAATGTGTTTTAATCTGTCCACATAAGGAAAATCATAGTAAATAAGCACCATTTTCTTAAATGAAACGTTTTCATGATTTACCAGTTAGAATTACAAATAAATCTTATGTCTGTAAGTTTAAATATGCTTAGTTCCTGTAAGTTGTAAGCAGCTTGGACAACTTAATGTTCTCTAAACTCTCTTTAAATCCAAGGAATAGTTACCAGAGTTAATTTTTTTCCAGTCAGTCTTGAGAGCGCAGTTGTTTTTGCAAACCTTGAGAAATATTTCCCAGATAAAAAGTGCATTGGGGTTTTTTGTTTTGTTTTGTTTTGTTTTTTCTTATTTCTAAAATGAATGTATTGATTACATGTAAACCTTTCCAGGTAAAGTGTTCTTCCAAGTGGAATGTCGAACATACTCTGAAGAAATTGCTGTCTCCTAGGAAAGTCTTCCTTAGGCCCCTCTTAAAACACTATTTTTCCTCATATTAATTTTATGGTTATTCTAAAAATGCCTCTGTTTTTCCATCAAGGAAAAAATAAACCTTAGCAACTCTGTTAAAGTGAAATATGGACCCTTGCCAGTCTGAAGTATAAGCAAGGAAGAGGGGACACTTTAGTGTTCAGAGATTAAGGTCATTGAGGGAAGCTACAGGTTAATGGTCACAAATAGGGACTTAATAGTCCACATTCTTCTTGTCCCACATTGGCAGTCTCATAAAGTCAGCTTCTTAAATCTCGTATCATAGCCTTGACTTGTTCTTTTAGGATATCCGAAATCAAAGAATGCATCGTAAGCTTCGGAAAGCTGAATTGGCCAAACTTCAGCAGACCCTGAAGGCACTTAATGAGAAGGCGGCATTTTATGAAGAGCAGATTAATTATTATGACACCTACATAAAGACTTGTTTAGACAACTTAAAAAGGAGGTAAGTTAAAATCCTGTATCTGTTTGTGGTGTCCCGGTTGTTTAGGGGTGTCCATTCTTCTACAATTCTGGACAGTCTGGCTTGGAAGCAAACTGCTTGTTTTATTTAATAACCAAAAACTAGAATCTCAGTTTTGTGGTTTGCCACTGTGATCTAAGAAGTCAGAAGTGCATTTCAGAACTTTTGAATTGCCCATCAGCACTGGGATTCAAGTGGCTCCGTCTGTTGTATTTCAAGGAAGTAACTTTAACACCTGGGGAAGCCCTCTCCTCTCTCCTTTTGTCTGTTTTAGTCAAAGGTGTCTTTGAACACTATGATGAAAATTAAAGCTACTTTTGGTTTTTGAATTTTAAAATAGACAATATTAATGTTAGATAACTCCAGGTATTTGCCAACAGTGGAATGCAACCTAATGATTTAAAATTGCTTAGTGGGACCCCTGGGTGGCTCAGTCGGTTAAGCATCTGACTTGGTTTTGGCTCAGGTCATGATCTCAGGGTTGTGAGGTAGAGCCCTCTTTGGGCTCTGTGCTCAGGTGGGAGTCTGCTTGAGATTCTCTCTTCTCTGCCCCTCCACTAACCACCCCCTGCACTTGTACGTGCTCTCTCTTTCTCTCTCTCAAATAAATTTTAAAAAGCTTTAAAATTGCTTAGTGGTTTTAAAAAATATATTATTGACATAAAAGACAAAACTTGGCAGTTTCCTATTACCCATTAGCATACATATTACAGATTTTTTTATACAAAATGTAGCGACTTTTAATGAGTATTCTTTGCTCATAGACCTAGACTAAGGTCAATACTAATCAAATTTTAATTACCCATTTGAATATGTAATGCAATATTTTCACGTAATCCATGTAATCAAATTGGCAGTAGGAAATGGTGCTGTACGGAAAAATCAATTGCATTAATCATAGAAGATTTGATGAAGGGAGATAAGCAAATTAAACCCCACCTATTTGGGCCCCACTAGCTCCAAATTTTAATTCATTTGCTTTCAGCCTGTAAATTACTTTTACTCTGTTCCTGGGAAGAAGAAGTTGATCAAGCTAATAATACCCACTAGAAATAAGGTTGTTAGGGTGTTTTGTTTTGCTTTTTTTACATATTTATTGCAACTACTTGAAGGCATTTTAGAAGGTCTGCAGTTAGGTGAGCTGGATTTGCATTCTAATTTCCTCTTGTGATCTGTGACCCAGCCCAGTGATCTTCTCTAGAACTTCAATTTTCTCATCTTTAAGGTGGCAGGAGGAGTACCAGCCTCACAAGCATTGTTATGAGAGCTAAATGAAACAATAAGAAAAGAATTTGTTTATTTCAAAGCACGATGGAAATGTCAATTTTGCAAATGTGAGGCAATACTCATAAAGTACTTAGAACATTGCTGGCCACGTAGCATTTATTAAATAAACTAAAGAAGTCTTAGTAATACCTTTACTTAGGAGTATGCAGTTCAGATTAATGAACCAAAGCTGCTTGCAGAATGACTTAATATAGCCAAATATATTTCGAAATGATTGAGAAAATAGAGGCCAAGTTTTATGAAGAATGTTAGCCTTTCAAACTTTAGTCACTTTGAAAATACCTTTCTCTTCTATTTCAGTAGTGAGGTTTTATGGGCTAGGGAAAATTGTCATCTACTATTACAAAATAAAAAGTTTCATATTCAGGGCCCTTGGGCCCAATGTGAGCAGTGGTGGGTACCCCGGTGTGGTTATTGCACCCCCAGAAACCTCTGACTTTGCCATCATGACAACAGACAGTTTGTTCTTATTTTGTCAGAAATTCTCGAAGATCAATTAAACTAGATGGAAAAGGAGAACCCAAAGGGGCGAAGAGATCTAAGCCAGTGAGGTACACGGCAGCGAAGCTGCATGAGAAAGGTGTCCTCCTGGGGATAGACGACCTTCAGACAAACCAGTGAGTGTGACCCGGAATCTACACAGAACACAAGCGCCCTCTAATCACTCCCATAAAATCTGACTCTGTTCTCTCTGGTTTCCTGTGGCCTTTGAAGAGCGCATCATTTGGTCTGTCAAGGCTTACCCCCGTTTACAGATGACTGGGGGAAATATGGGTGTTGTAGTCTCTGGTCTTCCCATCAGACCCTGAGCATCTGGTGCTGTGGATTGTAGGAAGTGTCCAGGAGTTCACTGTGTTTCCCATAGCTGGTCCAATGCGTTTGGATTTGCCAGCCTCCCCTTTCCCACCAAAAGAACTGAGTCCTATCAGTGAGGATGAAAAGCTGTCTTTCGGTCTAGAATGATAAGAGTTATTTACAAGTGCAGAACAGTACCTTTCTCATTTCAAAGCCACAGGCTGTGTGCCAACACCTGGGTCAGAGCCATTTGCGGTGTGCTGTTGGGGTGTGTATTTGACCTAGAAGGGAAAGTGGAAACCTTCCTCTGCAGCCACATACCACGTGCCAGTGGGTTCTCTGTGTTAAAGGGACCATGAATCTTGTGCCCCATCACTGTTGCGGGGAGCCAGACTCCCTTTCGGACTCCTGCCCTTTCTCCAGACCTGGCTTCTATTCCATTTATCCCAGCAAAACTTCTCTCGAGTATACTCACCCAGAGAACATGCTTCCTCATCTATTTATGTTCTTTAAGAACAAGGACCATATTTTAATAGCATTTCTTTTGTAATAAGGGACCTACTTCAGTGCTCTCCGCTACAGTCCCAACAAGAGCCATCAAACTTAGTTTAAGAGAGCAGAGTAGGGAAGGGGGATGATGGGAGGTTTGGGGGACTTCCTTAGGATTTTCCCAGTGGACCTTGTACTATCATGGTAACTAAGGATTCCATTAACTTGTGTCAGCTTTACACATAAATTTGCAGTTCTGCATGTGTGAGTGTCCCTTTCTTCACTAGGTTTAAAAATGTTACATTTGATATCGTATCTACTGAAGATGTGGGCATCTTTGATGTCAGATCAAAATTCCTTGGGGTCGAGATGGAAAAGGTACAGCTCAATATTCAGGTAAGCTGGGATTTCTGCAAAGTGGGGGGTGAGTTTCATAATGTGGGTCATTTGTGCTTTCCCGGGCTTATACCCTTTGTAACAGTGAGGTTGAGCAGAAGATCCCTGCAAGCCTTATTTGCCAGTATTAGCTTTTTAAACTTTGATGATTTTTTAAAAGCTCCGATTTTTCAAAATATTGGAACCTAAAATGCTTTTAGATGGCAAATCATAGTGGTCAGTTTCTAAGGCATGTTTCTATTTTTTGAAGCTTAGAGGGTAAACATAGTATAAAAGTGTTGAGAGCTATTAATGCTGGTAAGTTCTCTTTTATTAGGAACTTGGATTTCTTTCTAAGACTACATATGCCCAGTATTGGAACTTTCCTGACCTAATTTCTCCTTTCTCCTTCTTAGAATCATTTTTACATTAGTGTATTACATCAAGTACATGCTTATGGGGCACCTGGGTAGCTCAGTCTGTTGAGCGTCCACCTCTTGGTTTTTGGCTCAGGTCCTAACCTTGTGGTGGGTTGTGGGATAGAGCTCTGCGCTCAGCCCTGAGGTTGCTTCAGATTCTGTCTCCTTCTCTGTCCTGCTTGTGTGCTCTCTCTCTCCCTTTGAAATTAATCTTAAATAAATAATATCTTAAATAAATATCATAAAATCTTTTTAAAAAATTCTCTCCCCCTTCCCCCACTCACACGTGCACGCTTTCTCTCTCCTTCTCTTTTTCTTTCCCTGAAATAAATATGTCTTTTTAAAAATATCTGTTAAATGCTTAGGATGATAAGAATGAAAGACATTGTGCAAAATAGTTATCTGTAAGTAGACACATGGTGTCTGCAGTCTGAATTATTGCCTTTTTCTCAGAAGAACCACATCTAAGCTAAATATACTTGGACAGAAACTGAGACATCCAATTTCCGTGTCCAAAAACCACAACAGCAACAGAAAATAAAAGGAGTGTGCAACTAAATGTTTATCTCCTCCCAACGTCCTCTTAATCCTTTGTGTAGGATTGGTTAAAAGAAGTATTTGAGGGGCCCCTGTGGCTCAATCAGTTAAGCGTCTACCTTGGGCTCAGGTCATGATCCTAGGACTGAGCCCTGCATTGGGCTCCTTGCTCAGCAGGGGCGTCTGCTTCTCCCTCTCTTCCCCCACTTGTGCTCTCTCTTGCTGTCTCTGTCTTGCTCTCTCAAATAAGTAAATAAAATCTTAAAAAAGAAGGAGAAGAAGTATTTGAGTTTTTCTTTTTCACATAAGAGGTTTTAAATGGATATAACACCTAATATCCTGGGTCCCAAATTAATGGTAAAATGGTTCCCAGGTATTCTGTGTGTATCTACACAAACCATCTTGATGAGCCACTGCAGGTGACAAGTTCTAGCCTCACTGCCTGCCGAGCCAGTGGCCAGGAGTCCTGAAATGACTCCCCCCTCCTAGGAGCAGATGCCAATCCCTTCTTTTCTGTCTAGCATTTCTTATAGCTTAAAAAAAAAAATAGAACTAAGTATGATAAGGCCATTGAGATAATGGAGTAAATTAGAGTCTAAAGAGAAAATGAAAGATAATGTGTAATTATGAAAAGTATACATAAGTAAACAGTATTGTTTTCTACTGTATTTTAAATGTCACTAAATGTATCCATCTAACAATTTAACTGAAAAGCTTGAGTCACCCTAGACACCACTTAGATAAATATGGAAAGAGAAAAGAATGTGCTCCAAAGTGAATTGTCTTTTGGTTAGTCATTCTTCTCTAGGCAAAGACCTATCATGTGTTTGTCAAGAAGGAAATGACCCAAGGCCAACCAACATCAACTGGACAGATGAATTCCAAGTGACCAGGAGACACTTGTTCAGAGAGGCCTCAGGAATTCCATGGATTTCCTTTGAACAGTGGTGCAAATTCCAAGCTTTACTTGCTCCTTTGTTAAGGATTCAGTGTGCAGTAGGATTAGCTGTTCACACCATTCATCTATACACATAATTGATTATGAAATGTTATTCCTTAGTTGCATACAGGTGGCTAATATGCCCCAGATTTTTAGAGTTATTAACATATCATCAGGGCTAGCTACATAATTTGTAGGGCTTGATGCAAAATGAAAATGGATACCCCCTTATTCAGAATTATTGAGAATTTCCAATTAGTAAGAATTTCACTGAGTTTGAAACTAAAGTATTAAATATTAAAATATTAATATTAAAATTATTAAATATAATAAAGTACTAAGTGAAACTTAGTATTAAACTAAGTGCAGAGTCCTACTGATCATGGGACCCTGCACAGAGTAAATGTCCCAGCAGTCAGTCCTGCATCTAATAGCTAATAAAGTCAGACTTCTGTTTATACATAAAGCCTTCAGACAATTACATTATCACATGAATACCAAAGAGGAAATGATGGCCAGGTCTTTAGTGCAAGACATGGACTGGCAACAGGACAGAAATTTATAAGAGAATTAAGGGAGATCGATTCTAATGTTGTTTCTAGGTCTTCTTCTCCCTTCAGTTCCTAAAGATTATATCCTAATTAAATCCTGTAGGTATTGGTAGTATACCTAACAGGAGGGTGTGACTTAAGTGAAGACGTTCTCCTTGCATACATAATTGCCAGTGTTCATCAAGGGCTCCAAGGTTAACTAACTGTCTTCCTTTCCCAGATAAAGAACTGAGGTTCAGAGAGCTCATTATACAAGAGGCAGCTGGAGTCCAAGTTCTTCATCACTCGATTCCTTTGCCCCTCTCACAAGATTCCAGTCAGTCCCGACAAGGCATGGGTGGCTTACAAAGAGCTTGTGGACTTTGATCTATGTCCAGCAGCAGCCCTGTGAAGTTGGCAGTGTGCCCCCGATTTACACACAAAAAGCACAGAACTTCAGAGAGGTTGTGTGATGTTGCAAGGTCATAAAATAGCAAATGGTGGGATTAAGTCTCAAATCAGATCTTCTATTCACAAGTTCAGTCATTTTCTTTGCTCTCCACCTTGGTGGTCCATCTGATTCCCCTGCAGACACCCGCAGGTGCCTCTCACCTTGAGTACAGTTGGAGGTAATTGAAGAGGTGAGGAGACAGCTGGGAAGAGCCAAAGTTCTCTCAAAGGTGATCCCAACTTCTGCAGATAGACTTGCTTAATGTAGTTAAAGGCATTATCATTAAGAACCAAGAAGTTTCCAGAGCTAGGAACAAGAAAGTGATCTGGGTATTAGGCTATGGCAGCTCAAGAATGATATCTTCTTTTTTTTTTTTTTTTTTTTTAAAAATTATTTTTTTTTTTGGAAAAAAACCCCCTTCCTTGGGGTTTTTGAAAATTTTCTTCTTTTTTTNGAATGATATCTTCTATTTGGAAAAGACACCCTGTCCTGTGGTATTATGAAATATTGCTGCTTATCTCATGTGTATGACTGGTGTGACCCAGTTACTGATTTTAGCAGGAGTTGATTTCCTTTGCTTTTATGGTAGCAGTGCAACACAGAATGACAGACCTGACTTGAGAGTAAGGACTTGTTCTCAATATAGGAACAGAAGTAGTCTAGATCAGGAAGGACTTGCTTTATACAGGGGTCTCCAAATTTCTATCATACAACTTCAGTACACAACATGATCATTTATCCTCATTTGTAATACTTATTTGTAAAGTCTACATAGTACTATATACTATTGTACTCCAAATATACTTTATAAAATATATACACAAAATGTAAATGTTTAAAAAAATGAGAAAAAATAAGAATGAAAAGGAGTTCTCATATTCTTTTTGCTCCCAAGGAATCCCCTTGCTTGCTCCACTTTAGAAAACACCACTGTTCTAAAGGATATAACCCATCTTGCTTGAATATTTGTATTTTGAGTTTTTCAATTAAAAAGTATAATTACATATCTGGTATTAACTTGATGGTTTTCTCTTATACAGTGCTTATCAATTCTAAAAACCTATCTTCTTTCATTTAGGTAAGTGATTCTCAAAGTATGGCAGTCAGACCAACAACGCCATCATCACATGGGGACTTGTTAAAATGCATATTCTTGGGCCTCACCCCAGAGCTACAAAGTCAAAACTTCCGGTGGGTGGGGCCCAACAGTCTGTGTTGTAACTACCATGTGTTTTTAACTGAATGATTTTGATGCACACTCCATAGTTAGGTCAACTGAGTCTTATTTTTGTCCACAGATTCTTCTAGAATGTTTTTTAAATGTGCAAAATGTCAAATTTGAGATTTAATGATGATCTTCATAATTTCAGGATTTACTTCAGATGCAGTATGAAGGAGTAGCTGTAATGAAAATGTTTGATAAGGTTAAAGTGAATGTGAACCTTCTCATATACCTGCTGAACAAGAAATTCTATGGAAAGTGAAGTGCCTACAGAAATTTCATGGAATCTGTATCATCTGGATTAAGAAATGAATCTGTTTAATATTTTTATTGTTAAACATGATTGAAATCACTGCTTATAAATGTGTGATTTTTTTTAAAAAAAAACAAAAAAGACCAAAACTATTCTGAAGAATGTACCCATGTGCCTTTTTGATAATTTGATACTATGGTAGAATAATCGAAAAAGATGAATTAATGCAAACACTTCCACATTATACTGTGGTCTAGGTACTCTGATTTAAAACTTGGACATTCCGTGATTTGTTTTAAAGTAGGGAGAAAATAAGTTTAGTTGACTAGAGACAAATCTGTAAACCTATTTTCCTATGAAAAAAATTTTAAATGTCCCATTTGAATAATGTAATTCTTCATAGATTTTTTTTTTTTTGGTCTATGGAGAAATGGAAACCTAATTATTTGTAATGAATTATTTACACAGATACTTAGTCTAAGACCTACCTTCTGGGAGTTACCAATTTTAAAGAAGTTTTGTGCAATTCAAAATGAAGTTTTTATAAGTAATTGAAAGTGATAATACTATAACACTTTCTGTATAAAAGTATATATTTTATGTGATTTATTCCTACTAAATGAAGTGCACTACTGCCTCATAATAAAGACTCTTGTTCCCAGAGCCTTTAAGTGACTAAGGAACACCATGGTAGCGATCCTAAGCCCCCACCTCCACCCCTCAGTTTATTCGAATACTTAAATTGGGCCTCTCAATTTTTTGTAATGCAATAAAATCAGTATCTAGATGGTTTTTAAATGTATTCTTTGAAAATTGTTTTATGTAAAATAAATGTTACAGAATTACATAAATTTGGCTTTTTAGTGGTCTTCAGCTAAATCTATTGAGTGGGTAGAAGGTTCTCGGTGGGGCTTATCAGGAAAAGAAACAACACGCCTATAGCTGTACTTGGTAAGGCGCAGAGTAAACTGCTGTGACCAAGGTATCCAAAACCCTGTGGCTGGAACGAGAGAGTTTGTTATTGTCCAGTTCAGCAGTTCACAGGTAAGTAAGCAGGCCCACAAGCTTATCTAGGGCCCAAGCTGGCTGTTTAGCTCTGTCCTATCACTGATTCCCAGCCACAGAAGAGGGAAAGAAGTCCAAGGCCTGCGCGTGTCACTTCTGCTTACATCCGATTGGCCAAAACTTAGTCGTGCTACCGCATGAGCTTCAACAGAGGCTGGGAAATAAGGTCCGCAACTGAGCAGCCACGTACCCCCTGAAAAGCTGGGGTAAGAGGAGGGTGCTATTACTGAAAGCGTGGTGGCTGGAGACAGGTTAGCCATCTCCATGACCATAGTAATCCAGACTCTCAGGCTGGAACTCCCTGTTCTGTTCATGCATTCAACAGGCCTTATTTTCCACAGGGATTACAAAACATTGAGAAAGTGTAATTTATGTACATTTGACACAAATAAACTTTAAATATGAAGCCAACAGAACTTGGAAAGTTCAACTTTTTAAAAGTAGAATCTGCCCCTTTAGTGACCATTTCCAGCCCTACATATTTTTAAGAGAGAAAATGCTCTTTGTCAAAACAATGGTCAAAACAGTGCTCAGTGTCTTAACAGTTAGTACATGGTGGGGGGGGGTTGTTAATGGGTTAACCATTAACCTTAATGCAGACCTTAGTACCTAAAAGGAATCAAATAAACATACGGTTGCATAGGTGTTATTTTGTGAATGACTAGTCCTCCCCTGCAGCTACATTACTTGAGAAACAGGAGCCAGGAACAGTGGGAGGTAGGTTAGACTTCCTCCCTTGCGCTCCAGGAAAGATCATTAATGGAGATGTGTCAGAGGAGCCCAAATTAAGGAAAAATTGCTGGGAGGCAAAAGCTAACCTTTCGTAGTATGTCTGAAGGGAATTCGTCTTATTGCAACACTGAACGTTATGCTTGAGTGTTATCTGGATTACACTTTCGTGTTTGTATCCTGCCAGTACCCTCGAGGAAAGGGGTAAATGTCTTCTCTCCGTTGGCCCACAGCAGAAGGCTGTTGTCGAAGATACTACCAATGGCTACTTGAGACCGTTAAGGCACATGAATGAATGAATGAGTAACCCAGAGAAGGAGAACTGGGATGAAGAAAAGTGTGAACAGGAAGAAGCCAATGGAGGTATGGATGTAGGGATGGTTGCAGCCAAGGCCCATGCCCCTCCCACAAGGACTAAACCCCAAGCCAGGGACAGTTGTACCTTATAATCCTGAGCCACTCAAGACTCCTAACCATTGTAGGAGAGGAAAAATAATTTTCCCTCCCTCCTGTTGTGTTTGTGGCTGAGACCCCCTGTAATTAAAAAAAAAAAATCCAAAACAAATACAAGTTTAAAATGCATGCCTCATGTATACATGGGAAATACCCAAGAAAACTGAGAAAAATTCGTGGAAATAACCCAACCCCTCACCTTACTATCTTCAGCTAAAGACCAAACAAGGATGTTTTGCGGTGGTGGCCAGGGAGGGAGGGTTAGGGTCGGTGTTGCACTTCAGGGGAAGGTGAGAAGAGGAGAAGTTTGGTGAGAGTGACCTTGCCTGGAAGATAAGCCAGGTGAGTTAGTGATGTCCAGCAGTAACTCTCTTCCTGGTACGCCTCCCTTTCTAATGTACATTTTCTTTATAAATGTAAATTGCCATTACAAAGAAGGACAACTTTTATTTTCAGAGCTTCTCTTGTGTTAGCAGTTTCACAAAATAATCACTTCAAAATAAACCCAATGCCAAAGAGGCCTATTTTGGAGTGGAACATTCAGCTACCCTTCACCAGCCTCCTCCCCAGAGCTCACGACTTTCCCTTCTCTGTGAGAAGAAGAAAATTTTTTTTTTGCTTTTGAAACACTTAGCAATTGAAATTCTAACTTGATTAAGTCTAAAGCTGGTTCCTTGATTTTGAGGTATGTCCAGCCATGTTTCCAATATTACAAAAATGGTCTTCGGTTGGAAGGTTGAGAATCTGTGCTCCTGTGACCTCCAGGTTCTGGCACCTAGACAGGAAAAAGGCAAAAAGGACTTAAGCTGCATTCTAGCTACTCTTAAAGGATGTGTTCTAGTAATCTCCAGTAGAGAGAAAACCTGAGCCTATTTTAATATTCTGGAAGTTTGTGGTGAAATAGAGACCAATGCAATATGACTGTTGTCTGACAAGTCACTGAAAGACCAGAACCGTAACGTGTGTGTTAGTGTGTGTGGGTGGTGGGGCCCTACTTAGAGGTGCTATTCATGATGTAATTTTTAAGACTTTGGCTGTGGTTAAGCAGGGATTTGTGGTACTCCTCAAACATTCCAAGAGGTGAACCACGGAACTCTGAATGTTGATAGTTGACTGTATTTTAAGAAACTCTGGAGAGCATTGGATCCTACACAGCTGATCAGCTTTTGAAAACCTGTTGCCTCTGTTACTGAAACCAGCATTTGGTTAACAGGTTAAAATAGAGCCCCCAAAACTCATCCTCTAAGCTCCAGAGGGCAGAGACTGTTGCAGCCACGGCTATAAGTCCAGAGCCTGGGAGTGCCTTGTAAATGGTACAGAGGTGGAGGCTAAAAGGCTGCTTCCATGGCGGGTTGAGAAGGAGACAGACCCCATTCCCCCCACCACCACCCCTGTCCCTCAGAAGTCAAAGTCTTGCTTCAGGCTGGCCCTCGTCTGAATGCAGCAGTGACTGATTGATTATCTCATTCTCATAGGGCAGACGCTCTCAACTCAGTCTCCAAATAAAATAGCTCATACAGATGCCTCCTTGGTAAAACATGATTTCTGGATGTGTCTGTGAGTGTGTTTCCAGAAGAGATTAATGTTTGAACTCGTGGACTGAGTAAAGATCCCTTCAACTTTGGAGGCAGGCATCATCTAATTTGTTAGGAGCTCAAATACAAAAGGGCCCAAGAAGGCAAATTCTCTCCCCCTCCCTCTTCCCCTCCCCTTGAGCCAAGACTTGGCACCTTTAGCTTCCAAACAGAAATTACTAAGTTCTTGGAATATATTGTTGTCTTTGGAGTCTTTGAACACCACACTGGGTGTAGAGATTACTTTTTAAAAACTAAAAGTCTTTGGGGGTGCCTGGGTGGCTCAATCAGTTGGGCATCTGCCTTTGGCTCAAGTCATGAACCTGGGATCCTAGGACAGAGCCCTGGGTTGGGCTCCCTGCTCAGAAGAGAGACTACTTCTCCCTCTGCCTTTGCCCCTTCCCCCCCCCCGCCCCCCGCCAA
>LNAC01000217.1:2301098-2334512 GCA_002007465.1 Ailurus styani
CCGCGGGCCGACGCGAGCGTCCTCCTCCTGTCCCCGGGCAGCGAGCGCTCCGCCGACCCGCACCGAGTGCGCCGCGGCGGGCGGCTGGACCCCGCGGCCGGAGGGAGAGCGCGCGCGCTGCGAGCCGCTCGGAGGCGGGGCAGTCCACGCGAGCCGCGCCGAGCCTCGGGACAATGGGGCCGCGGCGGCTGCTGCTCGTCGCCGCGGGACTCAGTCTGTGCGGCCCCCTGCTGTCGGCCCGCGTCCGAGGCCGCAAGCCCGGTGAGAGCTGCCCCGGTGTTCCCTCCCGGCCCCGCAGCCGGGACCCCCGCGGGATTGGGGACCGAAGGGGTCCAGGCTGCGTCTTCTCCTGGACGGGGGGTGGGGGTGCCCCTGGCCGCGCCCTCCGACTCAGGGTCCTCCGGAAGGCAAGCAGGTATTTGAGCTGGTTTCCAGAGTCTCACCCAGTCAAATCCAGGCGGGGATTATGACCCCTGTTCGTTTGGATTTGCTTTCGAAAGGTGCAGCCTTCCTGAGACGTGGTGATGGATAGGGAGGAGGAGGAAGAGGTCAGATTTTCCTGGGGAAGCCTGAGGCGCCTGCCCGGTCGTTGCTCTGTTGCACTGTGTGACCTGTTTGTCCCAGGACCACTCCAAAAAGGAGTCTCGCGTTGCTCCACCCGTCAGCGTTCTGGCCCTTTCAGTATCAAGTGGAGCGGGGCTCCCGTTGAAGTTTTGTTATGCTGGAAAACTGTTTTTCTTGCACATTTTACAGGGGTGCAGAGAAAAGCTCAGTACCGTGGACGTTTAGTAGAAAATCAGTACCGGCAGCCTGACACGAGCCTTGCGTACGGGACGTGCTCATGGTGCAGATTATAGGGTGATAACAGGGTCGCCAAAGGGAGGCCGCGGTGATGGTCGTGGTGGCCGGGAGGTTTGGTTATCTAGAACCCAGTCTTCCAAGTTGAGCTGAGAAGAGATATTCCCTCCCCAGAGGCCGGCTCCCTTAGACACTGGGATTTCAGTATTTCTGTTTCTGGCGTGCCGCAGGGAAGAGGTTGCTCACTTAGAATACAGTTCCCATCCAGTGTATTTTTAAGTATCTGGCTACTTGAGCAAATAAATGTATTTTCCAAACTGGCCCCCCATAAAAGCAGGACAGAGAAGTTGGTTTTAACTGGTAAAGACACTAGTTAGAAACTGAGGGGGGAAAAGTTTCAATTTCTTTATAGTGATAGTGCTTTATAAGCTTTTAGCACTTTTTTTTTTTTAATTCACGTAGAAACAGATTCTAGCTGGTTTTCTTATTAGGGACAGAGTGTGTCCTTTACATTGTTTTCATACTGGAACTAGTGTAGATGCATGAAGAATAAGAGATGACAAAGAGTGTTTTCTCTGCTCTCCATGTTTTCTCAGGGTGAGCTTGTCGGTGGTGTGTTTGGAAAAACTCCAAGCTCCAGATAGGGGCCCAGTTTTGCAGCAGCTCCTGGGGCTGCTGTGGATAACATTTGCATTGTCTCCTGGGGCGTTTGAGGAAACATGGAGAGCTCCTGGAAACTATACCGTGTCATAAGTGCTGTGTTAAGTGACTTTGTGCTTTTATTTTGGACCAAGCTCTTGAGAATACAAATTGTTGTTTGAGATTTGGATGGTGGGGTTGGGAATAAGTTTATACCAGTGCTGATGCCCTGTAGTCACCCTTCCTTGCAGCGGCGCCCCCGGAAGATTCTCAGTGCAGGTTTGGGAGTGAAGTTAAAGCTGCTGTTTGTGCTCTGCTTTCGTCCTGGTGAAAGGAGAAGGTGTATGCTAAGCTGGACAAGCTAGTGTAGGCAGATAACTGAACAAACATTGGCTAATTTATCTACACTGGATTCTGGAACCACTTTGGGAAAGAAAGAAGAAAGGAGGATGAGAAAAGAGAAAGAGCCGGTGCTGAGTGTCCTCTTCTGTGTCAAACCCTGGGCCTGGAGGCATTTGCACCTCAGATTTTCTGATTTTACCCTCTCAGAAGACACTGTTAAGGCATGTGTTTATCCCTCATTGGCATCGTGAAACTAAGGCTCAGAGACAGTATACCAAATTTCCAAATGGAGGAGGGGGCCCTGTGTGCAGGAAGTAAGTCGGCCCTTGTCTTCAGAGTTTAAATCACTAATCTGCTAAAACTAGGTCTGCTTTTTCTTTATCACCGTTCACAGGCAGTTCTAAAGAGTGTCTGTCATAACCAGCTGTCTGTGACGGGAGGAACTGTGAGACCCCAGGCATGGGAAGACCCTCCAGGCTGGCCTGCCCACCAGTTTGAGCTTTCCTGAAGCTCTTGCGACTTTTTTGTTCCCACTCATTTTGGCATTTGCTGCACCGTCACTATGTGGGTATCTCATCTCCCCAGCCAAGATTGTAAACTTCCATTTATTCTCGTAAGTCTAGAACCAGTGTCCACTCAGCAAATGGCTGTTGAGAAATTCTTAAGTTCCTTACCCAGTTTACTTTCCTTTGTCCAGAGAGTGTAAATGAGATGACTCGCCTTCATCAAAGAGGGCCAGCATCCAAGAGGTGACGTTTATAAATTTTTTAAGGATCTGGAGGATGAAAGGGTTCAAGAATTGCTGATGGTGACTCTGGCAGAGGGGATTGGGTGGGAGGTGCCCCGTGCTACCCAGCTGCCCACAAGCTCAAGCCCCTTCCCTTAGCATAGAGTGAGGTGCCCCTCCCCTTACAGGATGGGTCCCAAGCCTCTACCCAGCCTCCTCTGTTACATAACTCGTTAGATTACCTGTACTCCTACGCTCCAGTTCTCCTCCAAGGAGCTCTCCTTTCTGTGACATCGTTCCCCCGCTGTTGCCACTGGCCAAAATGCCCCCCATGACACTCCACATGTTCACATTTAATTAAAAACATCCACTCTATATCAAGCACCTTCTACAGCAGCATCCTGCTTAGGTACCTTACATATACGATCTTGTTTATTCCTCACGACAATCCTTTGAGTAGATGTCATCCCCATTTTACAGGTAGGTAAATAGGCCCAAAATGGTTAAGTCACAAATCTAGCAAGGAGTAGAACTAGTGTTTGACCACAGGCCTGTCTTTCCTAAGTGCAGGCTTTCTCTGTCCACCCCTATAGAGAGGAAGCCATCCAGATGCCCAGCTGTAGAGAAAAGAAACTCTCCTCTGCTCCCCAGGTCCCCTAGAGGGCAAAGTCTGCACCCCATTGGTCTGTAGCCCAGACCTAGGAGGTGTTTAGTGAACATTTATGCTTGGGTCGTGGTCTCCTGTCATTTACTTTTGCAAAGCCATGATAAGGCAGGCTATAAATGGATCCCTACTCATGAATATGCTAATTAATTGGCTGTTACCGAGAGACTGTGGTCCTAAGCCTAAACAAAAGACACAAAACAGGACAATGATTCTGCCCTAAGCAGACCAGAAACCTCTATAAAGCCCAAAAGCCAAATTTCTTAGGAAATAGCAAGAAGTAAATTTCTACTCTAATATCTATCTAAATTAATTTCTTCCATCTCTCTCTCCCTCCCTTATTCATTTTTTTTTCATTCCCTAGTGCCTTTGACTTTTATAGGACACATGGAGATAGTACGCCCCCCCCCCAAGTTAGTCCACTCCTCCTTTTTATAAGTGAATGTTTTTGAGGCATGGGGGCCCTTTCTCAAGAATATTCTCATGTCCTCTCTGCTGGATGCCTTTCCACCCCTCTCTCCATCTTTCTAATTCAGCATCTCTGGGCCCTTCATGTCTAAATGGTTCTGTGTGCTATGAACCCTAACTTGCACTTTCTCAGCAGTTCTGCATTTGCTCCTTTTCCAAAATGCTTCTGGCCAGTCTTTGTCCCTGTGCCCTTTCTACCCCTTCCTCTCCCTCAGCCAGTTCATCTTTGTCCTTGTCACCGTCACACACTGGAAGTCAGCTGAGCCTTGAGGTGGATGGAGTTCCACAGGAACAATGGTGTCCCCACGACCCTGGGATTCTAATCTTCCCCCGCTTCTTCCGTTTAGACACACATCTCTCTTTTCCCTCAAAACTCCTTTCTTTCCTGTATTTTTAAATTGAGGTAAAATTTACATAGTATTAAATTAACCATCTTAAAGTAAACATCTTAAAGTATACCATCTTTAGTGGTACTGGTACATTTATAATGTTGTACGATCACCACCTCTGTCTAGTTCCAAAATATTTTCATCACCCCAAAACAAGCCCAGTACCCCTTAAGCACTTAATCTCCATTCTCCCTCCTCCCAGTCTCTGGCAACCGCAGATTTGCTTCCCCCCCACCCCCATGAGAGTTTATGTCTTCTCTGCACCTCATATAAATGGCAGTATACAGTATGTGGACTTTTGGGTCTGGAGGACTCCCCTTTCACTAGTCTTCATGAGTATACCGGTGCCTCCTTTGCTATGAATACTTAGAAAAACACCCTGGAAGGGTCATTAGGAACCACAGCCTTGGTTTATTTTTTACTCTGATGCTGGTATTGGGGGCTCCACGGTTTCAATATTGAGAGTTTTCTGTTTATTTCTCTCTTTTGAAGTTTCTTTCATTCTGCCTTTTGCCCTCTCTTGTTTATGCCTGGAACTGTCAGAGCAAATAGCGCTCTCTGTAGGCTGAGATTTTTTTTTTTTCTGGATATGAGCTTCCACTTGGTTGAAATACTCTCTCCCACACTGACCTTGTGATGGTACTTGCAGAAACGCACTGAAGTTGCAGCCTCCTTCTCCTCCATCCCAAGGCATCCGATGAAGTTTTATCACATAAAAGGCCATTACGTCCTTTATGCATTCTTTATTTAGGTTCAAAAGAATCTGCCCTTTGTGATAACAGGAGTAACCTGAAATTTGCCCGTGCAAACAAATTTATTTAAGAAAGGACATTCTATCATCTGTATTACAAGTCCATCATGAATTAGAAGTCAGGTATTCTAGTATTGTAGAATAGTGTTTTCCAGTATTTTCTTTTTTTGCTAGCCAACAGAAAAAACTGTAAGAAATATACATTGTGACACAGTAGTTGTATGTGTCTGCAGTAAATATTCATGGGCAATTGTGTATAAGTAGATTTGAAACAAGTCTTCTACCAAACTGTACTCACCTTTGCCACATACTATGTATTCCAATATTTTCTACACTATTCCATTTTTTTAAATGCTTGTTAAACCCTGTAAACTGATGTCATAACCATTATGAAGTCTCCTTCATCATTTAGCAGTGGCTTTGATGGCTGAGTGGTTAAGGCGTCAGACTTGAAATCCAACAGGGTCTCACTGTGGAGGTTCAAATCCTTCATCATTTAAAACCTAGTGTAGCAGGCACAGTGAATTGTCCCATGGTTAGTGGAATTGACAGCCTTACGAGCTTTACGAGAAGAGTTTGCTTTCCAGGAAGTGCTGTTTATGATAGCTTCTATCACAATCTAGAAACTGCTTTATTTGAGTTCAGGTTTACAAACCGCAGTGGGACTTGGGCGGGGTTAGGAACAGAGACAGCTTGGTACCGAGAGGAATTGTTGGTTATTAACATCCTTTATGGTGAATTAGTTTTCATTTTAGCTTGTTGTTTTAGATAGCAACATAGAGCTCAGGGCCTGTAACTTTTGGTGCAAAACAGGCCTGGAAGAATGGGAAAAGCCAGTGAATCAGAATGGTTCCCAGAGAGGCTTGCTACTGCCCTAACCCCACATGTCAGGCCCAGGATCATGACCTGAGCCACCAAGGTGCCCCAAACCTCAGGTCTTTTATTTTATTTTATTTATTTTTTAAAGATTTTATTTATTTATTTGACACAGAGAGAGAGATTACAAGTAGGCAGAGAGGCAGGCAGAGAGAGAGGAGAGAGGAGGAAGCAGGCTCTCCGCCGAGCAGAGAGCCCGATGAGGGCCTCGATCCCAGGAAGCTGAGATCATGACCTGAGCCGAAAGCAGAGGCTTTAACCCCCTGAGCCACCCAGGTGCCCATCCTCAGGTCTTTTAAAGAGACAGGGTGATGTGGTGTGGTTCGATGGGTATGAGCTTTGGAGCCAGGAAGATCAAGGTTCAAATCCTGCCCCCTCCGCTTACTAATTCTGTGTTTTTGGATTATTTATTTAGCCTATCTGTGCCTCTGCATGTTGCCCATAAAACGAGAAATATAATGCTTATCTTGTAGAAATGTTAGAGTTACATGAGGTGTAAGGTATGAAGTACATAGTACACAGTGGGTGTTCAACAAATGTTAAGTGTTTTTCATAACAATTCTCCAAATTCCAGAAAAGCCTTTGAGGAGTTGGTATCACATGAAATTATTGACTGTAAAACTATGTTCCTGGGGCACCTGGGTGGCTCAGTCAGTTAAGCATCAGCTCTTGATTTCAGCTCAGGTCATGATCTCAGGGTCCAGAGATCAAGCCTTGCATCTGGCTCTACATGGAGCCTGGAGCCTGCTTGAGTTTCTCTCTCTCTCCCTCTCTGCCCCTCCCCCTGCTCATGCGTGCTCGCTGTCTCTCCCTCTCTCTCTCAAAAACAAAAACAAAAACAAAACTTTTCATGCAAACATTCAAGAATTTTTATTCCATAAAGACTGAGACAAGAGCAAAACAAAAGCAAAAATCTTTGTCCTTAGTTTCTAGTGGCAATTAAATATGCATATAGTATTTGGATTGTTGTTTTTTTTTTACCATTTATTATGAAGATTTTCAAATATACTCAAAAATAAACTGTATAATTACTCCCCATATCTTGTTTTATCTACACCCCACTATTCTTCTCCCCCAACTGGACAATTTTAAAGCAAATCCCAGACATATATGTCATTTTGTCCATATATACATTGTTATATATCCTCAGAGATAAGAATTCTTTTTTTTTAAAGATTTTATTTATTTATTTGAGAGAGCATAAGTAGGGTAAGGGGGCAGAGAGAGAGGAGGAAGCAGGCTCCCCACTGATCAGGGAGCCCCACTCAGGGCTCAATCCCAGGACCCTGAGATCATGACCTGAGCAGAAGTCAGATGCCTAACCAACTGAGCTACCCAGGCACCCCTAGAACTCTTTTTTATTTTTATTATTTTTTAAGATTTTATTTATTTATTTGAGAGAGAGAGAGAGCTTGTGTGCACACAAGCTGGGGTGGGGGGCAGAGGGAGAGGGAGAAGCAGGCTCCCTGCTCAGTAGGTCTTGATCCCAGGACCCCAATATCATGACCTGAGCCAAAGGCAGACACTTAACCAATTGAGACACCCAGGTGCCCCTCTTTTTTAAATATGTAACCGTAATACCACTGTATTAATTAAAAAGCTGAATATCAATTTCTTACCATTTTGCACTGTTCAGTCAGCATTCAGATTTTACTGATTGTCTCATAAATGCCCTTTTGCAGTTGTTTTATTCGAATCAGGATCAAACAAGGCTAACCATTGCATCTGGTTGTTATGTCTCTTAAATCTCTTTTAATCTGTAACTGTTTCCTGTCTCCTCCTTTCTCATGGCTGTTTATTTTTCAAAGAAACTGGGTCATTTGTTGTGGAGCCTCCCCTGCACCCTGGATCCAGCCCACTGCATCACATAGGGGTGTCCAGTAGGGCATGTATCATGCCCATCTGTCTTCAGCATTTTCTGTCACGTGGTAGGTACGGCGGGAGATTCAGGTTTGTTCAGATTCAGGTTTGGGTTTTTGCAAGACTGCATCAGCAGCAGTGCTGTGTACTTTCTGATGCATCTCAGGACTCTCTTTTTGTAATCTGAAGATCGGTTACTCAGGGGATTCCGGCATTGTCCGTTTGCTCCAGCTCTTAGGAAATTCTCCATCCACCTTTCACCGAGTGGTTTTAGTAACCACTGGTGATCAGACTCAGTCCATTAGTTCACCAAGAGCTTCCAAATGATGCTTCCCTAAATATGTCATTGTTTCTGCGTTTAGGGGCTGGAATTATTATATTTTTAAGATTTTATTTATTTATTTGACAGAGAGAGAGAGCACAAGTAGGCAGAGCGGCAGGCCGAAGGAGAGGGAGAAGCAGGCTCTCCGCTGAGCAGGAAGCCTGATGCAGGGCTCGATCCCAGGACCCTGCGATCACGACCCGAGGCGAGGGCAGATGCTTAACCGACAGAGCCCCCCAGGCGCCCTGTAGGAGCCGGAATTATTTTATAAAGGAAACTTTCTGTCGATGACTATTTTGTTTCCCTGAAATATCATTTATGTAGAAAAGGCAGACTAAGTGCTTGAATCTTGCTTTTATTTACCAGTTTTCATATAGGGCCCCTTAACTTCCTCCAAAGGTGACCAAAAATGATGCATCATTTTCCTTTGAGTAAGTATCATTATGAACTCATGGATCTTAACATATATGACCATGTTTCAAATGTTTTAATTCACTTTTGTCCTTATTTTTTTGGTGATCAGTGTTGCACCTTGGCCAGGGGACCCCCTTCAGACTGACTCCAGAGTCTTTCTGACCTGACCATAATATTCTTTAGAGATGTTTAAGGCTCATATAGATTTCCTACCCAGATCGGGAATCAGCTGTTTCCTTCAGGTACACTGGTTCTTTGGGTTAGAAAATGGTGTGGATAGGCCTTTGAGGCGGTGGAGTATTGCAGTTAATACTGTTGTTTTCCATTTGATGGAATTAATATGTTTCTGTTTATTTTCCATCATTCTCTTCTTTATTTCTCTGTAGCATGTAGTGTGGATTCCCTTGTGGAGAAGTATAGGGTACAGTTGTTCTGCGCTGTGTAGAAATGTGGGCAAGGTCCTGGGACTTCTGCTTTGTTAATTTGTGAGCCCTGTGCGGCAGAGCTCAGGGTCCAAGGCCAGTGCTTCGGGGGAGACTGGCATGGTATAAATCCCAGCATCACATGGGACCTTGATAATGCACATCTAATCACCGATCTACTGCCAAGCCAGATCTCATCAAAGACAGAAGAAACCTTGCCTGACTTTGTAATTTTTAGAATTTTTTAGAGTTAGAGGATCCATATTGAAGCACTTAGCAATGTGCTACATTGAATCACAAAACTACTCTAGAGCCATTTAAGAGAAATCTAAATTAAGTAAAACTTAGCAAGAAGCATGAGAACTGATTTTAGGACCCAAGTTGCTTTTTTTGTACGGGAAACCATAGCTTAATAACAGAACTGCAGATGAATTACAAGATCTTTTGGCACACTGATGGACACTTTCTCCTTGACCTCTGAGCTGTGCCAGGACGGGAGGAAAAGGGAGATACGCAAACCCAAGTTACAGCCTAAGGGTCTTAAGCTAGTGGGATATGTCTAGTTATTTGGAATTGGTTTTTTGTTTATTTCTTTGATGATGGTACATACTTAAATTAAAAAAAATTTTTTTTTGGCTGACATATTTTAATTCCACAAAAGCCAAAATATCAAACCTATAGGAACAGGAAAATGTGACACCATAGCTAATGATATTTAATCAAGGGATTATACATTCTTCCTGGGTTCCAGCCTCTAAAAATTTCACGTTTCAGTGGGTATAATGTTTCTGTTATAAACACTGTACTGCCTAAAAAGGCCTAGCCAGCGAAGAAATTTTTTAAAACGAATACTTAAGGCCAGAGTACTAAATATAGAGTAAAATCCAATGACAGTTTTATTTTTGGACAAATATTTTAGTATCTAAGAGGCTTAGTTACAAGTTTTCAGTAGTTTTTAAATTTTATCGTTCCTCTAGGTAATGCTGGATTCATACCTGTCTGTGCATGCCGTGTGTGTACTTTTACCCCTCCTTGCATGACAGAAGTTCTTAATCTAGCCAGGTTCCCAAAGTGCAGAGGAAAATTGTGTTATCTGCAGGTTCTTCTGAGTCAGAATTTTTAAGGACACTTATCTTTGTGGTATTAAAATGCCAGAACCGGGGTGCCTGAGTGGCTCAGTCAGTTAAGCGTCTGCTTTCAGCTTAGGTCGTGATCCCAGTGTCCTGGGGTCAAGCCCCATGTCAGGCTCCTTGCTCATTGGAAAGCCTGCTTCTCCCTTTCCCTCTGCCCACTCATGTTCTCTCTCTCTCAAACAAATAAATAAAATCATTTTTAAAAATGAAATAAAATAAAATGCCAGAACCCATTCTTTTCTGAGTAAGTTAGGTGCATCACAGAGGGAAGAAAGGTTGTGAATTTAAAATTTGATATACAGCTTTGAATGCTAGGGCTATCTACAATCTGTTCATGTTCCTCATCATACTGAAAAAACAAAATATTGCTAAATAGGAGGGAAGAGGAGCATAGACTCCCTTTTAATTTAAAATAAATGATGGGCGCCTGGGTGGCTCAGTGGGTTAAAGCCTCTGCTTTCGGCTCAGGTCATGATCTCAGGGTCCTAGGATCGAGGCCCGCATCGGGCTCTCTGCTCAGCGGGGAGCCTGCTTCCCCCCCTCTCCCTGCCTGCCTCTCTGCCTCCTTGTGATCTCTCTCCCTCTGTGAAATAAATAAATAAAATCTTTTAAAAAAATAAAATAAAATAAAATAAAATAAATGAGAGTAAGCAAATGATTGAGTCTAAAAGCAAGTTGCACTGAAATGGAAGGAGAGGGATAAGATTAATTTCTTACATTGATTAATTCATATAGTTTACAAAGTAAGCACATGTCCTGCTCCACAAGGGATACACCTGGCTGCCAGATTTGTAGGTCAGCCAAGTATTGGAATCCCACTTTAATGATTCCGAGACTGAGTTCACAGGGGTTAAGTGACTCCTGACAGAGCCAATACTAGAATGCAAATCTGTGATTAAAAGCCAGTTTAAAGAGCACCTACCATGTGCAGGGCGCTGGAGATTCAGAGATTAATAGGAATGGTTTCTCACCCTTAAGAAACAATCTAAACAAATCTATTTTCTCAGAAGCTCATCACTGGAGACATTTGACCTTCCCTGTGACAGGCATCTGTCCTGACATCACAGGGACAGAGGCTACCCCTTCACCCACAGGAGCCCAGTCATGATCTCCACCTTTCACCACCAGGCCCTGTTCTACTCTAGCTTTGCTCCTTATTTTGGAAATAGATGCCACTTTATTGTATTTTACTTACTAGTTCTAGAATTTCCATTGCTTGGTTTCTTTGCTGATAGTTTCTATTTTTTTTTTCCATCCATTTCTGTAAGCTATTTCCCTTTACTTCATTGCAACACATCCTTCAGAGTCCTTACCTGCTAAATCCAGTATCTGGGTCTTCTTGGGATTGGTTTCCACTGATTATCGTTTTTTCTTGACACTGGGTCCCATTTTTCTGTTTCCTTTTGAATCAGATGATTTGGGATTGCACCCTGGGCATTGCCATATGGTAAAGAATCGGGATTTTGTTTTATTCCTCCAAAGGATTTTGGTGTTTCTTGCTTCATCAGACAATTAATTTGATTGGACTCAAAGTGGAAAGTCTCCCATCTTGAGCAAAAATATCACTTTGGTTCTTCTGTCTTAGCAGAGCTGCTTCGCATCGTCCTTTACATATGTGTGGTTCCAGAGTCAGCTAAAGCCTGGGGCAAATTCACATTGGAATTTAGGGCTGGCTCCCTTCTCTGACTTTTTTCCTTTCTGGGATTCTCTCCTCACTTTCCAGTGACTGTGGTTGCCCTGGACTCTGTCCTCTGGTTCTTCTGGCCGGAAGCTGTGGGTTTTCGATCTGGGTTTTAGCCATCCTTTGTGGCACTGACTCTGACCTTCTTTTGAGCTAACCATGAAAGTCAAGAAAACAAGACAGTCACCGGGTGCCATCCTTTCTGTCAAGATTCATTTCTCCTCTCCCCTGTACTACCTTAGGAACCTAAATGCCTTCAGGTTATTGATTTAGGGGAGGAAGGAGGTCAAGGGTTTTTAATTTTCATCTAAGGGGTGGTTGGGTCCGGTGACCTTACAGAGCCATTCCAGAACTAGAACTCTCTCTTACTGCATTATGCTTCTCTGTGTAAGTTTTTGTTTGCACAAAGGGTTCACCACTGAAAAATAAGACCAAAAGTTTGAAAATCCACTGTACTTACCCACTTTCTGGCCAGATTTTAAATCCTCTAACATCACTTCTAAGTGACCTGCACGTCTCGTGTTTGTTGTGGATGCTCCTGGTGATGGAGGCTTCGCCCTTCTTCCCCTGTGCTTTCTCTCCCTGGTTCTCAGCTTTCCAGGGCCACCAAAGCTCTTTGTCTAGCTCTCCTCACTGTCAGGACTTGAGCAATAGCTCCTCAGAAGGAAAAGCCGGTTGAATTACAGTAGCTAAGTGTTGCCTTTCTCTGATGAACATTTTAAGTGGATGCTTTTGGTGGAGGAGGGTGATAAAAGGAGGAAGCTTGCAACTGAGCCTTTATTTTGATTTCTGGTTGACACTCAAGAAAGCCTGATTGGCCTGGCATCTGCCTTGATGCCTGTAGCCTTCTGGAACTGAGGTGAGGAAGGCCATCTACCTAGAACGCCTGCTCAGGAAGGAAACAGGAAGATGACTGAGGAGGTGTGCACCTTGTGGTTATGTTAAAAGATAAACCAAGAGGGGCGCCTGGGTGGCTCAGTGGGTTAAAGCCTCTGCCTTGGGCTCAGGTCATGATCCCAGNCACCTTGTGGTTATGTTAAAAGATAAACCAAGAGGGGTGCCTGGGTGGCTCAGTGGGTTAAAGCCTCTGCCTTGGGCTCAGGTCATGATCCCAGGGTCCTGCTCAGCAGGGAGCCTGCTTCCTCCTCTCTCTGTCTGCCTCTCTGCCTACTGGTAATCTTTCTCTCTCTGTCAAATAAATAAATAAAATCTTTAAAAAAAAAAAAAAAAGATAAACCGAGAGACTGTTGTTTGGGTCCAAATGTGGTGAGAGATTTGGAACATCTTATGGTGTCAACAAACTAAAGATAGTAGAGGAAGACTACTGTCACATGGATGATGGCCATGGATGGAAATGGGAACCCTCCGTCCTACTCAGAACTTGCCTCTATCTCAGCTCTGTAACTTAAGAAGTCCCCTCAACTGCTGTGAAAAGTGTGAGCTTGATGATTCATAGACCTGTACCCCTGGAGCAAAAAAAGAAAAGTCCCCTCACCTTTTATGTAGATGTTTCCATTGGGAATGATGGGCTTCCAGGCATGTCTGCAAACTAAATGGAGGAAATGAAGGCCTGTGGAGGAAAGTGAAGTCATAGAGCCTGGGAGAAATTTGTTTGTAGAGACGGTGGCTAGTATGGAAAAGAAGTCACTGCTTTTTTCTTTTATGTTAGGCACTCATCCTTTTCTGATGTCTTCAGGATACATCTCGGAAAGTGTCATTCACCTCCGTCCTTCTAAGGAGCAGAGTTTTATGTGTTTGCTTGTGCCAACAAAAAATGCTGTACAGTATTTTGAGTGAGCTAATTCCCTGATAAGGTCTATAATCCATTTGTGCATTACTTGTTCTTTACCACCCCCTCTCCTAGTAAGAGCGCAAAAAACAAAAGTAAAATGTATTCTCTTTGTCTTTTTGACTTGTTAATTTGTTTTTGTTTTTTAAGAGTCAAAAGCAACTAATGCTACTGTGGATCCCCGGTCATTTTTTCTCAAGAATACCCATGATATATTTGAACCATTCCCATTGGAGGAAGATGAGGAGAAAAACAGGAGTGGGGTCCCTGAAGATAGACTAAGCCCCATCAATATAAGCCGTCTTCTTCAAAAACCGCGTCCTGGGTCCATCTCGGAAGATGCCTCAGGATATCTGACCAGCACCTGGCTGACACTTTTTATCCCCTCGGTCTACACTGGCGTGTTTGTCGTAAGCCTTCCTCTGAATATCATGGCCATCCTTGTGTTTGTCTTGAAGATGAAGGTCAAGAAGCCCGCTGTGGTGTACATGCTGCATCTGGCCATGGCGGATGTGCTCTTCGTGTCGGTTCTCCCATTCAAGATCAGCTATTACTTTTCCGGCAGCGACTGGAGATTTGGTTCCGAAATGTGTCGCTTCATCACCGCAGCCTTTTACTGTAACATGTACGCCTCCATCATGCTCATGACAGTCATAAGCATCGACCGGTTTTTGGCCGTGGTGTACCCCATCCAGTCCCTCTCCTGGCGTACCCTGGGGAGGGCTTCCTTCACTTGTCTGGCCATCTGGGCTCTGGCCATCGCTGGGGTGGTGCCTCTTCTCCTCAAGGAGCAAACCACGCAGGTGCCCGGGCTCAACATCACCACCTGCCATGACGTGCTCAATGCAACCCTTCTTGAAGGCTACTATGCCTATTACTTCTCAGCCTTCTCTGCTGTCTTCTTCTTCGTGCCCCTGATCGTTTCCACCATCTGTTATGTGTCTATCATTCGATGCCTTAGCTCCTCTGCGGTCACCAACCGGAGCAAGAAGTCCCGGGCTTTGTTCCTGTCGCTTGCCGTTTTCTGCGTCTTCCTCCTCTGCTTTGGACCCACAAACGTCCTCCTGATTCTGCACTACTCATTCCTTTCTCAGGAGTCCACAACAGAGGCTGCCTACTTTGCCTACCTCCTCTGTGTCTGTGTCAGCAGCATAAGCTGTTGCATCGATCCCTTGATTTACTATTACGCCTCTTCCGAGTGCCAGAGGTACCTCTACAGCATCTTATGCTGCAAGGAAAGTTCTGATCCCAGCAGCTACAACAGCAGCGGTCAGCTGATGGCCAGTAAAATGGATACCTGCTCGAGTCACCTGAATAACAGCATATACAAAAAGCTCTTAACTTAGGGAAAGGGACTGCTGGTGAGTTAAAAAGAAGAGGTCAAAAAAGCGAATAGCCTGAGGGGTCTATTAAATATCTGCCAAAAAACTATTTTACGATCCAAAACAACAAATCTGTGATTCACATGCCTCTTTCTTATGAGAACCATTGATCATATGTATTTGCTATAGGAAAAGATAGCACGAATCAAAAACACTGTCATTCCAAGAGAGTATCACCAGTGCTACAATAATAACTGAATGTCATATTCTGATACACTTAGGTGACTTACTGTGTATGTGTGTGTGTGTACAGGTGTGGATACACATACTTCTATCATTTACAGTGCAGTATAGAATAGGCACTTTGGAACCTTCTCTTTTTTCCACCAGATATTAAGAAAAGAAACATTTAGGTTGGTGGAGTTTAGCCCTGAACATCTGAAGATGTTCGTCAGTAGGGAGGGATTCTATGGTTTGGATTTATACAACTTTTGCAGATAAGTGTATTTTGAAATTATTCAACAGCAATGTTTAAGTTATTAAGAGATAAGACTTAATACAATCTGTGTATAGAAGAAGTTCTACTCTTTCTCATTGTCAACATATCAAGGTTTGAATTCTTTAAATTATGAAAACAGATGACATAGGTAGCATTTTTGATGTTTTACACTCTGTGTCTATAAACCGAGAATGAGCGTAGGTCCCACGAGTGACCTTAGGTTGGCTTTCAAAGTAACCTGCCCCGGGATGGAGGACTCCAAGCAATAGATACAAAGCAGGGCCGTTTCATACACAAACTGGCCAGACACCCTCCAGCTGAGCCTCCTGGAGGTCAGCACTAGGACCACCACAGTTGCTCTCTCCTCCTGAGGTTCCCTCAAGGGGTGACTGTGAACTGTTTTGTTTATTAGAAATTGGCAAAGTAGGTCATGCTGTCCCAGGAGATAATGGATATAGAAGACCTCTGCCCATTTTAAGAACAGAGAAAGAAGGCCCGCTCATTTCCAGCAATTATACCCCAAGGAGCATTCTGGAATGGAAACACTCATGGAGCAAACATGAACACACATTCTGTGTTCTGGGCACAAGGATGGGTGCTGGGCATATAGAGTTGAGAAAGACTGAGACCTGCCCTCAAGGAAAACAAAGTAGACCAATACAGACTGTGGTATGTGTATAATAAATACGTCCTTCTGTAAGAAGTTTTTTTTAGCCAGATGTCACCATGCAAGTTTCATACAGCCAGGATTGTCAGTTAAAGAACATTGAACATTTGGGTTACTGCTTCCTGTGGTTATAACTTGAGATGAAAACATAATACAATACAGGAAGGATGTTTTTAAAAACAAGTCCTCCAGTCTGTATTGATTGAACAAGATTTATTTATAAATGCTTTCCATAAATTAAGTCTAATTAAAAAAAAGCCATTATGCCTGTTTGATGAGAAATAACAGAAGAAAATAAAGTGGGGGGCACCTGGGTGGCTCAGTCATTAAGTGTCTGCCTTCGGCTCAGGTCATGATCCCAGGGTCCTGGGATCGAGCCCCGTATCGGGCTCCCTGCTCGGTGGGAAGCCTGCTTCTCACTCTCCCACTCCCCCTGCTTGTGTTCCCTTTCTCACTGTCTCTCTCTCTCTGTCAAATAAATAAATAAAGTCTTTAAAAAAAAAAATAAAGTGGACTTTGAAATCTAGGAAAATGATTCTATATTTTCCATTCACTTTTTTTAAGAGTGAGATGATTTTAAAAGCATTTTTTAACTTCCTGATTAGTATCAAGTACAGAAAATCCTCATGGATTTCACAAAATATTTGAAAGCTAGGTTGAAATGTTTATTTTTTTCTGATGAAGCAATGTTGGCCTTTTTCACAAACGAGAAAGTCAAAAGTTCCAAGGCAGATGTTTTGCCTATTTAAAAGAGCAAACTATTTCCAAATGGCATAGAATAATTTACATCAAATAACATAATGTAAGTATAAGCTAGTTTTGATTTTATTTTTTAGCATTGATTTTATTTAGTTACTGTATTTTATCCAACTCAGTGGAGATTTACTTGTTTATTCAATCTGAAATATTAAAATACTTCTGACTTAATGTGACTATCATTACTATATTATCTGTCTGTACTTATGTGATTGTTTTTATATTCTCTCTTTTTAAAAAATGTATGTAACCTATATTAATAAAGATGAAAGTTTGCTTGGTATCTGTTTGGAATAGATTTGGGATAAATAAGTAAATAAATAGCTTTTTCTTCAGAGCCACTGGAGGAAGGCCAAGTCTTAGGGTTTAGCTGAAGAGTGTTAATGAAGAGGCAATGTGCAGAGATTCTGACAGGGTTGAGGGAACCACCAGGGGATGGTGAAGCACCCCAGAGGCTAGCAATTAGGGGAGGCCATTACCACCCCAGGGCCAAAGGGGTGGAGAAGGAATACTCCAACTTCCTCTCCTTTAACCCTCTGACCTCCTGCTGGTGCCTCCTGGTCTTGCTCCCAAACTCAGAGGTCAAGGGAGTCTGGGTGGCTTAGTCCATAGAGGTTTGCATCTGGGGGCATGTAGAATGGATCTGGAAGAACAAAGGAATTGGGTGATGAGCTTTCTGTGTCTTTTTTTTTTTTCTTTCAGTCCTTTCTTAAGAAAACTGAAGGTTGGGGTGCCTGGGTGGCTCAGTCGTTAAGCGTCTGCCTTCGGCTCAGGTCATGATCCAAGGGTCCTGGGATCGAGCCCCACATTGGGCAACCTGCTTGGCAGGAAGCCTGCTTCTCCTTCTCCCACTCCTCCTGCTTGTGTTCCTGCTCTCGCTCTCTGCAATAATTAAATAAAATCTTTAAAAAAAAGAGAGAGAAAAGAAAAAGAAAAGTTTGGGCGCCAGGGTGGCTCAGTGGGTTAAAGCCTCTGCCTTTGGCTCAGGTCATGATCTCAGGGTCCTGGGATCAAGGCCCGCATCGGGCTCCCTGCTTAGCGGGGAGCCTGCTTTCTCCTCTCTCTCTCTCTGCCTGCCTCTCTGCCTACTTGTGATCTCTCTCTCTGTCAAATAAATAAATAAAATCTTTTAAAAAAACCCTGAAGTTTGTATCATAGAGAATATGTTCAGATTCCTGGGTTGTAGGCATCATGAACAGTCTGCAGTTCTTTGCTACGGAAAAGAGAAACAAATTCACGTCAGAGCCAGGGGGCTATGTTGAAGCCACAAAGAGGACTGCCTTGGAGGGATAGCCTTTTGTAGTTCCAGTGCTCCCTGGGGCAGGGGACAGGACAGGCAATTAAAAGGAAAATGATAAGTACCTCTGAGAGTGAAAGTAAGAAACATTGTAAAAACATATTTCTAGATTCATAGTCAACAGAAAAACTGTTTTCAGTTGAATTTTGTGAACACAGAATTTTTAAGTTAGTACACAAGTTTAAGTTTCTGAAGCCTGGACACTCAGCAGGTGTTTCAGGATTGACTATTGAAGGAGACCCGGCTCGTGGCCACCAGAAATAGGATCTCTGCCCTAACCAGAAAGTGACCTTTCAGCTCTTCTATTGTTATTTTTCAAAATATGTTAGAAGTTAAAAAAAAAAAAAAAAAGCACACACTTGAGGGGTGCCTGGGTGGCTCAGTTGGTTAAGCATCTGCTTTCGTCTCCTGGTAATCTCAGGGTCCTGGGATTGAGTCCTGCATCTGGCTTCCTGCTCAGTGGGAAGTCTGCTTCTCCCTCTGCCCCTCCCCCTGCTCGTGCTTGCTCGTTCTCAAATACATAAATAAAACCTTTAATACATACACACACACTTGAATTTCCTTAACACAGAAGTGCTTGTTTTTCCGACCAAGTCAAAAATAGGATTTTTAAGGAAATAGAATATTTGGCTATTGAATATAAATATGGAAAATTTTAGGTTATACTTGTGAATGTAAGAGATTTAGAAAAGTGTTGGCATATCTTTCAGGAAGTTTTGAGCTCTGAGATCAAGTGGAAAAAGTTAAGTGGTGTTTATGACCAAGTTTTTTAAGTGTGTGAGGCCTGGACCCTCCATTAGAAGCTTATCTTCATGGGCGCCTGGGTGGCTCAGTGGGTTAAAGCCTCTGCTTTCGGCTCAGGTCATGATCCCAGGGTCCTGGGATCGAGGCCCACATCAGGCTCCCTGCTCAGCGGGGAGCTTGCTTCCCCCTCTCTCTCTCTCTGCCTGCTTCTCTGCCTCCTTGTGATCTCTCTCCCTCTGTGAAATAAATAAATAAATAATCTTTAAAAAAAAAAAAAAGAAGCAGCTTATCTTCACCCAGGTGTCATAGTAAAAATTAAGGGGGAAAACAGTCACCAACAGTAATTTCCTGGTGGAATTGGCATCATCACGTGGCTATTGCTTTCAGAACTACTAGACCAGATGTGTGTGTGAAGAGTAATCTGAGCTCAGGATAAACCTAATTGTGTTTTATGAAGGACGTGTGGTTAAGCAAGCTGCAGTCTGAACAGAGAGAAGAAATGCTGCAAGGCCGTGATTCTGAGTCCTTGAGACCTTTGTAGGAGATGTATGAGGTCAAATGATCTTAAAACACTAATGTGTTGTTTGCCTTTCCTTGGTCTGATTCTCTCACGACCATATAGTTGAGTTTTCCTGTGGTTGCACGACATGTGATATTGCAAGAGACTGAATGCAGGAGACAGGAAAATCTGACTGTTTTCTATCAAAGCCAGCCATTAAAGAGATGTGCAAAAAGAGAAAACAGTGCAACTCTCCTCAGGAAATCATTGTTTTGGGAAGAACATTTTTTTGTGAAAGAATGATATTTATGTTAACATGTCATGGATTTATGGTTATTTTTTAAGCGAAAAATATATTTTTTAAAGACTTTATTTATTTGACAGAGAGAGGGACAACGAGAAAGGGAACACAAGCAGGGGAAGTAGGAGAGGAAGAAGCAGACTTCCTGCTGCACAGGGAGCCCAACAAGGGCCTCGATCCCAGGACCGTGGGATCTTGACCTGAGCCAAAGGCAGATGCCCAACGACTGAGCCACCCAGCACCTCTGAAAGAAATATTTTCAAAAAGTTCTCCATTTTGATGTCTAACATGATAAATGGAGGGTATGATCAGTGTGGTTTGCTGTTGATCTCCAGAAAAACAAAAAGGCCCCCTATATGGCACATTCAACCAATTTCTATATGTAAATACCCTTCTCAGCTGCAAGGCCAAGCCTGACATTGGGGTTGAAAAAATACCTGAATATAGAATTCTTTTTTTTTTAAGATTTTATTTATTTATTTGACAGAGAGAGAGAGAGATCACAAGTAGGCAGAGAGGCAGGCAGAGAGAGAGGAGGACGCAGGCTCTCTGCAGAGCAGAGAGCCTGATGTGGGCCTCGATCCCAGAACCCTGAGATCATGACCTGAGCTGAAGGCAGAGGCTTTAACCCACTGAGCCACCCAGGCGCCCTGAATATCAAATTCTGATACAAGCTGACTCCAACACACCACTGGATTTAACCTACATAAATGAAAAATCTTTAGGGTCTTCAGTAGTTTTTAAGTGTATTACGGTCTCCTCAGCCAAAAAAGCTTGAGAACCCTGCTCTCAGGCAAGATTTCCCAACTTTATTGCCTTCAAGAAGACTTAGAAATAGGTCATAATTAGAAAGCAGTTACAAGAGTAAACACTTGGCTCACAGCTGCCAGCCACCACACTGAGTTCCTGGCAGGCTCACAGCCGA
The DNA here is from genome assembly GCA_002007465.1 of Ailurus styani. Lineage (NCBI taxonomy): Eukaryota > Metazoa > Chordata > Mammalia > Carnivora > Ailuridae > Ailurus > Ailurus styani. The sequence continues at coordinate 2,321,384 of LNAC01000217.1, forward strand.
AAGGATCAGTACCTTACAACAGCAACTGATTTGAGCAGGTCCAATGTGGCTTAGAAGTTGGCAAGCTTGGTGGGAGGCCTGCTTTTCAGTCAGCAGCTGGGAACCACCCATGGCAGCCTGACTAACGTGAACATCAGGCTCCGCACTTCTCGTCCTGAGGACTGTCGGCTGCATGCTGGTCTTCTGGAAATACACAAAACCAGAGGTCAGATTGATCAGCCTCTTGGAGTTCAGATAACAAAATGTTTTCAACCAGCTGGCTGTAGGCTCATCACTTCAGGAAGTGACTCACAAGCACTGTGGAGATTAGCTCTGAAAGTTGCATTTAGAGCCTGAAGATACCAGGTGGTGGCAGGACCAGTCTGCCTGTTTTGCCCATTTTAATAACCACGATTTTGGGCCTTTTTAGTCTGCTGCTGTGTGACCCATGCAGGGAAGTGAGAACATGACGGAGAGTGGGATAACTAAAACTGTGGTGCATGTAAGAATAAGACTCTTTGGGGGGGGGAGGTATTGGGGGGACAGTTGGTTAAGCGTGCAACTCTTGATTTCGGCTCAGCTCATGATTTCAGGGTGGCTTGGGGCTCGGCGTTCCGGGAGTCTGCTGGAGAGTCTCTCTTCTCTTCCTCCCTGCACTCGTGAGCTCTCTCCCTCTCTCTCTCATATATAAATAAATCTTTTAAAAAAAGGGGGGGGGGCCTAAGACCTTGTGATGCCTGACTAGCTCAATCAATAGACTCTTGATCTCAGGGTCTTGAGTTCAAATCCCACACTGGGCCTAGAGTTTACTTAGTGGGGGGGGGGGAACCTCAATTGTTCTGCATGTTTTTGTTGTTTTGTTTCTTACCTCAAGATACATAGTTGCTCTTGAAACTGGTGTGCATGATGTTTAATGTAACCCTGGTTTCCAGGAGCTAACCAGGTTTTGGATTTAATCATCATATAGAATACTTTGTTAAGAAGCATGGATTCTGAAGATCTCAAACCCCACATTGGGCATAGAACTTATACTGAAAAAAAAATGCTTCTCAAATGTAACATGCATTCAAATTATCTGGGAATCTTCTTAATGGCAGTAGGCGTGGGGTGGGGTCTGCATGTCCAACCAGTTCCCAGGCAATGTTGACATGGCTGTTGACTTGGAGGTTCCTCAGGCCACACTTCGAGGACTCAGGGCCCTAAGAGATGGCCCTGAGGCAAAACTTGGCCATGCTTAAGGTTTAGGCCCTCAAAAAATTCAGTTCCCATATCCTTAAACTCATTTTCAGAGGCATTATTTTTAATTGTGGTAAAATTAGGGCGATTTTTAATGTAGCAGGAGCAAGGTGCTCAGTCAAAATTTGTTTTAGGTGTATCTATCTTGCTGTATTTTTTTTCCTGGACTCGGGTTCTTTTCTAGGAGGAGAGATAGCTTAAAAGGTTCTAATCTCCTACATAAAACCAATTCAGAGGAGGCTGGAGATTTAGAATGGCGACTCCCAGCTCTCTTTGGAAAGATAGTGCCCAGCAGATAGCAACAGGGCCTACTTACCAGAGAGCAGATGTGTTTCTTATTTCTGGGTCTGGCTGAAAAATTGTGACCTCAGGGACATGCTGGGGATACTAGTCAGCATCAGGAGCTTCAGTCTTGATGGTGCTGGAATAAGTGGCTATGGAAACCCTCAGGAAAATGAGTCATCCCACAGGTTGTCCTGAAGGGATCCATTACTCCACTGTGCCTGGGAGAAAACAGAGGTTTAGGAGGTCAAGTCTCGGAATCTGCATGTGCAGCACGTACACATGCCATAGGTTCTGGGGTAAATTCTTCATTCTAGAAGCCCTTTGACAAGCTGATGAAAAAACTGTATGGTAAAAGAAGAACTGTAACTTGTATGGGAAAAATGTATCTCGACAATAATCATTTCTCTGCAACTGAACACCAGAGAGCTCTGGCTCCTGTCTAATTAACAGTGGATTTTTTCTATGATGGCTATAAGCAGCTTCCTCAGGAGGGAAGACAGGAGTGGGGTGCATGGGTGGCCCAGTCAGTTAAGCATCAGACTCTTGGTTTCAGCCCAGGTCGTGATCTGGGGTTGTGAGATGGAGCCCTGCATTGGGCTCCGCGCTCAGTCCAGAGTCATCCTGAGACTCTCTCTCCCTCTCCTTCTGCCCCTCCCCTACCCGACTTGCTCACGCTGTCTCTCTCTCTCTCTCAAATGAAGAGATAAAAGTTAAAAAACAAAACAAAACAAAAAAAACAGTGAGACGAGGAGAAATCTGGTGGGCACACTTTGGGAAAACAATTTGACCCTTAAGATGTCATCACCCTTAAGATGTCCATAATCTTAGACCCAGTTGCATGACTTTTAGAAATCAGTCCTCAAGAGATAATTTTAAGTAACAAAAAAACCCATGCTAGACTTCTAGTTTTTAATAGCATCCTTATTTGCATATTAGTAAAAGTCTGGAAACCCTTTATGTGTTCAACTCTAGACAATTATACCCATTTAAAAGGCAAGTATGTGCGTATAATGGCAGTGAGAAGTGCTTATAATATTTAAATTTTTAAAAAGCAAGATGCATATATATATATATATATATGTATGTCTTTCTGAAGACATAAAAATGCCTTTAACCAACCAGAAACATCTGTATTTGTCCCCATATCTGCCAGAATGTTCAGCACAGCATTTTGTCAACATACATAACCAGATCTGGACTTTTTCCTCTACTAAACTTTATATTTACACCAAAAAGACTGGTCATTTATTTTCCTGTGGAGTTCATCTTTCCTCATCGAGTAACAAACATTTTCTCAAAACTAAAGCTTTATTTTGATTGATTGCATAATTATGTTAGTCCTCTTATTATTTAATTTATATATGTAACCCGTATATTATTTAGCATTTGAATAATCTAATTATCCATAAGTTCCTTTATTTATCTATTTATTTTAAATATTTTTGGGTGCCTGGGTGGCTCAGTCAGTTAAGCGTCTGCCTTCAGTCAGTTCATCATCTCAGGGTCCTGGGATCGAGTCACACGTTGGGCTCCCTGCTCAGTGGGGAGCCTGCTTCTCCCTCTCCCTCTGCCTGCCGCTCTCCCTGCTTGTGCTCTCTCTCTCTCTATCTCTGTGTCAAATAAATTTTTAAAAATCTTAAAAAGAGAGAGAGAGATTCTATTTATTTATTTGAGAGAGTGAGAGTGGGAGAGAGAGAGAGAGCATGAACTGGGGGAGGGACAAGCAGAAGAGGGACACGCGGACTCCCAGCTAATCAGGGAGCGGATGCAGGGCTCAATACCAGGACCCTGTGACTATGACCTGAGCCAAAGACAGATGCCATAGCTTTTTTAAAAAAAATTCTAGAACTGGGCACCTGGATGGCTCGCTTGGTTAAGCATCTGACCACTGGTTTCAGCTCAGGTCATGATCTCAGGGTCATGATCTCAGGGTTATGAGATTGAGCCTCACATTGGGCTCAGAATCTGCTTGAGACTCTTCTTCTCCTTCTGTCCTACCACCCCCCCAATAAATAAATAAATAAATCTTAAAAAAAAATACTAGAGCTTTATTTCTTTAACTTCTACCTTACTTGACCCATGTAGTTGGGTACTTAATTTCACTTACTCCTTTCATTATAGTTATCAAATGAAATTATCTATTTGGTGAGAATGAATCAAGGACCCCCAGACCCATTACTTCTCTATAGTGAAGGCAGCATGGGTACTTGATAGAACCACACAGAAGTGACTACACTGAGTGTTTCTCAAAACAGAATCCATGAAAATTATTTGAGCTGCATGTGATAATGCAGATTTCTGGACTCTATCCCACACCTATAATCAGAATCTCTGTAGTGGGGCCTGGACCATCCACAATTTTAACAAGGGGCAGGGGTGATTCTTATTATGCCCATCGAACTTTGAGAACAATAGAATGAATATTTATTTATTTAAGATTTTGTTTATTTGTCAGAGAGAGAGAAGAGCACACAAGCAGGAGGAGCAGCAGGCAGAGGAAGAAGCAGGGAACCTGCTGGTAAGGAGCTGGATGCAGGAGTCGATTAGGATCCTGATCCCAGGATCCTGGAACCATGACCTGAGCTAAAGTCAGACGCTTAACCTAACTGAGGCACCCAGGCGTCCCTGGAACTAATTTTTAAAAGAAATCTACGATCTAGTATATTTTGTGGTCAGGTTGTAGAAAACCACAATTTATCTGTTAAAATACTAACATTTTTCATTATCCTTTAGATTATCATGTCTATCTACGAAGCTATTAGAGTATTAAGATTTCGTAGATATTTCTCCTTACTCTTCCTAAATATCTAACTATATCCATTGAAAGATTTAGCCTTACAAATAATTGTCTCTATCATTTACTTTACCTTTTATGTATAGAAATGGATACTTTCTCCTCTAGAGAGACAACTCAATGCTCTGCATTCGTGTAGGATTTTAAATGTAATTTTTTGCATATGGTTCAAATTTCAAAAGAACAAAATGATATATGGTGAAAATTTCCCCTCACACCCCTATTATCTCCTCAGAGGCAACCACAGTTAACAACTTCTTGAGTATGGTCCTGGATGTATTTAAATAATAATCTGGAAATGGCATGCCGGGCTAGCTCAGTTGATGGAGCATGTGACCTTGATCTCAGGGTCATGAGTTCAAGCCCCATATTGTGTGTAGAGATTGCTTAAATAAATAAACTCAAGGGGCACCTGGGTGGTAGAGTCGGTTAAGCAGCCAACTCTTGGTTTTGGCCCAGGCCATGATCTCATGACCCTGAGAATGGGTGATAAGCGTGAGCCTCAGGGTCTTGAGATCAAGCCCTACATTGGGCTCCGTGCTCAGCTAGTAAACATTTTCTCTCCCTCTACCTCTGCCCCTCCAGCTCCTGCCTGTGCTGTCTCTCTAAAATAAATAAATCTAATAATAAATAAAACTTTAAAAATAATCTGGAGACATTATCACTTTTAAGGAGCAAAATGAAGAGTATATAATTGGCCATTTTATTTTTAAATTCTATCTTTGAGTTTTAAAAACTCCTGTTTTTGATATAATTTTTAAATTGTATCTTTGAGTTTTTGAAACTCATGGCTCAGTTGGTAGAGCTTTCAACTCTTAATCCCAGGGTCCTGAGTTCAAACCCCACGATGGGCATGAAGCCTACTTAAAACATCAGCTCCTGGGTGGCTCAGTGGGTTAAAGCCTCTGCTTTTGGCTCAGGTCATGATCTCAGCGTCCTGGGATCGAGGCCCACGTCATGCTTAGCAGGGAGCCTGCTTCCTCCTCTCCCTGTCTCTCTGCCTGCCTCTCTGCCTACTTGTAATCTCTCTCTCTGTGTCAAATAAATAAATAAAATCTAAAAAAAAAAAAAATCAGCTCCTATTGAACATACAGATTATCAATGAGGCATTGCTGCATAACAAAACACACAAAACCGCAAAGGTATAACAATAAGTATTTGTTGCTCATGCTCTGGGATAGTCAGGTAGATAGTTCTGCTGACATATTCTGTGCATCTGTTTGCTGGCTTAGGCAGGCCTGGGCTGGGATGACTGGGGACTTAACTATGCTCTGTAGGTCTCTCATCTTCAAGCGTGCTAATCCTGACATACTCTCGTGGCAATGGCAGAGAAGCAAAAAAGGAGGAAACATGCAGGACATTTTGAGGTCTGGGGTTGGAATTGGCCTATCCCCACTCCAGTCATGTTCTTTTGGCCAAAGCAAGACCCAAGTCTGCCCCAGATTCAAGGGGATGGAGAAATAGACACTGCCTCTTAAGTAAAAGGAATTTCAAAGTCACATGGCAAAGGCCTCTTCATAAAGACTGGTGAGGAATTGACGTCATCACTGAAATCCATACACAGGGGCGCCTGGGTGGTTCAGTGGGTTAAAGCTTCTGCCTTCAGCTCAGGTCATGATCTCAGGGTCCTGGGATCGAGGCCCGCATCGGGCTCTCTGATCAGCAGAAAGCCTGCTTCCTCCTATCTCTGCCTGCCTCTCTGCCTACGTGTAATCTCTCTCTGTCAAATAAATAAAATCTTTAAAGAAAGAAATCTGTACACAATGTCTCAGAACTTAACCATGATCCTTAAAGAAATGGCTTAGCATTCAGATATTGTACTTTTATAACAACATGGCAATGATTGCTGAAGATTTTTTGTTTCAGTAGTGTTTAATATCAACAGAAAGACTATAAAAACACATGTCAAAGCCCTGGGTCCCAGGCTCAACTCAGCCAGCCCATGTGTTATCGTGTCCCATGTTCAAGAGGAAATGATGAGTACTGACCCTGAGGGAGTCACTGAGGAGACATGAAGTCCTACCAAAGAAAATTGAAGGTTGTAATTGAAGATTTGCTCTCAACTCTCTGACTTCCTTGGACAAGGGTGCTGACGGACTAACATGCCCCTTGGGGGAAAGTGGTGTGATCACATACAATTTTTACCCTTCTTTGTCAACATGTTTTTAAGATTATTTTTAGAGTTTCAGGACCGATTCAAATCTTGGCGTGTTTAAAATCAGAATAGTCATGCTCACAAAGTTACCCTTAAGAAAGCTTTATGAAACAAATGTCAGAGGTAATACTGGTTTCTGTTTCCCATTTAACTTAATTTCAATCTGCTAGTTTGCTAATTTTAATAAATAAACTCTGTTTCTTAAGATAACACTGCCTCAGATGCTATCAGTAGCCTCAACCAGATGTAAAAAATAATAATAATAACCTTTTAACTAGAATTTTCAAATACTTTAATCTGCCTGTGGAATTTTTAGACATTGAACATTTCTGGACCCGACCACACTCAGTCCAACTGGCTGGTGCACCGTAACTAGAAATGGCGCATTGCTCTCTGATACGAGGTGAGAGGTAGGGCTTGGTGACACAGAGGGATCAGGGCATACATAGTTCAGGGCGCCTAGACGTGCACTTCACAGCTGGAGGCCCGCTCTGCAGGTTTGGACATGGGATTGGGGCACACAACAGCATTGGATGCAGCGGGCGTTTTCTTTGTCACGATCCCCCGCTGACATCAGATTGGAGCTACCCCGACGGCCCCTGTGCTAAATGAAACACATACAAACTCCACACAGCATCCTCGTGTGTAGACACATGGCTTCTCCACGTTGTCTCTTCCCTTTGTGCTTGCCCCTGATGCCCCCAGGCATAGCGTAGGACCCATGATTGGTGGCCCTCTGAGCTCTCAGTCAGAGGAAGTCAGAAACTTTCAGGTGGAAGGGTGCCGACAAGGATGGGAAGCAATGGAAACTCGCCTACATTGCTGATGGCCCATGTATTTAAAATGGCACAACATCAGGGGTGCCTGGCTGGCTTAGTCAGTTAAAGCGTTCGACTCTGGATTCCGGCTCAGGTCATGATCTCAGGGTTGTGGGATGTGGGAGCCCATTTTGGGCTCCTTGCTTGGCTCAGAGACGGCTTGGGATTCTCTCTCTCCCTCTGCCCCTCCCCCCACTCACAGGTGCAGGTGCTCTCTCACTCTCTCTAAAATTAATAAATAAAAATATTTTTTAAAATGGCACAACCTCTTTCAAAAAAGGCTTGGCCATTTCTTTTTCTTTCTTTCTTTTTTCTTTTTTTTTTTTTTTTTTGTTNTTTTTTTTGGTCTGCCCCTTTCTTTTTTCCTTTGCTCGTTTGTTTTATTTCTTCTTTAAAATTTATTTCACTTCAATTTAATTAACATATACTTTATTATTAGTTTTAGAGGTAGAATTTAGTGATTCATCAGTGGCCTCTAATACCCAGTGCTCGTTACATCACGTGCCCTACTTAATGTCCACCACCCAATTACCCCATCCCCCCCCCACACACCTCCCCTCCAGCAACCCTCAGTTTGTGTCCTAAAGTTAAAACTCTCTTATGGTTTTCTCCCTCTTGCTTTCATCTTATTTTATTTTTCCTTCCCTTCCCCTATGTTCATCTGTTTTGTTTCTTAAATTCCACATATGAGTGACATCATATGATAGTTGTCTTTCTCTGATTGACTTACTTCGCTTAGCATAATACCCTATGGGTCCATCCACATCGCTGCAAATGAAAAGATTTCCTTCTTTTGGATGGCTGAGTAATATTCCATTGTATATCTACACCACCTCTTCTTTATCCATTCATCTGTGGATAGACATCTTGGCTGTTTCCATAGTTTGGCTATTGTGGACATTGCTGCTATAAACATTCAGGTGCATGTGTCCCTTCGGATCACGACACTTGTATCTTTGGGGTAAATACCCAGTAGTGCAATTGCTGGGTTGTAGGGTAGCTCTATTTTCAACTTTTTGAGGAACCTCCATACTGCTTTCCAGAGTGGCTGCACCAGCTCGCATTCCCACCAACAGGGTAGGAGGGTTCCCCTTTCTCCGCATCCTCGCCAACATCTGTCGTTTCCTGACTTGTTAATTTTAGCCATTCTGACTGGTGTGAGGTGGTATTTCACTGTGGTTTTGATTTGTATTTCCCTGATTCCAAGTGATGTTGAGCATTTCTCATGTATCCATTGACCATTTGCATGTCTTTTTTGGAGAAATGTCTGTTCGTGTCTCCTGCCCATTTCTTGACTGGATTTTTTGTTTTTTGAGTGTTGAGTTTGATAAGTTCTTTAGAGATTTTGGATACTAGCCCTTTATCTGATAATACATTTGCAAATATCTTCTCCCATTCCATAGGTTGACTTTTAGCTTTGTCGACTGTTTCCTTTGCTATGCAAAAGCTTTTTATCTTGATGAAGTCCCAATTTTTGTTTTTGTTTCCCTTGCCTTTGGAGATGTGTCTAGAGAGGAGCTGCTGTGGCCAAGGTCACTGAGATTGCTGCCTGTGTTCTTTTCTGGGATTTTGGTGGTTTTCTGTCTCACGTTTAGGTCTTTCATCCATTTTGAGTCGATTTTTGTGTATGTTGTAAAGAAATGGTCCAGTTTCATTCTTCTGCATGTAACTGTCCAATTTTCCCAACACCATTTGTTGAAGAGACTGTCTTTTTTCCATTGGTTGTTCTTCCCCACTTTGCCAAAGATTAGTTGACCATAGAGTTGAGAGTCCATTTATGGGTTCTCTGTTCTGTTCCACTGATCTATGTGTCTGTTTTTGTGCCAGTACCATGCTGTCTTGATGATTACAGCTTTGTAATACAGTTTGAATTCCAGAATGGCAATGCTTCCAGCTTTGGTTTTCTTTTTCAACATTCCTTTGGTTATTCGGGATCTTTTCTGGTTCCATACAAATTTTTTTTTTAATTTTATTTTTATTATTTGCCCAAGGGGTACAGGTCTGTGAATCATCAGGCTTACATCTTTCACAGCCCTCACCAAAGCACAAACCCTCCCCAATGTCCATAACCCATCCACCCTATCCCTACCCTCCCACCCCCCAGTAACCCTCAGTTTGTTTTATGAGATTAGAAGTCTCTTATGGTTTGTCTCCTTCCCCATCCCATCTTGTTTCATTATTTTTCCCTCCCTACCCCCCACAGCCCCCCACCCTGCCCCTCAAGTTCCTCATATCAGAGAGATCATATGATAATTGTCTTTCTCTGATTGACTTATTTCGCTCAGCATAATACCCTCCAGTTCCATCCATGTTGTTGCGAATGGCAAGATTTCGTTTCTTTTGATAGCTGCATAATATTCCATTGTATATATATACCACATCTTCTTTATCCATTCATCTGTTGATGGACATCTAGGTTCTTTCCATAGTTTGGCTATTGTGGACATTGCTGCTATAAACATTCGGGTTCCATACAAATTTTAAGATTGTTCCAGCTCTGAAAAATGTTGATGGTGTTTTGATAGGGATTGCATTGAATGTGTAGATTGCTTTGGATAGTATAGACATTTTAATATTTGTCCTTCCAATTCATGAGCATGGAATGTTTTTTCATTTCTTTTTGTCTTCCTCAATTTCTTTCATAAATGTTCTGTAGTTTTTAGAGGTACCTGGGTGGCTCAGTCAGTTAAGCATCTGCCTTTGGCTCAAGTCATGATCTTGGTCCTGGGATCAAGCCCCACATCGGACTCCCTGCTCAGTATGCTTCTCCCTCTGCCTCTATCCCCCCTCCTTGTGCTCGCTCTCTCTCCTTCTCTCTCAAAAATAAATAAAATCTTTAAAAAGAAAAAGCGTTCTGTAGTTTTCAGAGTACAGATCCTTTACCTCTTTGGTTGGGTTTATTCCTAGGTATCTTATGGTTTTTGGTACAATTGTAAATAAGATCGATTCCTTGATTTCTCTTTCTTCTGCCTCATTGTTAGTGTATAGAAATGCAACTGACTTCTGTGCATTGATCTTATATTCTTCGACTTTGCTGAATTCCTGTATCAGTTCTAGCAATTTTGGGGTGGAGTCTTTTGGGTTTTTCCACATAGTGTATTATGTCATCTGCGAAGAGTAAGAGTGTGACTCCTTCTTTGCTGATTCGGATGCCTTTTATTTCTTTTTGTTGTCTGATTGCTGATGCTAGGACTTCCAGCACTATGTGAGAGTGGACATCCCTGCTATGTTCCTGACTGTAGGGAAACAGGTGTCAGTCTTTCCCTATTGAAGATGATATTTGCTGTGGGTTTTTCATATATGGCTTTTATGATGTTGACTTATGTTCCTTCTATCCCTATACTGCAGAGAGTTTTTTATCAAGAAAGGATGCTGTATTTTGTCAAATGCTTTTTCTGCATCTTTTGAGAGGATCGTATGTTGCTTGTTCTTTCTTTTATTAATGTATTGTATCACATTGATTCATTTGAAGTTGTTGAACCACCCTGGTAGCCCAGGAATAAATCTCACTTGGTCATGGTGAATGATCCTTTTAATGTACTATTGGATCCTATTGGCTAGTGTCTTGGTGAGAATTTTGGCATCTGTGTTCATCAGGGATATTTGTCTGTAATTCTCCTTTTTGGTGGGGTCTTTGTCTGGTTTGGGGATCAAAGTGATGCTGATGTCATAAAATGAGTTTGGAAATTTTCCTTGCATTTCTATTTTTTTAAAAAGCTTCAGAAGAATAGGTAGTCTTCTTTAAATGTTTGGTAGATGTGCGCCTGAGTGCTCAGTTAGTTAACCATCTGCCTTCAGCTCAGGTCATGATTCAGGGGTCCTGGGATGGAACCCCCTGTCAGGCTCCCTGCTCAGTGGAGAGCCTGTTTCTCCCTCTCCCTCTGCCTGCTGCTTCCCCTGCTTGTGCTCTCTCTGTCTCTTTCTGTAAAATAAATAAATAAAATACTTTAAAATTTTTTTTAATTAAATTTTTGGTAGAATTCTGCTAGGAGGCCTATCTGGCAGCAGTTTCTTTAAAAGGTAAACATAAACTGTCTTATAACCTTGCTATTCTAATCTTACATGCTTGCTCAAGAAAAACGAAAACACAGTCCACAAAAGACTTATAGAAGAATGTTTACAACAGCTTGTATTCATAACAGCCTTAAAACTGGAAACAACCCAAATGACTATCATGAATGAATGGATAATAAAATTGTGATGTATTCATATAGTGAATACTACTTGGTAATCACAAGGAAGAAACTAGTGATATACTCACCAACATGGATGAATCTCAAATGTTATGATGAGTGAAAGAAGGCAAATACAAGAGTATATATTATACGATTCCATTTATATGGAATTCTAGAAAATACAAATCAGTCTATACTAGCAGAAAGTAGATCAGAGGTTGGCTATATTTGGGAGTGGAGGGGAGAGTTGACTGTAAACGGTCAAGAAGAGATAATAGAAATATGTACTTTTATTGTGGTGAGGTTATACAGCGCATACATTTGTCAAAGTCCTTTGAACTGTCCAATTAATGTGGGTGCAGTCTATTTTACATAATTTATACCTCAATAAAATGGATGTTTTCAAAAAAGAGATTTGACATCACTAATCATTAATCAAAGTCTAGTCAAAACTACAGTGAGATATCACAGTCTACCCATTAGAATAGCCATTATGAAGCAAGAAGAAAATAACAAATGGAGGAAAGGCACAGCATGAGCAAAGGTCCAGAGGTATGATCAATCAGGCCCCAAGGTTCAGAGAACTCTAGTAGCCTGATGTCAGAAGAACAAAGGGCACATGCTGAGCAAAGTCATGAGATGAAGTCAGAAAAGTATAATGGGGCCAGTAAAGAGGGATCTTGAGGGTCATAGTTGTTTGACTTTGTCTCATGAATAGCAGTGAACCTTCCAGTCAGTGACTCCGAGCTGGGCACTGACTTAAGGGGATGTGAGTTGTTGAAAGATGGCTGAGGAGATGGGCTGGAGGGGGAGAATCAGGTGAGCTCCACAGAGGGTGAGCATCAGGAGGGCCCTGATCCTCCAGATGAGCCCCAGCCAATCTGACCTGTAGCTCTTGCTTTATCCCACTCAACTGCAGATGTTTTACACTATATATCATTCTGAAAAACATTAAATTCTCACGCCCTTTAACATGTCATATATTTCAAAATAAATTACTTTTCACTAAAAACAAATCAGAGCAGGGTCGCCTGGGTGGCTCAGTTGGTTGAGTATCTGATTCTTGATCTCAGGGTTGTGGGTTCAAGCCCAACGTTGGGCTCCATGCTGGATGTGGAACCTACTTAAAAATAAATTAAAAAAACAAAAAATAAAAACAATTCCTAATTAAGAGGGTTTTTTTTCATTAAAAAGAATATGTTTCCAACTGTAGCCTTTCAAATCTGATAAACCATCCCTCTCTTCCTTCTCACTCCAATTCCCTACTCAGCTGGGAATTTCTGTTCTGTAGCAAACTTCAGAAGTAGGGTCACATGTAAGGTCAGCCTGGACTATGAGAGTTACTTTAAACAAGTCTTATTGAGACCAGAGCTTCCTTGGGCTTTCAGAACCGTACTAGGCCCTGGCGGACCCCCATGTTAGGAATAACTTACTAAAAAAAAAAAAAAAAAGNATTCTGGAGATAAGACACATCAGCATGAGGGAACATACCTGAACAGCTGAGTCTTATCTGCTGTAAGGATGCTCCTGCCTCCCTCCTTAGGCCTTAGTGTTCCTGTTCATAAGAATCACCTGGGAGGCTTATGAAGCAGAGATCGCCGGGCATGTCCCTAGAGATGATTCGGGAACTCTGGCCCTGGTATCTGGAATCTGTATGCTTCCCAAGTGCCCCCAGGTGATTCCTATG